>JBAIZL010000004.1:13332751-13455251 GCA_036971475.1 Prosapia bicincta
TATATGTATATATATATATATATATATATATATATATATAATTAATAAATTAAAAACATTACAAAAAACAAGAATACTTTTAATGCATATACTATACAAAGCTGATAAATAGTACCAGCATCTTCAGGAAAATAATTATCTAATAATTATCTAAGGTTAGATAATTATTTTCCTAAAGATGCTCGTACTGTTTTATCGGCGAAAAGCTTTGAATAAAATATGCATTAAAAGTATTCTTGTTTTTGAAATGTTTTAAATTTATTAACTACATTACAAGAAAACATATCACCATATTTAATATATATATATATATATATATATATATATATATATATATATATAAAGAACATAAGTCAAAATATAAATACAAGAATTGAAAATTCTTGTATTTGTATTTTGACTTATGCTCTTTATTAATACACAAGAATACATATTGCGATATTTATGTATATATATATTGAATTGTAAATTCAATTATAATTCTTGTATTTGTATTTTGACTTATGTTCTTTATATATATATATATATATTGGAAATTTATTTTTGAATTAAGCAAATAATAATTACCAGTAAAAATACTGTTAGGAATAACGCGTGTAATGCAAAGACAGAAATGCATATCTGCATTCTTTAAATAATCCTAAATTGTGTATGTTCCTTCAATATTTCGTTATGTAAGCGTATAAACTTAATGAGATAGGTACTGTCATTCAAAATAATAACTAACTCCTGGAATTTATTAGCAGAAAACTGTTGTAGATGTTTTCTTTTTCAGACAAATAAAAATAACTTCGTTTCTAAGGAAACCAACATTAAAAGAATAAATTGTTGAGATAATTGTTAAAGAGATAATTGTAATACTGTACAATTTATTTACCGCCACAGAATAAAACTTGAAAAAAATATTAGAGCCCCATTACATGATTTATTACTTTACCTTGTTATACAATATCCTCATACTATCCAGTAGAACATTCTGGTCGCACAAACATTATCGCACCAACAGAGACGCATTAAAACGGAACGACAACTTATATGCTAATAAATGGGTTCATTAACCTGCCTGATGCCTGGCAAGATGAACAGAATATATAGAACACTATTTTTTATGACCGGTCTATGTTTATCTACTAAGTTTGTCGTATGGCCCGCCGATTACACGTTAAAAACACTGT
This sequence comes from Prosapia bicincta, assembly GCA_036971475.1. Classification (NCBI taxonomy): domain Eukaryota; kingdom Metazoa; phylum Arthropoda; class Insecta; order Hemiptera; family Cercopidae; genus Prosapia; species Prosapia bicincta. The sequence goes on from JBAIZL010000004.1 coordinate 13,333,927, forward strand.
CACGCCAAACCTATGAGAGGATCTACTGTTTCAGTTGATATGTTTTGATCGTATAGTCACTGCCATTGGTACTAATTTGGAAATTTTATAAATATAATGGCTAGTCATACTGATAATGCCACAAATAACACACACGCACTTTTATATATATATATATATATATATATATATATATATATATATATATATATATATATATATATATGCATGTGCATGTGTGCATGTGTGTGTGTGTTTGTTTGTGTGTGTATTTGTGTGTTTGTGTGTGTGTGTGTGTGTGTGTGTGTGTGTGTGTGTGTGTGTGTGCGTGTGTGTGTGTGAGTGAGTGTGTGTGTGAGTGTGTGTGTGTGTGTGTGTGTGTGTGAGTGTGTGTGAGTGTGTGTGTGTATGTGTGTGTGAGTGTGTGTGTGGGTGTTTGTATGTGTATTTGTGTGTATGTTTGTGTGTGTGTGTGTGTGTGTGAGTGTGTGTGTGTGAGTGTGTATGTGTGTTTGGGTGATATAGAAGATAACAAAATAAAAATGCAAAACATATTAACCTTTGCAGCTAAGGAGGTTTATTTAATAATAAAACTTATGTCCAAAGTTCATTTATTTCAAATCAAGTTAAAAAACCCTAGGCTTACACCTTTTTTTCAAATTTTAGGAATACCCGTCAAATAACCCAGCATTTAGGTGTATTTCTATAATATCCCTTTAAGAGAAGACTCAATCTCCCATCATCTCTTCAAGGAATGAATATTTCATTCAGGATAAACAAACATGAAACGCTGATACATTACACCCAAGTTCACTAAATTTAAAATAGACACATTAATTAAAGCCACATAAAGGTAAACCGACTGATTGTATTAATTCCCTCTACAGCTTTAGTGGCTTTATAAACTACTGCGGGATATTTATTTGTATAATGTTTGCTGTAAGGAAAATGTTTACACGATAATTAACGCCACATAAAGGTAAGCCGACTGATTGTATTAATTCCCTCTACAGCTTTAGTGGCTTTATAAACTACTGCGGGATATTTATTTCTATAATGTTTGCTGTAAGGAAAATGTTTACATGATAATTAACGCCACATAAAGGTAAGCCGACTGATTGTATTAATTCCCTCTACAGCTTTAGTGGCTTTATAAACTACTGCGGGATATTTATTTGTATAATGTTTGCTGTAAGGAAAATGTTTACATGTTAATTAACGCCACATAAAGGTAAACCGACTGATTGTATTAATTCCCTCTACAGCTTTAGTGGTTTTGTAAACTACTGCGGGATATTTATTTGTATAATGTTTGCTGTAAGGAAAATGTTTACATGTTAATTAACGCCACATAAAGGTAAACCGACTGATTGTATTAATTCCCTCTACAGCTTTAGTGGCTTTATAAACTACTGCGGGATATTTATTTGTATAATGTTTGCTGTAAGGAAAATGTTTACATGTTAATTAGCGCCATATAAAGGTAAACCGACTGATTGTATTAATTCCCTCTACAGCTTTAGTGGCTTTATAAACTACTGCGGGATATTTATTTGTATAATGTTTGCTGTAAGCAAAATGTTTACATGTTAATTAACGCCACATAAAGGTAAGCCGACTGATTGTATTAATTCCCTCTACAGCTTTAGTGGCTTTATTAACTACTGCGGGATATTTATTTGTATATTGTTTGCTGTAAGGAAAATGTTTACATGTTAATTAACGCCACATAAAGGTAAGCCGACTGATTGTATTAATTCCCTCTACAGCTTTAGTGGCTTTATTAACTACTGTGGGATATTTATGTGTATATTGTTTGCTGTAAGGAAAATGTTTACATGTTAATTAACGCCACATAAAGGTAAGCCGACTGATTGTATTAATTCCCTCTACAGCTTTAGTGGCTTTATTAACTACTGCGGGATATTTATTTGTATAAAGTTTGCTGTAAGGAAAATGTTTACATGATAATTAACGCCACATAAAGGTAAGCCGACTGATTGTATTAATTCCCTCTACAGCTTTAGTGGCTTTATTAACTACTGCGGGATATTTATTTGTATAATGTTTGCTGCAAGGAAAATGTTTACATGATAATTAACGCCACATAAAGGTAAGCCGACTGCTTGTATTAATTCCCTCTACAGCTTTAGTGGCTTTATTAACTACTGCGGGATATTTATTTGTATATTGTTTGCTGTAAGGAAAATGTTTACATGTTAAGTAACGCCACATAAAGGTAAACCGACTGATTGTATTAATTCCCTCTACAGCTTTAGTGGCTTTATTAACTACTGCGGGATATTTATTTGTATAAAGTTTGCTGTAAGGAAAATGTTTACATGATAATTAACGCCACATAAAGGTAAGCCGACTGATTGTATTAATTCCCTCTACAGCTTTAGTGGCTTTATTAACTACTGCGGGATATTTATTTGTATAATGTTTGCTGCAAGGAAAATGTTTACATGATAATTAACGCCACATAAAGGTAAGCCGACTGCTTGTATTAATTCCCTCTTCAGCTTTAGTGGCTTTATAAACTACTGCGGGATATTTACTTGTATAATGTTTGCTGTAAGGAAAATGTTTACATGATAATTAACACCACATAAAGGTAAGCCGACTGCTTGTATTAATTCCCTCTACAGCTTTAGTGGCTTTATAAACTACTGCGGGATATTTATTTGTATAATGTTTGCTGTAAGGAAAATGTTTACATGATAATTAACGCCACATAAAGGTAAGCCGATTGATTGTATTAATTCCCTCTACAGCTTTAGTGGCTTTATAAACTACTGCGGGATATTTATTTGTATAATGTTTGCTGTAAGGAAAATGATTACATGTTAATTAACGCCACATAAAGGTAAACCGACTGATTGTATTAATTCCCTCTACAGCTTTAGTGGCTTCATAAACTACTGCGGGATATTTATTTGTATAATGTTTGCTGTAAGGAACAGCAACAGTGTGTGTGTGTGTGTGTGTGTGTGTGTGTGTGTGTGTGTGTGTGTGTGTGTGTGTGTGTGTGTGTGTGTGTGTGTACAGTATAGCCCCTCAAATCCGAATCCCAGATATCTAATCCCCCGCCAAATCCGAACTTGAATTGATAAAAAAACAAATTTTTAAAAAGTATCTAAAGTTTAATGAAGTATGTACTGAAAGTTTGCTATTTACGTAAAACAGGACTGAGATGTGTAATATATTGGAATTGACAATGTAAAAACGTAATACGAAGTCCTATAATGTACGTACTACTGGATCACTTCATTAATATAGAATTTATTGTCAGTAAAATATAAAGACAAACACTAAACTATATGTTTTACTTAAAAAGGAAATACACAAATAGTTAACTATATTTTCCCCTTCAAATCAGTAATATGGCGAAGAGACGAAAACCTTCCCGAGGATGCGATGTTGCGCCACCGTTGCATTAGCATAACATCATTAAGTGTTGCAGCTGCATGTTGTTCTATGTAACGCAACGCAATGTCGAAAGCTGTGGCATGAGTAACAGCATTCGTAGAGGCATCTTTTTCCTCGCTATCGCTATCTGCTACACTGTCATCGTGTTGATCCTGGACCAAAGACACCATGTATAGCTCGGTGTATTCTTCATTGTTATCAAGTGTTGTCCACTCTTCCAAACAACTTTCTTCAGCATCTTCACGTCCTGGTATTCTTTGAATGATCTGAAGGGGAATTGTGTAAGCTAAAATACAGCATATCGCTTAAACCTTTCATTTATAAAGAGACACATCCGTTAAATGTAAAATAATGTAATAGACTTGTGCTACAATCTTTTTCTTGAATGAAGGGTCTACAATACAGTATTGATACAGAAATAGGTAGTGAATGCTATATTATTGATCGTTAATAAGAAATCGCACTTCTGTCAAATGCAAAATACACAGTAAATCCGAAATCCGAACTTTATCGGCAAATCCGAACAGGCTATAGCCCCAATTAGTTCGGATTTCAGGGGTTCTTTAGAATTTTTATATCTGGCCCAAATTTTCAATCGTTAATTAAGTACTTTTAATAATCTACAATAAGTTCATCCACATAATACTTATTCACACAAGTTCAAATACATTTTTCTAAACATAGTGGATGGCACATGCTGTTAATACAGGTTTTTTCAAATATTTATTCATTAATTAAATTTTATTAGCTAAGTTTTGTTTATATGAGAGAAAAACATTTCACCAAAGAGCAAGGTAGGTAATATAGTTATTTCGTCCCATTTTTCTTAAACTAAGTGATACCATATGATTTCAAAAAACTGCTGATTCCATGTTACAGACTACAAGGTAGAACAGCTTTTTTAACGTATAGATTATGTTGCTTTATTTATGTTATTTGTAATTATTTATTTATTGTAATTAAGATAGACATTTTCTTTATTGACCTATTTTATTAAAATTTCTATCTATATCGGTAAAATCTTCGATATAAACCCGTTATAATATTTGTAAAACACTCAATACAAAACCCTATAAACAACAACCGAGTAGATTTATATGTTCTAAGAGAAAACCAGAGTTCATGTAATGGCTTTTCTGCTTTGAACATATTTGTTTTATTTATTTGCTACTTGTTCCAAAGCTCTGCGGAAGCCACTCCCTTACTTGGGGCAAACATGTGTATTGTCAAAAGTTATTTACTCCCTACTTCAAACAGTCTCGGGGCTATTGTCTAAAGCTTTTAATGCGCTGATTGAAAAGGAGTTGCGTTAATGGACATTGGATTGTACAAGAAGATAGAATGTGTCCAGTGATTGTTTCCTTTAACTTGTAAAGTAGGCTAAAAATTTGTTTTATTAAACAAAACTAATGTTGTATTTATTTAACTTCAGATTCGTAATGAATTAAAATATTTCCAAATTAACCAAAAATAAATTTCATTAAAATAAATGATTAGTGGAGAGGATTTTAAGAATATTTAAAACAAGTTGACAGTGTTACTTCATACAAATATCTAGAGACATAACTAAAGAAAGTAGTGCTTAAATAGTTAGACAAGCACATACTAAAACGAAAACGTTCCTCGGATTCTGGGATATTAGATTAAATCTGAGAATGAGAATGTCATGTGGTTATATTTTCCCCGTGCTGTTATATACTGTGGAAGCTTGTTTTATAAAATCGGAAAAACAGAGACTTTCGAGATATAGTGTTAAACGAAAATGTGGATGATATAATTGAAGGAAAAATGTAACAAATGAAACTACATCGGCAAATATGAAGATAGTACGCGATTTAAAGGAACTATAAAAGAGCGAATGTTACAATATCTAAGTTCTATAATGAGGGGAAATTCTAACTACCGGAAACACAATCGAAGGAAAGATCAAATTAATGAGATTTATTGGATTTCGTAGAATTTTCTAGCTTGAGTACATCCTGGTAGAATCATATCAGATAGTGTTTTGGCTGCAGATCTGTTTAGAGCCGCTGTTAGTATAGCAACTAATAGCATTAAAAAAATGTTTAAAGCCAATTCGTACTAAGGTTACCTAAATTTTTTTTCAATTTTAGTTATTTTTTATTAATTAATTACCATTATTATAAATAAAGTAATATAACCTATGCGTCAAAACAGCTGTTCTACCAAAAAACCTAGAACAAAAAAATCAGCTGTTTTATGAAATCATATATCACTTAGTGTGTAATTTTATTCCAGCTCTTTAGAGACTTCAAATACGTTACTATAATGCCACTGGATATACAAAAGGAATCATGCGGCCTGGTTGTGTACAGTATAACGTGTGAGTGGATAATAATCAGATTTATTTGTGATAATTAACTACAGTACTGTACAAAATAAATAAGACGAGAACAAATTATTCTACAACCTGCAAAGTAACCATTCTGACTTCCTTGTCTTTTATTTAAAATATGTTACATATTAGCGGGGTATTCTGTGATTTTGCAACCGTGAACAAGTGAAACCACGAATGCAGAAACCGAGATTAGCGAGTGTCTACTATATATATATATATATCCCAGTTAAAAGTAATGTTAACAAAAAAACGGAATAATCACCTAAAATCAGGTATATTTTTATTTGTATCCAACAGTAAATCTGAGTGTAAAATACGGACAGAGCAGAACCCAAGATAAGGACCGAAATAGGGCAGTAAAAGACAATACCTGGACCATAATTTTTAACCAGACAACTTATATGATCCAGTCAAGCTGTTCTTGTTCCAGCATCCAAAATCGTCTATTGTTAATTAGGTTGTGTTTATGAGTAATAGAGATAAAGTAATCAGTAGGGGACTTTACTAAAGAATTATCTTTATATTTCTACCGGTCGCGTTCGATCCAAGTCTTCAGTGTAGAGACGGTCCCACAGACACCCACGGTCGAGACGACCCAGTTTATATATTTTACTAACTAACAATTAAATATATATATATATATATATATATATATATATAATAAATTAAAAATATTTCAAAAACAAGAATACTTTTAATGATTATATTTATTCAAAGCTTTTCGCCGATGAAATAGTACCAGCATCTTCAGGAAAACAATTATCGGCGAAAAGCTTTGAATAAATATATTCATTAAAAGTATTCTTGTTTTTGAAATATTTTTAATTTATGAACTATATTACAAGAAAACATATCACCATATTTATTATATATACATGTGGGAATTTATATTAAGCCAAATCAATTGTACCGCAATGTAGTTTAAAGTTAAATCTGAGAGACATGTTAGATTATTACATGCATGTTGTGCACTTGTATTGTAAAAACCGGAAAATAGTTATTGAGATATTTGCTCGAGTTTATGTAAAGGTTGTTTTACCTGTAATACCCAAGAAAGGTCGACCTCGAAGAACCAATCAATATATCTAAGATAAGGTGCCAGTTTTATTGCTATAGTTTGTAAGGTAATTATTAATTTTGTAAGGAGGAATCCTTGTAGAAGGGTCGTAACCCCATCTGCCCGAAGAGGCAAAGCACAAAGCTTGCACCTCCCTAACTCTAATGGTAAGAGCCCGAAAAATTATCTCGTATTTAAAAACAAAGCCTTATATTTATCCATTTGAGATGGTATATCCTAAGATGTACTATTAAAACACTAAATTCAACAATATACTGGTTTTCGCCTCGCATATATAAAAATACATAGCCTAAGTATTAAAATTACAAATATTTTTCCATACTTTTTAGAAGTTTTTAATTTCTAATCGAGGCATAAAATCTATAAAACTTAATTTTATCCGTCCTCCATTTCGTCCTTTCTTTCAATTTGCATAAAATGTTATACAACTCCCTTAAAGTACTTTAGCGAAGTAATAAATAACGTCGCGACGACTTTCAGCAATCGATCACAAGAGAAAGCTTTCTCAAAGAGTGATTTATTTATTCGCGCCATGTTGATATATTCAAGGAACATTATCTTTGTATGACTGCCAGTAATCCTTGGTAAGCGGGCATTATGTGCGGGCAAATCTAAAGCGTATTTAGTCATATCTGGAACATTACTGTATTAGAGTGCAATTAGTTACATCACAAGGCAAAATGGATTTAAATACACTGTAGAGGCAGCTGATTAGGATCCAACACAACGCTTCATTACGCTCGTGTTATGCTGCGTACTGCGTATGTGCAAAGGCAGAGTAAGATAACATAGTACTGTACAAATATAATATTATCAAGCATAATACAACAATCGAGATAAAATAAATTCAAAAGTTAAAGAAGTATTAAACGTTATCTTCAGAGTAACTAAATTTAATGTAATTAATTAATTGAATTACTCTAATCGAATATAAATTTAAGTAAATTGATATATAACCTATTCTTATTCTATAAAATTTTATTTGTTGTATGATTTTTTAAATTTTTTTTGTAAATATATGATAGTTAACAGTGTTTAGTTTGGATTTGTAACTGGAGATGTGGGTAGTGAGTGAGGTCCCTTAAATCTTTACGGTATGCCATTATTTGTGTAAATAAATTGCAAAAATGTATTACTAACGTTATATGTATCACGTGAATGGAGCGTATAAAACATATTTTGTAAGGTTAAAAGTTAAGGATTAACGCATTGTCTGGATAAATTTATATGATAATAAAGATTGCATCATAGAAAGGACACGAATTTTAAATAACGTATCTCAAGTATTGGATTGTATCTAAATTTACTGACCAAGTGCACACAGACACACACACACACACACACACACACACACACACACACATATATATATATATATATATATATATATATATATATAAAGAACTTAGTCAAAATACAAATATAAGAATTATAATTGAATTTACAATTCAAAGCTTTTCGGTGGCTAACAGTAACAACATCATCAGGAATATTCCCGTGTGTGTGTGTGTGTTGAAAAACCCGTTTCAAAATATACAGATTTTACAAAAGAAAGCAAAATCAGTAAAATTATTTTAAATAAAGATTTTAAAACGCAATAGTGGAAGTGACAGTTGCGGGCCAAACCTGTTCACTATCAGAATAGGTAAACAAAGCCTGTCCATAAGGGCTGGTTTTGGCTAACAAAACGAAAGAGGAGAAACCCCGTTGTATGAGAAATCGAGGAGAGGTTATTCAGCGCTAGACGAAGATGGACGTTTCCTTGTGGACCTCTAGAACCATGGACTGGCAGATGACGTTCCGTGGCTAAGCCTTAAACCATAGCCCAAGATGGAAGTGGAGGTGTCAGCTCTTCAACCGCCGCGAGTCGGATATAAATTTTTGTAAAGTAACTAAACAGTATTAAAAACGGCCTTAAAATAGTTCATTTGCCTACGCTAGAACATTCCAGACTCCAGGGAACCAACGATTGAAGAAGGAAAACGAGGTGCAGTGAAGTTTTTTGGGGTAATTCAAAATTTTAATAGCAAAATAACTATTTAATAATTCATTATAAATTTCAAAATGGTAATACAGATTTCATTAAAAATAAAGTTATTATTATTAGGTGTGTGTGTGTGTGTCAAAAATGTAATTGAAATAGAATCTTTATAAATATAATTTTTAATTTGTAAAAATAATTATGACAGAAATGAGTATATTATTTGAAGGTGTAGTTAATAGATGTTTAATTAGAAAGTAGTTACTGTAGATTCTAGAAAACCTTTATGAAATGTTGGAAAATTAGTGACTAAAAATTTTAATTAGTGAATTTAACTGAAGTCTCACCGTAAATTGTTAGGTGCGCCTAAGGAACCATTCACTTTAAAAGGGTAAATATTTTACATCAATTTGAAAAGAATGAATATGTACACGATCTATAAGGCATATGCATTTCCCGGGAGCTCAGTACGAAACGGACAGCTAACTAACCGGAGATACAATATTAATATTTTAGATGGGTATCACCACCTTACGTTGGTGTTGGCAACATTTACTTCCGAGTCACGGCTGTGTATTGTGAAGGGTTATACAGACGTGTGCCTTTTGTAAAGCATATCAAATTATCGGAAGCTTTTAGCCGCGAATTGAGTTCCTATCCGGGAAATATATCTGTCTTTTTCTGTTCTGATCACGTTTGGCGTTGCGAAGTATGACACTTCCAGGGCGGCGACCTTTCAACAAACAACGGGTCTTTATGTTCTGCTAAAAAAGTAATGTCCCCTTCTGAATTCCTAAGTTTATTATATACTTCAGCATTAAGGGCAATAAACAAATTTAGGACAATTAAAATTTAAGAATTCTCTAGAAGCACTATTCTTGTACACAGATGTAGATATATAGTATCATATTAAGCAACATATATAGACATGTAGCTGTACAGAAGCGCTGTATTGAGCTATTATAGCTTAAAACATGAGAATATATATAATTTAATATTACTGATTTTGTACTATAGGTAATGTTATAGGGCAGCTGCTTTAACACTTAGGTTATGTTACTTTATGTATTACTCGTATATATTATTAAGTATTTGATAGTTATGTTAAAAATATAATACTATGCTTAAATCTTTATTGTATAATTAGGTAATGTTTATTAATTAATAAATATATCAAATTAAACTATTATTTAACTTAGAATAAATAGTTTAATTTAATGATAATTAGTTACATTTTTTAGGTCAATTTTTGTTTTATTTAAATTTTCACTAGTTTATTTACAGTTATCAACTACAATAAATGAATTATAACAAACCTTAGATACATAAATAAATTACTCATTTTCAGCACTCAAATCCACTCCCACTGCTGCCAATTCACAATTGGAGAATCCAATTATGGCTGATCTGAGATCCTCTTTATATCATTCTAGATCTTTATTTATATTTATAAATGTATATATATATATATATATATATATAAATAAGGTTCAAATTTTCAATCGTTATCCACTCAAGTTCAAATACATTTTCTAAACTAGTAGTCTATGACACTTGATGGTAATACAGGTTTTTAAAAATTATTACCCAATGATTAAATATAATGAATTGTTCTTAGTTTTATATGGGAGAAAATAAATTTACAGAAAGGGCAAGTTATAGGTATTTGGTCCTATCTGACTCAAAATAAGTGATAAAATATTATTTTACAAAACAGCTGATCCTATGTGATAGAAGAGCTATTACTGTATCTTGTACGAAACTTATTGCATAAGCTATGTTAATTTATTTATATTAGCCTAATTGTAATTATTTAATAAAAAGTAACTTAAACACACCTTTTTTTGTTGACAAAAGTAGGAATTGACTTCATTTTAAATATATTATACTAATTGACAGTAAACGTAACTATATGTTTTAGTAAAGTGGAGTTTATTACATTTTTAAAAACTTAGTATTTAAACACATTCAAATTTAATATTATAGTTATGTTGGCCTACGTTTAATTGGACGAACAAAATAAATGTGCTATATATACGTAAATTATTTAAAATGTAAATGAAAACAGAAAAAAATTATATTTAAATTGAAACCATCTAATACAGAATAAAATGCATAAATATCTATAAAACTCTATTATTAAGGCGTACATTTATTGGTTAATTTGATATGTTTGTTTATTATTCTTATTAAAAATGCCCTCATATTTGTGGTTTATTTAAAAAGCAGCTTTATTTAGAATTCTTCAATATGTGGAACGTATTGCATTATGAGGACCGGAGTGGATTGAAAACAAAATACACGATCACTTTAGAATAATGCAGCCATACCCCATTCACATACCAGAATGCAATCCTCGCAAGTTTCAAGTGCACTCGGGCATTGAAGTGATGGATCTGTTTAGGAACATACCGCTCTCTGTACATTCGTACACACATGGCTAGTTGCGAATATATTTACATGCACACCTACACACACACACACACACACACACATACACACACACACACACACACACACACACACACACACACACACTGCCGATTCGCTTTTTTTGGCGGTAATCTCGCTTCTAGCCCCTGTTACATCACCCTATGTTTTTTGCACTACATTGACTTACTGATGATGGGTGCTGTAGAGCCGAAACGCGACAGTTCAGCCGCGGTCAACATATGATCCCAGCCGTCTTACCATGTCCTGGTATCTGTAGTGTGTCGAGCGTGATCTGCCAGTGGATAGAATCTCTATACTTTATTTATAAAAACCAACCATAATGCTCTATCTCATTTATATAGATTTTAAACTCATTAATATTTATTTTATTAATGTTAAAATGAATATAATTATTTGCTATTGCTTAAACATTTATTAGAATCCTTTTTTCTTACTTGATTTAATATGTTTTCGTTTAATTTTTTTAATGGTTGGAAAAACTCTAAAAATTTTATTACTTTTTTTACCACAGGTTATTAGTAATAATTGTTAAACTTTTAACTTTTAACTTGATTTTTAATTAATTTGAAATTTAAGCAATACAATATTAATTTTGACTCTTGACAATTGTATCTCAAAGATTTATTTTATTTTCTCTTACAAAAGCAGTTTTTACTTAAAATAAAGATAAATAGCTTACAATGGTTCCCAAATGTTCTTGTTGTTTTGTAACAAACAGACATAGGTATTTATTGTTAAAATACCTAAATTATCAATCCAACATAAATTTATAAAATTTACAACTTTGAATAGAATAGGAGAAATATTTATATTAAATTTTGTATTTTATGTCCATTATTTTAATTTCAGAAGTAAGCGCTAGTTTACTTCCAAATCATTTAAATTTCAATTTACATTTGTGCTCCCAAATATAAATCTAACAGATCGTACATCTTTATAGTATTTTTGTTACTACATATTTTTAATACTGGTTGGATGATATAATTTAAATAGACATAAAATAATTGTTATAAAATAATTGGAATATTCCTGATGACGTTGGTACTGTTAGCCACCGAAAAGTTTTGAATTGTAAATTCAATTATAATTCTTGTATTTGTATTTTGACTAAGTTCTTTATATATATATATATATATATATATATATATATATATATATATATATGTGTGTGTGCACTTGGTCAGTAAATTTAGATACAATCCAATACTTGAGATACGTTATTTAAAATTCGTGCCCTTTTGATGATGCATTCTTTAATATCATATAATTTTATCCAGACAATGCGTTAATCCTTAATTTTTAACCTTACAAAATATATGCTATACGCTCCATTTACGTAATACATATAACGTTAGTAATACATTTCTGCAATTTATTTACAAAAAATAATATCTTACCGTAAAAATTTAAGGGACCACATCTCCAGTTACAAATCAAAACTAAACACTGTTAACTATCATATATTTACAAAAAAAATTTTAAAAATCATACAACAAATAAAATATTATAGAATAAGAATAGGTTATTTATCAATTTACTTAAATTTATATTCGATTAGAGTAATTCAATTAATTAATTACATTTAATTTAGTTACCCTGAAGAAAACGTTTAATACTTCTTTAACTTTTGAATTTGTTATTTTATATTGATTGTTGTATTATGCTTGATAATTTTATATTTGTACAGTACTATGTTATCTTACTCTGCCTTTGCACATGCGCAGTACGCAGCATAACACGAGCGTAATGAAGCGTTGTATTGGATCCTAATCAGCTGCCTCTACAGTGTATTTAAATCCATTTTGCCTTGTGATGTAACTAATTGCACTCTAATACAGTAATGTTCCAGATATGACTAAATACGCTTTAGATTTGCCCGCACATAATGCCCGCTTACCAAGGATTACTGGCAGTCATACAAAGATAATGTTCCTTGAATATATCAACATGGCGCGAATAAATAAATCACTCTTAGAGAAAGCTTTCTCTTGTGATCGATTGCTGAAAGTCGTCGCGACGTTATTTATTATTTCGCTAAAGTACTTTAAGGGAGTTGTATAACATTTTATGCAAATTGAAAGAAAGGACGAAATGGGGGACTTATAAAATTAAGTTTTATAGATTTTATGCCTCGATTAGAAATTAAAAACTTCTAAAAAGTATGGGAAAATATTTGTGATTTTAATACTTAGGCTATTTTTTGTTATATATGTTAATGCGTTAATCACAAATGGATAAATATAAGGCTTTGTTTTTAAATACGAGATAACTTTTCGGGCTCTTACCATTAGAGTTAGGGAGGTGCAAGCTTTGTGCTTTGCCTCTTCGGGCAGATGGGGTTACGCCCCTTCTACAAGGATTCCTCCTTACAAAATTATTAATTACCTTACAAACTATAACAATAAAACTGACACCTTATCTTAGATATATTGTTTGGTTCTTCGGAGTCGACCTTTCTTGGGTATTACAAGTAAAACAACCTTTACATAAACTCGAGCAAATATCTCAATAGCTATTTTCCGGTTTTACAATACAAGTGCACAACATGCATGTAATAATCTAACATGTCTCTCAGATTTAACTTTAAACTACATTACGGTACAATCGATTTGGCCTAATATAAATTCCCCCCCCCACACATATATATATATATATATATATATATATATTTACACATATATATATATATATATATATATATATATATATATATATATATATATTTCAAATTGTTACTTAGTAAAATATATTAACTGGGTCGTCTCGACCGTGGGTGTCTGTGGGACCGTCTCTACACTGTAGACTTGGATCGAACGCGACCGGTAGAAATATAAAGATATTTCTTTAGTAAAGCCCCTTACTGATTACTTTATCTCTCATAAACACAACCTTACTGATTACTCATAAACACAACCTAATTAAGAATAGATGTTATTGGATGCTGGAACAAGAACAGCTCGACTGGATCATATAAGTTGTCTGGTTAAAAATTATGGTCCAGGTATTGTCTTTTACTGCCCTATTTCGGTCCTTATCTTGGAGTCAGCTCTGTCCGTATTTTACACTCAGATTTACTGTTGGATACAAATAAAAATATACCTGATTTTAGGTGATTATTCCGCTTTTTTGTTAACATTACTTTTAACTGGGATATATATAGTAGACACTGGCTAATCTCGGTTTCTGCATTCCTGGTTTCATTTGTTCACGGTTGGCAAAATCACAGAATATCTCGCTAATATGTAACATATTTTAAATAAAAGACAAGGAAGTCAGAAAGGTTACTTTGCAGGTTGTAGAACAATTTGTTCTCGTCTTATTTATTTTGTACAGTACTGTAGTTACTTATCTCAAATAAATCTGATTATTATCCACTCACACGTTAAACTGTACACTACCAGGCCACACGATTCCTTTTGTATAACCAGTGGCATTATAGTAACTTATTTGAAGTCTCTAAAGAGGTGGAATAAAATTACACACTAAGTGATATATGATTTCATAAAACAGCTGATTTTTTTGTTCTAGGTTTTTTGGTAGAACAGCTGTTTTGACGCATAGGTTATATTACTTTATTTATATTCATTGTAACTATTTAATAAAAAATAACTAAAATTGAAAAAAAAATTAGGGAACCTTAGTAGGAATTGGATTTAAACATTTTTTTAATGCTATTAGTTGCTATACTAACAGCGGCTCTAAATAGATCTGCAGCCCAAACACTATCTGATATGATTCTATCAGAATGTACTCAAGCTAGAAAATTCTACGAAATCCAATAAATCTCATTAATTTGATCTTTCCTTCCATTGTGTTTCCGGGATTTAGAATTTTCCCTCATTATAGAACTTAGATATTGTAATATTCGCTCTTTTATAGTTCCTTTAAATCGCGTATTTTTCCTTCAATTATATCATCCACATTTTCCTTTAACACTGTATCTCGAAAGTTTCTGTGTTTTTCCGATTTTATAAAACAAGCTTCCACAGTATATAACAGCACGGGGGAAATATAACCACATGACATTCTCATTCTCAGATTTAATCTAATATCCCAGAACCCGAGGAATCTTTTCGTTTCAGTATATGCTTGTCTAACTATTTAAGCACTACTTTCTTTAGTTACTCGTTAGTTCCAGTGCTTCATGTCTCTAGATATTTGTATGAAGTAACACTGTCAACTTGTTTTAAATATTCTTAAAATCCTCTCCACTAATAATTTATTTTAATGAAATTTATTTTTGGTTAATTTGGAAATATTTTAATTCATTACGAATCTGAAGTTAAATAAATACAACATTAGTTTTGTTTAATAAAACAAATTTTTAGCCTACTTTACAAGTTAAAGGAAACAATCACTGGACACATTCTATCTTCTTGTACAATCCAATGTCCATTAACGCAACTCCTTTTCAATCAGCGCATTAAAAGCTTTAGACAATAGCCCCGAGACTGTTTGAAGTAGGGAGTAAATAACTTTTGACAATACACATGTTTGCCCCAAGTAAGGGAGTGGCTTCCGCAGAGCTTTGGAACAAGTAGCAAATAAATAAAACAAATATGTTCAAAGCAGAAAAGCCATTACATGAACTCTGGTTTTCTCTTAGAACATATAAATCTACTCGGTTGTTGTTTATAGGGTTTTGTATTGAGTGTTTTACAAATATTATAACGGGTTTATATCGAAGATTTTACCGATATAGATAGAAATTTTAATAAAATAGTTCAACAAGGAAAATTTCTATCTTAATTACTATAAATAAATAATTACAAATAACATAAATAAAGCAACATAATCTATACGTTAAAAAAGCTGTTCTACCTTGTAGTCTGTAACATAGAATCAGCAGTCTTTTGAAATCATATGGTATCACTTAGTTTAAGAAAAATGGGACGAAATAACTATATTACCTACCTTGCTCTTTGGTGAAATGTTTTTCTCTCATATAAACAAAACTTAGCTAATAAAATTTAATTAATAAATAAATATTTGAAAAAAACTGTATTAACAGCATGTCCCATCCTCTACATGTTTAGAAAAATGTGTTTGAACTTGTGTGGATGAATATTAAGTGGATGAACGTATTGTAGATTATTAAAAGTACTTAATTAACGATTGAAAATTTGAGCCAGATATAAAGGTTCTAAAGAACCCCTCAAATCCGAACTAATTGGGGCTATAGCCTGTTCGGCTTTGCCGATAAAGTTCGGATTTCGGATTTACTGTGTATTTTGCATTTGACAGAAGTGCGATTTCTTATTAACGATCAATAATATAGCATTTATTACATATTTCTGTATCAATACTGTATTGTAGAGCTTCATTCAAGAAAAAGATTGTAGCACAAGTCTATTACATTTTTTTACATTTAACGGATGTGTCTGTTTATAAATGATAGGTTTAAGCGATATGCTGTATTGTAGCTTACACAATTCCCCTTCAGATCATTCAAAGAATGCCAGGACGTGAAGATGCTGAACAAAGTTGTTTGGAAGAGTGAACAACACTTGATAACAATGAAGAATACACCGAGCTATACATGGTGTCTATGGTCCAGGATCAACACGATGACAGTGTAGCAGATAGCGATAGCGAGGAAAAATCTACGAATGCTGTTACTCATACCACCGCTCTCGACGTTGCGTTGCGTTATGTAGAACAACATGCAGCTGCAACACTCAATGATGTTATGCTAATGCGGAGGTGGAGGTGGCGCAACATCGCATCCTCGGGAAGGTTTAGGTCTCTTCGCCAGATGAAGATTACTAATTTGAAGTGAAAAATATAGTTAACTATTTGTGTATTTCCTTTTTAAGTAAAACATATAGTTTAGTGCTTGTCTTTATATTTTACTGACAATAAATTCTATATTAATGAAGTGATCCAGTAGTACGTACATTATAGGACTTCGTATTAAGTTTTTACATTGTCAATTCCAATATATTACACATCTCAGTCCTGTTTTACGTAAATAGCAAACTTTCAGTACATACTTCATTAAACTTTAGATACTTTTAAAAAATTTGTTTTTTATCAAATCAAGTTTGGATTTCGCGGGGGATTAGATTTCTGGGATTCGGATTTAAGGGGCTATACTGTACACACACACACACACACACACGCGCGCGCGTGCGCGCGCGCGCGCATATATATATATATATATATATATATATATACAAAGTTTAGTATGTTGAACACTGAATAGTCCTACGTTGAGCAAGGATCAGTATGTTTATTACTGCATAGCCCGGCACGTTGTAAAATGTCCCGACTTTGAACATTAAATTGATGTATTAGGAGCAATGTTCAGACTTTAATACACATACGTTGGACAATATACAGTAAGTTGAACATTTAACAACCATACGTTAAACAAGGTACAGTGTATATTTGAGTAAATTTTTCTGTTTTCCTAACATTTCAATATTTGAGGAAAGGAAGTAAAATGTACTCAAATATATATATATATATATATATATATATATATATATATATATATATATATGTGTGTGTGTGTGTGTGTGTGTAAATATTCCTCCTAAGAAAAATGAAGATAAGTATATTATAAAGTTTCACCTTGTTGAACATTGAATTGATGTGTGTGGGACAAAGTTCAAGCTGTTGAACAATTAATAACTATATGTTGAACAATATTCGTGTGTTGAATATTTATAGCTATTATAATCTCAGTGATAATTTATAGTTGTGTACTTCAGAGCATTATGATGTACGAAACTGAAGTAAACATGGCCGACAGACACTCTCGTGCGGTGCAAGTCAGTCCAACAATGGCGCGATGAAAAGATCGTTACGGTAAAGGTTAATGAAATGCTTTATTTACAACACGTAAGACGCTAGGGGCCTCAATGCTTGTGCAGAATACTTATTCCTTTCGCTGCCGTTTTGTATGGCAGCAACACGTTTCTTAAGGATAAAGTAACCAGATCATTCCATCCGAACAGTTCATTAGGACTTCCTTATAAAGAGTAAATATGTGAAGCCGGGCGTGGGAGGTTCAAGTGAAACCGAATTTTGTTGGAAAAGGGTCTTTTGTTAAGGGCAACAATGGAGGTGCTGGGTTTTTGTATTCTTCTATTATTTTAAAACGTAAAAATATATTTTATGAATCAACGTTTTGTACATTTTATCTTTAACGGTGATTGGTGTGTTCTACTTAGTCTATACATCATTCATTACTGTATGAATAAGGATATATTTAATAGATTACGTAATACAAGAAATACTTTAAAAATACCAAATGTTGTGAAATTGCCTTTGGAAATTCCGATATCACATTTTATATTATATTGTACGATGCATAAAGTCATTAAATAACATTTTAAAATGTACAGAAACAATAATTATTATTTGTAAATGTACAGAGGCAATAAATAATTAGTATAAAATGTACAGAAACAATAATTATTATTTGTAAATGTACAGAGGCATTAAATAATTAATATAAATGTACAAAGACAATAATTCATATTTTTAAATATAAACAGGCATTAAATCTCAAGTCCTTAAACCACGTTCTCCCTCCCACCGATATTTTACCCTAAGTTATGAGACGATGTATCTCGTACCTTTTGCCTTTATGATGGTGTTTAGGCGTTTTTTTGCTACTCATACAACGGCCATAACACGTATAGCAAACTAGATTTGTCTATGGTTTCATTAAACATAAAATGTTCTTGCGGGCAAAAGGTTAAATTGTACTCTCGGAGGGAAACAGATTTTCACACGCCATGGAAAATTCTTGTGCTTTAACATTCCTACCCAGTTAGGACGTTGGCATCCAAAGTAGTTAATTTATTGGCTTCCGTTATACAGAGCTGATATTCTTGGATAAACATCTATAAGACCCCTCAACCAATACCTTCGTACTGCCACATGTCTTCTTCCAAGTAACTTTCTATATTACTGTCTGCCGACGTTTACAGGTTCCGTCACTAAGCATGATAAGTTCAAGGTACTCCAGTATCCCTTTTATTTTTGAAGGTAGAAGATCTCTACTATCTTCCTGTTCTTCCCATCCTTTCCAAAAGTAAAGTTTAAGTGGATGCTAATGTAATAAATTAAGTGGCTGAAATTTCCAATAAAAGTTTTCATATCTCTGTGTAAAGTCTCTATTTCTGTATAAACTTGCAAAGTTCATCCAGGTTCAGTCGTACCTAATAATAAGATAAACGAAAAGTTCTTTACTTCTTAATAATTCACGTTTCAAGCGATGCATGTCTGTACTTTGGGCAACTATAGCAGGAAATATTTATCATTAAGCAAACAGGTGGCAAAACTCTCACCTGTTGTGAGATGTCGGTAATCTCCTCCTTTAAATTTATTCCTGTAAATAATAAATTTAAATTACATTTTGTAATTTAAAAGATATTAATTTCAGTTTTAGCTATGAAGTAATTTTAAACAATAGAGAAGTTTTTATGAGATTAGTTACAAACTTGACCACGCATTTAAATTTAAAACACTGGTTTGACAACGCTTCCTGTAATACACATTTTCTGTTGTAAGAATATAAGTTATTGATAGTAATTATATATTATTAAATTTGAAAGAATATAATTGAAAGTTTATAAATTAATTTTATTCAGTTTAATGTAATTTATGTGATAAAAAAAAATTATTTTGGATATTTTATACACAGTAAATTCGCAAAGGGCATTGATAACTCAAAACGTTAAACCTCTGCTTGTATTTTACGTTTGCAAGATACACTCGGCCAACAAGTTCGTTTCACAATAATTAACTAGATTCTATTACAACTCCTATTAGATGCATTCTCCAAATTAAATATTCACTTGTGCTGGACATTTCCATTTACTGCTACTTTAAAAATAATTTAATTACTTTTGGTAATCATTATGAAAACATTTCAAGTCGATTATGTCCTTTATACAGAAACATAAATAATAAAACCTTAACAATTCAAATTAATTTAGTGGTTGGAGATTTTGTAAAATTACAGTCGTACAAAAAAAATAATAAAAAAAAAAACATTGTCCACGTGTGGCTCATATTTGTATAAGCCCTTAGTTTTTATCATACATCTGATTACATTTTTCTAAATTTCCTGTTTATCACAATGACACACTCTACCATGTTTACAATCCACATGAATGCCGAGCATATTATGTCTGTTTGCATTGAATTTATATTCAATATTCGAATTTAAATGAAGTTTTCCCATAAAGGATCATTTCTCATCATTTGGAATATATATATATTTTTTTTATTATAAGTAATTATTTCGTAATTGAGTGAAAATGTTTGAACTTGGTGACGAGTTTCGAATCAGTTGTCTCATTGACGAAGCCAGCCCGCTACTGGCTTTTTATTCGTTCTTAACGAGAGAGTATAATTTTACTTTTTAAAATATGTTTCTCTTACAATAGAAGTAGATAATTTAAAATATTCTACTATGAAATATTTCATTCAATATAGGGTAAACTCATGTGTTTTGTTTTATTTGCTATAAAATGTCAGTTGTATATTTGCACAGTCAAAGATTAAAATATACAATTTTTAGCAATATTTAATTCAATTTTTAAAAGTAGCAATAATAGTTAGGAATGTAAATTTTATCTTATTTCAAAATTTTTCTCGTGCTTTGAAATTGTTTAATGTCTTCATGGTTTTCATTTTTGCCAAAAGATTGCTATAGCTTTTCTGTAGATTCATTACCCTAAATAATGTACTTTGTGCTGCTATTAGCGCTACATCTTACGAGCTATACAAGTTGTGCTCTAGAATATTAGAAAATGTCGGATGTGAACTCATTTCAGTTCCCTTCATGGAGACTTGCGTTTAATGGAAGTGACATGTATGTGTGTCATTCATGCCTGATCCAACACACATTTCACTTAACAAGGGTGGAAATCTCTACTTACTCTGAATATACGAGTACATTATGCTAACAAAGTAAAATAGCAAATCCAATATTTCGTGCTTACGTTTAACAGTAAGCGAGTGAAATAGTTTAGTTACGTAATGATTTAAAAGTAAATAATAATTTTAAAAAAATGAATTAATTATGAATTAGGTATTATCCACTAAGAACAATGTAAAAAAAACAACACTACGCCTAATTATCACTAATAGACAATTTACTCAACACACTAGTTTCAGACATGACGTTTCCATCATCAATGAGTAATTTAAATGGATAGTAGAATATTATAAATTATGTAGAATTTAATATGAATTAGAGACTATCCACTGAGCATAATGTATAAGACCAACAACACTACGCCTAATTATCACTAATAGACAATTTACTCAACACACTAGTTTCAGACATGACGTTTCCATCATCAATGAGTAATTTAAATCGATAGTAGATAATAATGTAAAAAGATAATCAACACTACGCCTAATTATCACTAATTAACAATTTACTGCACAGGCTAGTTTCAGTTTTGGATCAGAATGCCATAATCAATGAGTAACTTATGGATACAATCATAGTTAAACTAAATATAATGAATTTCAAATGTATTTTATATTGTATATGGGCCAACCTGGATATATTTTATTCTTAATTATAATGGCGAGAACTTTGTAAATAATAAATGTTTAGTGTGCAGACAACGTATAAAAGCTGTTAGCACGTAGCTCAGAAAATTACTGCTATATTTTATGTGAAATTTTGAATAACAAAAAAGCATAGGAAGGGGTAATGTTTTAAAAATGCTTCATTCATATCCCTATTACTCCAATAAAATGAAGTAATAAATTTGGCAACTTATTTTTATAAATATTCGATTGATGTTTGTGAAAATGAATCGACAACTTTGTGATGCTTAATTATCTTGGTACCAAATAGCTAGGGCACACAATAAAACTGCTAGTATTGCTGCTAGTATTGAGCCAAAAAATTTAGTTATCAGTTCATACAAACTTAGGAGAAAACATGAATTGTGCAACAAAAAATAGTCCTAAGAATAATTTATAGGCTATAGAGCATAGAAAAGAGGGACTAACGTTACCCTCATTAAAGGGCTGGGGTGAAATTTAATTAAGTTCTCAAACACTCAAGAGTTAAAATTAAACCCGTCGCCTAAGCGAGGCCTACGGATTTGAGCTACTAACCTGAGGAAATAACCTCACTTCCTTACAAAAAAGATATAACACCTTAAACAATAATTGTAATATAATGGTACACGAGCATATTAGAAAGCTAATGAGAAAACGACGATGGCTTTGCTTGAAATGTAAATATATCTTTTGTTTAAATTATTTTCACAGTGCCAGAAGGGTTTTCTTCAAATAACCATTTATTTGGTTACAAGCTTATTTTAAGTTTTGAAAGTAGAGTCATTCCCAAACACGTAATCAGAGGAATATATTGTAATGATAAGATTGGTAGAAAATGTACTCGAATTTGTAGGGAAAATGTCAGTTTGCAGTTATTAATTCAAGGCACGGTCGAGGGAAAGAGTGAGTTCATCGTAGCTTACAAATTTGAGCCAATGGCATAGAGTAGTTTTTTCGATCCAGACTTGAAAATTCCAAGTCGAGGCAGATGTTGATCAAGTGAAAGATGTGCAGAAATTGCTCATATATTCAATGATAATTTCCTGTGAAACTTGCACAAGTCGTTAGTTGTGAGTTAGTGTACTTATTTATTTAATGAATTTGATCCACATATCAAAATAGAATAATGCGTATACCACAAAAAATAGTTATTCAATTTTTACTAGTAGTTCACACTCTCCTTATATATATATATATATATATATATATATATATATATATATATATATATATATATAAAGAACAATATTTACATCAATTGTTTAATATTCCTGATGATGTTGGTACTGTTAGCCAACGAAAAGCTTTGAATTGTAAATTCAATTATAATTCTTGTATTTGTATTTTGACTATGTTCTTTATTAATACACAAGAATACATATTGCGAATTTATATATATATATATATATATATATATATATATATATATATATATGAAGGTAATATATCACTATTGTAAGTAATTTTATCCACCATTAAGTGCAATAATTTTACCTTGAGTGATGAGGCACCTTTCGGTCAATTGACCATTATCGAATCATACTCTGACCGAAAGGTGCCTCATCACTCAAGGTAAAATTATTGCACTTAATGGTGGAGGATAAAATTACTTACAATAGTAATATATTAACTTCATAAAGTCAGTGCAACGGAAAAACAATGGATAACGTTAAATATCAAGAATATATATATATATATATATATATATATATATATATATATATATATATATATATATATATGCTGATACGTATATATGCTGTCACCTCGTCAATGCTAGATGAACATCTGGCGAAACGTCGGAACTGCGAATTTATGCACTGCAGAATGAACGGATGTACTCCAGATAATAACTATTAATCATATGAATGTGTATAATATATATATATCTTGTTCAAGTTTTTAATCAGTAATAAAAATACTTTTTATTCAGTTACTCAAGTTCAAAAACGTTTTAAACACCTATTGTTAATGCAGTTCTTTAAAATACATAATAATTTAATAATCAAATTTAAAATTTAAATTTGTTGGAGATAAACTTTGCACACAGAATGCAATATAGTTATTTCGTCTCATTTGGCATAAAATAAGTGATAACGTATGATTTTATGAATCAGCTGATTTTATGTTATATGCTATATGGGGTGGAACAGCTGTTTCAACGATCAGGTACCGTTATTTTATTTACATAAATTGTAGTTATTTATTAAAAAGTAATTAAAATAAATGTTTCTCGTTTACTTAAGTAGGAATTGACTGTAAATAATACTTTTGTATATATTACTACTTTCCCATTTATAAATAACTTACTTTGAAACTAACAAGGCCCAATAACCTGTATATAAACTCTTCACTTTTGCAACAATATTGTCTATATCTACCCAAGAATGCAGACAATACAAATAGTTTGTCTAGCATTTTCGTCGGATTGTCTTCTGGAGAATTGTGACACGCTGTAAAAGCAAACAATATATTTTGACACACATATTTTCCAAACAGGATTTCATCCGTTACATATGTTTGACACAGCCATAATCCGGTCATACTGAGAAACAATTGGAATCATGTAACGGAGTGTATCTGTGTTTGTGGAACACCCTTGATGAGATGCTCGAAACGAAGTTGTAACTGGACAAAGAATTAAACAAAACACTTCCGTGGAATAGAAATACTTTTACAGAACGTTTGATGTTATTCAATTCCTTTTATTATTTCACACTCTCCATATGCATACCTTGTTTAAATTTTCAATCGTTGTAAAATACTTTTTATTCATTCGAATAAACTACAGCATACACCAACATATGAAAAACTCAAACCTCAAAAATTGGTGTAACATGTCTCAATGCTCAAGTGGACATCTTCAGTGAAAAATCAAATAATAAAACATGTACGGAAATACACATTTTATAACATTTTTTTAGGTATGAATTATTAATGTCTATGCTTTATTCACAAACAGGGGCTTAGGCATTTGATAAAAACTACAGCATACACCAACATATGATAAACTCAAACCTCAAAAATTGGTGTAACATGTCTCAATGCTCAAGTGGACATCTTCAGTGGAAAATCAAATAATAAAACATGAACGGAAATACACATTTTATAACATTCTGTGAGGTATGAATTTATTAATGTCAATGCTGTAATAGTATTTTATTTATTTTCATCTTATTCTACCACCGAATTGTAAAATGTGTTAATATGAGTAAGAATAATATAGTACACACTAAAACACAATAAAATATTTTACAGTCAAATATGTTTCCCAACCCTTAATCTTTCCTACATTCACAACCCTTCCCTAATCTATTCAATAAATACCTAAACGTATTGGCAGATCGGTATAAAGTTACGCAAAAGGATGTATTTAAAGCGAACTGGCCAACAAAAGCCAATTCTCACTTCAGATATATATAAAGAGGTCCCGGAAAGTATATAGAGTGGGCAAAGTTTTAAAGTGAAAACTTCTATAGCGAGGCCTGAAAGCACTTATTGCATGGTCATAAGCATACAATTTCACGACATGTTGTAAAGGAAAAACGTTATTATTAAATATTTTTGATGTATTAATTTACTTAAATTTTCATAAATCCTAACGCAAATAATTTAATATAAATTTAATAATAAGGTATGTATACTATTTCCAATATATGAAATGGAAAAATTCTTAAAAACTGAAGAACCTATTTAAAATTCATTTATTAAAAAATATCTTATTCAGTAAACATTAAATGAATGTTTTTTATTAGCTACATTATTTTATTATAAAATTCCTTAAATATTAGTCTTTATTAAATACATTCCTAAAATAAAGATATCAATTTTGAACAAAAATTGTAATAATTCATATTTGTGGCAATTTTAATTGAAAATTTAAAACACTATTACCTTTAATTTGTTATTTGAAATCCACATTTTGGTGTTAAATGTGAAAATAAATCTTCTTTATTGTTTGTTATAAAATTTAGGCTTATAGTCCTCTGTTTATAAGATTTTATGTGTAACTTTAATTTTCATTTCATTCGTTGCAAATTTTGCAAAACTCTAAAGCTCTAATTTGTTATTTGTACTTGAAATTTTGGTGTTAAATGTAAACTATCTGTATTGTTGTTTTGTGTAATATAACAAATGTTTAGGTAATTTCTCATTACTTAATATTATGTGTTTTTTCCAATTCAAGATTTCTGTAGACGTGCTTTTAAAAAGTTTTCACATCTGTCGATACTTGTCCGCTTGCCACAAACTATGTTTTCTCATCTAGTGTAAAAAAATGCCAAGATTAAAAGACGTTTTCTTGAAATAATTTTGAAATAGAGATACACTGTTATCGGTTTATTAATATGTGTTTACCCTGTAACGCAATTACAGTATGTTTTTTAACTAAATAAATAAAGCCCACTAACCACAATATAAAAATATTTGTTTTACTATAATTACTTTATGTACATGGTAATCAACTTCAGAATCCTCATGAAAAGTACTTCTGAAGAGTATTTCTGAAGATGATTACCATGTACATAATACAAATGTAGGAAAATAATAGTTTTGTGTTGTGGCTGGTGGGTTTTATTTATTTAGTTAAAATAAGTCCATAATACTCAACAAATCTATTGAGTATGTCTTTTAGTTTAATGAAACATATCACCCTTTAAAACTACTTATATTCTACATTGTAGGAGCCTATTATCTTTAAAAATAAAATAATTTCCAATATTTATAATTTATGAGTGAATGTATATATATATATATATATATATATATATATATATATATATATATATATATATATATATATATATATATTACTCATATATATCTGTCTAATACAAGTTATTAAATGCCATGTTTATTTTGTATGGTATTTACACATATATTTCTAATATTAATAAAAGTACAACTGAACACAAAGTGTGTATCTGTGACTGAAAGAGTCCGTATGTTGTTACATCTCAGCTTTTACTTGAGAAGTATAGATTTTAAGAAGATCAGTTGGTAAATGTAAGGTTATATAAATAAGAGTTGATTTTTTGTGGTATTTTTTTAAAGTTTAGGAGTTTAGAAGATTATTAAATAATAATTTTTTAATAATTGATTTGAATTGCATATCAGTCAATACGTTAGACATAGCTAGTTCGGTATTAAAGGTAGGTAATATTTACCGTGTTTCTCAAGTTAAGTCTAAGATTTACCAGGTGTATGATGTTAAATGGTAGAAATGAATGATGCTCTCAGATTAGTTCGGACTTATACCATTAATAATTGGTAAATCTTGAGTTTACCAATAGAGAGAAACATGTTTAATACAAACATAAATATTAATAGGGTAAAGTATAAGATGAATTTTGACATTTTATTTTGAAGCGTTAATAAAAAAGTAAAAACTAATTAGTTAATTGAATGTAACTCGAAATTAAAATGTTATTTTTTTTATTTATTCGAAAACATGATTTGGTTTTGTTATGAAATTAGTGTCCGTGGGAAACCAAAGTGTGATTTAATTAAGGGTAAAATACCTAATGAGGGTTGTACATTCATAAGATAGTCCCGCTTCCTCTCGGGAAATAAAGGAAATCAAATTGGTTTTGATACAAATATAAAGAACAAATTTAAAAAACGCAAAAAATAAATGGATAATAGATGTTTAAATATTGCAAACTTACGAAGTGCCGACTAACCACAATAACAATTCATATGATTATACGCTTTTTTATTAATATAAAATAAAATGGTTCTACCATATTAGAACATAAATCCTTAACGTGACTTTAACGCTTAGACTAGTAAAATTTGCACTTCGCAGAACCAAATTTAGTTTAACAAACGCGTACTTTAATCAAATTATTAGAACAAAAATGCTGAAAAATTATTCCTGATTTTGGATATATAATGACAGTGGTACAAAAATATTACACAAACAAATAGCATCAACTTATGTACGTTTAGAAACTTAGATATATATTAAAAACTGAAAATATTATAGTGTTTGTCAGGTTTTTGACAACTTTAAAATTGATAAATTTAATAGTCTTAGAAATATTGATGTAAAATTTTAAAATCATCCTAAATGAAAAGGGATAAATTTCATATTGATTTAAAATAATAGTTTACAGTACAAAGTGTGTATAATAAAGTAGGAAAGGCCTATTTTATTTTTATTCTGACGTCCAATCAGGGAACAATTTATACAGAAATTTAACACAAATATTATAAAAAACATTTAAAAATATAATTTAATATATTTTCATAAAATAATAACTATTTTTTTATTCAGAGAAATATTTTGGAAACATATTGAACAACAAAGCAACAGATATTGCAATATATTTTGTATTTTAACAAAGAACCACTATATTCTTTTGTTTGTCATGATGTCTAAATGAGGATAAATATTGTTCTATAAATATTTTTATTAGCATTTTGTTAATTTATAAATAACTAATATCGTTTTAATTATATTAGTCATATTTTGTAAATTTAGGAATTTATTACAAAATTAATAATATAAAATCTATTGTAAAAATAATAACAATTTTAAATATGAGAGTAGTTTTCATAAACTTTATTTCACAATGGATAAAACACATTATTTATCCAATACTGTGACCTAATGCAAGTGTATTTTGTAACATTTCACGTAACTAACACTGCAGCTTACTTAGTTAAGGCAAATCCTAATTAAAGGTTATATTTCAATACAGCACACTCCTGATTAAACGGAAAACAAAAACGCCTAAGCCCTAATAACAGTACGCTGGGTTAGAAACGAAGGCGATTATATGCTCCAGTTACTTTAAGTAGATGAAGCTTGTACAAGTATTGGTTTTGTGTGTTGATCGAGAACTTTGATTATCTAACGGATAAATCATTAATGTAAGCACAAAGGATTAAACCAGAACACTAGCTTTGTGTCGGTTAGGTGTTTAGTTTTATTAATGTTGTCTTCTATTCATTTATCGAGATAATATATGGTGCGTAAAAATAACTAACTTTACGAAGACTCCAGTGGGGAACGTCAAATTGGGGAGGGGGAAAATGCCATTTTAATTGAAGTACTAAACATTGAACGTTCACTGTTGAAAGATTCTTGAGATTAACCAATCCGGTTAATTAAGGGTTATTCGTGTGACGCTTTCGAATTTGTTTGACGTGACGCCGTACGTCGAATCCGTAACGGTTAGTTAAGGGTTATTCGTGTGACGCTTTTCGAATTTGTTTGATGTGACACCGTACGTCGAATCCGTAACGGTTAGTTAAGGGTTATTCGTGTGACGCTTTTCGAATTTGTTTGACGTGACGCCGTACGTCGAATCCGTAACGGTTAGTTAAGGGTTATTCGTGTGACGCTTTTCGAATTTGTTTG
The DNA here is from genome assembly GCA_036971475.1 of Prosapia bicincta. NCBI lineage: Eukaryota > Metazoa > Arthropoda > Insecta > Hemiptera > Cercopidae > Prosapia > Prosapia bicincta. Next base: position 13,363,124 of record JBAIZL010000004.1, read on the forward strand.
ACGTGACGCCGTACGTCGAATCCGTAACGGTTAGTTAAGGGTTATTCGTGTGACGCTTTTCGAATTTGTTTGATGTGACACCGTACGTCGAATCCGTAACGGTTAGTTAAGGGTTATTCGTGTGACGCTTTTCGAATTTGTTTGACGTGACGCCGTACGTCGAATCCGTAACGGTTAGTTAAGGGTTATTCGTGTGACGCTTTTCGAATTTGTTTGATGTGACGCCGTACGTCGAATCCGTAACGGTTAGTTAAGGGTTATTCGTGTGACGCTTTTCGAATTTGTTTGATGTGACGCCGTACGTCGAATCCGTAACGGTTAGTTAAGGGTTATTCGTGTGACGCTTTTCGAATTTGTTTGACGTGACGCCGTACGTCGAATCCGTAACGGTTAGTTAAGGGTTATTCGTGTGACGCTTTTCGAATTTGTTTGACGTGACGCCGTACGTCGAATCCGTAACGGTTAGTTAAGGGTTATTCGTGTGACGTTTTTCGAATTTGTTTGATGTAATTTGCACCCATGTTTGTACGTATTTGCAAACAGTAAGTACCTATAGTCCCAAAGGCTTGAGACAATTTAAGATATATGTTTTAAGAAGACTAAAATTATTTATTGTTAGTTAGATACAGGAAGTAATAAGATTCGTAAGCAAGTAAAAAGCGCATAAGCTTTGAGTAGACCTATCTGTGGTAAAGCTTTTATATCCCTCGAGTATTTACATGATGGGTAAAGGGGAAAGCGACGGCAGTGCGAGTACTGAGCACCGTGAGAAGATTATCCTAACAATTTTACATACGCAAGCATGGCGCATTTTATATATTAGAAATTATATAATGGTTGTATCATGTACTGTAGCGATACATAGGGAAGGGAGGGGGAGGTAGCTGGTTGTTTGAGTGAAGCTTGAAGCCATGACTCCAAATGGGACACTGGGCATGGGTTAGCAAATAGATCAACACTTATAAGAAAACATTTTAAACGGCATTGGGCTCCTGAAGAACCCCCTCTGAGGTTAGTTTGTGGGTTGTTCAACGACAAGAGACAATTTCGTTTTATTAACCGTGTGAATAAGCTAAATTTAGATACTAGGGAGGACCCCCATCATTGCCCCAAGGTAACTCTATAATGGTCATTGTAGGATCTGAAGTTTTGTGCGCACATTCTCAAAATAAACAATGTTCGTTTTCAATCTCCTTTCGATGTTAAAGATCTCCGTAAGTCCCAAACTTGGTAATATGGGTCGCGTAGGTTTCCACAACATTTTACCTGTCCTTATGACATTGTTCACTCTTGACAAATTCTTGTCATTTCTCTTGACCAACTAATATTAGCAGTTACAAAGGTAATAGAAGCCATTCGACAAGACTATTGATATTATCTTTAAAAAAAGACAGTTCACTGCAAAATAAAATTACATTACAAGTGCTTCCAGGCGCTAATATTAAAACAGTTGTTCTATAATTTATACTGAGTATTATGTCACCAATTTTTCATTTCTGTAGCTTCCAGAGTTCGCTTTGCCTTTGCCGAGTCAGGTCGTGTTTCTGAAGCACATTTTATTGGTCTAAAAACTGTTTTGTAAATTCTGCTTTCAAATTCTCTCACAAAATTATTTGTATTCTTCCGTGTTGAATTCGTTAAGTATTTAATTTTATAAACAATCTCTGAGCTGGCTCGTGAGTGATTGTTATAAACACAAGAAATATACACACCTCACAATTATAAAAACAATAATCTTAAAAGGGTTACAACGACATTATGCCATCGTCTTCAGTGGTGTTATCACAAACAAAACTTCAATTAAAGGAATTGTGCGTAACGAATTTAAATTTAAAATATTTTATTCATCGATTATAATAGTCCCGGATGTAAATGATATAAAAACAGTAATATAGAAAAAAACTATATTACAGTCAATTCGTAATTAAGTTAACAATATTATTTTAGGGACTATTTAAGAAATATTTACGATTTATTAAATTAAATTAAGCTAAATAAAGTAGCATAACATATTTGTTATAACAGCAGTTGTACCACAAAACTTATAACGCAAAATCAAGTGTTTTGTGAGATCATATGTTAGCAATTATTATAAGCAAAATGGCATATTGCATTCCTTGCCCTTTTGTGAAGCGTTTTTCGCCCATAGAAAACTAAAGTTAATTCATTTTGAATTTAATTAATGAATTATTATTTGACGCATATTAAGTGTCATCTACTACAATTAAAAACAGATTTTTTTCAACTTGAGTGGATGAATGATAAGTATTTAAATAATGATTGAAATTTTGTACATGAGAAATATAGAGAGAGTGTGTCTAATAGAAGGAATTAAAAAATATACACGCCTGTGTAAAATGTACTGAACGTTTCAGAAGAGTTAGTAACATTTAAACAATTTTGAAATTTAAATTAGCAAATGGAAACACAAAAAAAACATTACAAAATTTTACATGCATTACCTTATATGAACATACCTTATATGTATGTATTAACTTACTGGATGTGAAGTATGAGTATAATTTAATGATCTTTACTTGGTATCTTATTTTTAAATGTAATCAATAAATGTCTTCCTAACGTTACAGCTTTAAGCCACCAGTTAAACCGTTTGAAATAGAAATTGATGTTTATCAAGCTAAGTGATTGTTGTATGTTAGCAAATGGTTTTTTATTGGCTTTGTAGGATGTGTCTAGTACTATAATATCACTGCAGAGGGCGTGACGCCTCGGATGTTACAAAAGTAGCGGGATGCCTCAGGAGAGCTGTGTGTGCCGTCATCGTTGGCGATATTCCTTTCTAGCTCTTCCAGTAAAGGTCTGGTATGTGGCTTTGTAGACAAATATGTAGATATTAGAGCTGTAGTAGTAATTTACTCCATCCAACTTTCTTACAAAAGGGTGAAAGAAAAATGAAACTAGACATATATTTTTAAAAATTACCTTCCATAAAATAGATATTACTTCATTGTATATGCTATTATAATTACTAACCTATTTATATTTATATTTTTTATCATATGCCATTTGTGTTCTAGTTAATTATATTTGTAGCGTTATCTTGCTTGTATTTGTATATTTATATTACACACCCCCATATTGTGCTTTGGTTTAATTTTTTCAATTTGTCGTAACTTCAATATATATATATATAATTTCTTTATTCAAACATTTTTTGCAGGATCAAGAAATGGATTGCGTAACACTTTATGATCATAACTCACTGCTAAATGAGAGCTCCCTCTTACGTGTGGAGTATGTGGATTTCATTAATAAAGTTCGCGACGACAGAGAGTTTCCCACACGGATCCTAGTGACGTCATTCTTACTTATTTATTCAAAAGTTGGCTGCATTGCCACTGATGTGCTACGTTATCGTAAGCTTTAGTTATATGTGTACAACAGTGAACCTGTACCTGTTGAGTTTGGCGGTTTCAGATTGCATGATGTTGCTATCTTTCACGTTGGGAACACTGCGCAGTATCTACTACGACAGGTAATCACGTGCTACTTGGGGCCTTATTGCTACACCTGTGGCGAATCTGTGCGTCAGTGACTTGATATCTCTTTAGTTATATGTGTACAACAGTGAACCTGTACCTGTTCAGTTTGGCGGTTTCAGATTGCCTGATGTTGCTATCTTTCACGTTGGGAGCACTGCGCAGTATCTACTACGACAGGTAATCACGTGCTACTTGGCACCTTATTGCTACATCTGTGGCGCATCTGTGCGTCAGTGACTAAATCTATTTGGTTACAGCTCCTTAAAATACGATATAGGCTTCATTGTATCGAATATAGTTCACTGCATGTGTACAGCGTCGTCTATTTCGACCACGGTTGTGATAACAGTGGACCGTTATATTGCCGTTTGCCGACCGTTTTTGGGGCAAAACCTCTTCAGCAAATCTCGCACGGTGAAGATTATCCTCGCCTTGTGGATTCATTCCTTCATACATGCTACACTATTTGTAAGTAAATGTCATACGTTGTATTTTCCTTTTCTTCTGACATAGGTTCATTCCTAATTTTCTTCTTAGAGTGCACAAAGTGAAATATATTCATTTTATTTAATATAAACACTTTGGAAATCTAAAAACATACACTTCCACTAAAGATGTTATACTGAATATGTAAAAATATTTCGCCTAATTATATTTAGCGATTGCTATAAGTTACATTACTGTACAAAGTAGAAACCGATCTGGTTGTTTTGGCAGAAGAAAATCGAGGGAGAATTTAACTGAAAACTTCGTTTATGCTCGCGCTAGATCTTTCAACTTAGCTTGCATTTTTAACTCTTTATACAGATTTGATGAGTCAACCTCCCAATGAAACACTGAGAAAAATTTATTTAAGAAACCCTAATCTGTTCTCAGCACTGAGTTCTTTCCATCAAGTGGCTTGGAACATTTTTATTTTGATGACCAATGGATAATCTGTTTTCAGGTGACTGCTAGTAAACTTTGTACCTTTACATTATAGCTCGGTTGTGGACAATAATCTTGAATTAAACTTTGCAAGCCGCTATATCACATCATGTGTCTTGGACTGGGAAACATTTAAACTAACGTTTTATTTACATTGTTTAAATTACTGTTTTACTTAACATTTTATCCATTGTTCCACAGTTCAGTCTCTTTAAAATGAAATGTTGTTCAACTTTCTACGACGATTTGGAGTTTTGCCCTGATATTCCCTCCCACCCTGCCGATGATTCACATTAAATGTACTTCAACACTTCTAATTATTTTGGTTGGATTTGCCAAACAGAATTCACTGCAGTAATATTTTTACTAGGTTTTTAATTACTGTTTATAATTACCTTTTGTTCTGACTTTTTTTTGTTGTGTTATTTATTATTATACTCTTTATGTTTCGCTCTCTTTATATTGATTATATATTTGTCATATTTTCTTTAATATTTGATAATTTTATTGTTGAAATTCCTTTTTATATTAGCACACTAGCAACGTTTTGTAGGCTTAAAGACTTAAGCTAGGACGTGTACATTCTTATCAAATGTTGATGCTTGTCCAGCCTTGAGGCTACTTGCAAGTTACTGCTTTTACATAAAATATTACTTATTAACTTATTTGGGTCTAATTTGCTACAAACCATTACTAGCAATTTAAAAGATTTACTTGTTTCCTGTTTTTAGTTATAAACTGTGCTTCTGGAGTTAAATTTGACCCCGGATTCATGCATCTGTGAATGTCAACTTAAGTTACTGTTATTTTAGGCCTTATGCAGAAATTGTTACTTAACGCAGTGGTGCTCTGTGGTGGGGTACTTTGAATCTGTGGAGTTTTTCGCCTTGATTCATTTCGCCCTGCCATTGCTTATAATCATCCCTCTATACGTCCTCATTGGGGTTAGCATTTGGAAATCTTCAGTTCTGCGGAAACCGTCAAGCAGTTCCAGACGGGGAACTCGTTCCATTAAACACCAGCTTAATATAACAGGTATGTGTGCAGCATAAGTTACAGAACTTTTAAAGTAACAGATGCTGCCTGACTCACTGAAACTGGGCGATGCTTCACTGGTCAGTTGAGGCATTGCGGTGAGGAATCAATAAACATTTTGTGTTGTCCAGGTGTTCCATCAATGTACCACAGGAATTTAGATCACTCAGTCTGGGACCATGTTAGATCTAAGTTGCAGTTATGAAAATATCTATATTTAATGATAATATTTTCGTATAGCTTACAAGATTTATTTAAAATCCTTAGAATATACGTTAACGCAGAACATTAGTTTTTAAAGTAACAAATTATACTACTGGAAAGGATATTGTTTGGAAAGTATGCTCTTAAATTTTAATGATACCTAGATAAATGCTTCGTAACACTGAAACACCTGCATCAATCAGACGAACATGCTTCTCATGTATTATGACTTATTTTAAGCCAAATGCGTTGATATTGCATACCTTGCTCCTCCCATACGTGCAACGATTTCTTCCCATACGAAACTAAAATTAATGCATTATTAAATTTAATTATTGACTTTACATTTTAAAAGTGTACTATCATTAAGTGTTATTCACTAAAGTTTAAAAGAATGTCTTTGAATTTGAGTACACGAATAGAAATTATCTTGTGTGAACTAATTGAAGCACTTGAAAAGTACATGATTTCTTTATTATAAAAGTATCATATTTAAAGGAAACTTGAATATATATATATATATATATATATATATATATGTTATTGCTAGAAATGTTTTAGAAAAATTCTTATTGAGAAGTATTATTATTTTGAATTATATTATTTTTGTAATTTGAATATCTGTCCAATTTATATTTTGTAGAGGGTAACTTTTGAAAATTATAAAAACATTTACTTCTGAAAACAGATTGTACAATATTGAGTAATATACATTTTCTCAATCGTAGTAAAACATTTCGTGGGAAATATGTTCGCAAGGTTTGTAAGTAGTTGTATTTAGAAATGTTAGATAAAGTTCTCTTTACATCCGAACTACAAAGTATCATTTAAACTTGTTCAATTTTATTGCGTTTTACTGGTTGCAGTGGCCGTGGTCATATAGTTTGTTCTTTGCTGGGGACCTGTGTACATAGATTGTTTCTGGTTCAAAGCCAAGCCATCGAGTACAGCAAGGACATGCCTTTTTATTTTCAGTGTTAGCTTATATTTACTGTCTACAGTAATCAACCCTATTATTTACTTTGTGATGTCATCGAAGTTTAGGAGAGCCTTGAGGGTAAGTTGACATTCTGTCGGGTTTATCATACGTGTACAAAATGTTAGCTGAACTTAGTGCTAACTATTTGCACCTTCTATGAAATGCATGTTTAAATTATTAAAACTTACAACAGTAATTGCTGTACATCACTATTCTGACTCTCAACATAATATCTCTCTCTCTCTCTCTCTCTCTCTGTATATATATATATATATATATATATATATATATATATATATATATATATATATATATATATACAGGATGCAGCAGCATAACTTGCTTTTTTGAAAACTAAATAAAAACTATTGTATGCATTTAAAAATATTTATTTATTTTTTATACATTTATTTTATTTTTTTAGATACATGTCTAAACGTTTTATTTACATTGTTTTAAAGATCAAATTTGTTAGGTGACGTCCCTTATTCTCCATAATATTGCGTAAACCGATTTCTGGCGTTATGTCATGACTCTTGTTAGCGTAGCAGGTGTTATGTTTGTAATGTCAGCCCAGTAGCGCATGTTTTGTTTGTTAACCGACCCACACAAATGAAAATGGGCTTCATCGCTAAAAAAACAATAGCACCCTCGGGAACGACATCAAGAAGAAGCTCACACTCGTTCATCAGAGAATTGAAGTCACGTTCTGAAAGTTCCTGCACTATCACCATCTTATATAAATGAAAATGAAGATCATCACAAAGAATTCTTCTCACAGAACGATCGGATAGTCCAAGGGCAGATGCGTGTTTGCGCGCAGAACGCCGTGGTGATCGCAACATTGACGCTCTCACTGCTTCAATGTTCTCAGGTGATCTAACGGGCCGAGGGAATCCTGTTCTTTGTCGCACTTGCAGTTTGTCTGAATGTAGTGATCCATGTAACAATTGATTTGCGGTTTGGGAAGGGAGCCAACGGGGCTAAATTAAAGCGATTCCGAAATGCGCGCTGTGTTGCAATAACCGAACATCCGCTTGAAAAATAGGCCTCAATGGCAAAGGCACGCTCCTCACTATTCGAACGCATGATGACAATTAAAACGTATCGGCACAAAACTTTACTGTACTTTCTATTGAACTAAACCACTAGCGCCTCGCTATGACATCAACTAACTGAATGGCGAGCATTTAAAAAAAGGAAGGTATGCTGCCGCACCCTGTATATATATATAGGCCTATATATATATATATATATATATATATATATATTCCTATATATATATATATATATATATATATATATGTATATATATATATGTATATTCTTGTTAAAAATATATATGTATATATACTTTTGTTATAATATATATACTCACAATATACTTAAATTAAACAATTTCAGCATTATAAAAATTTACTACCTAATTCTTTATAGCCTTGTGACATATAGTCACAAAACAATGAAGTTTTTAAAATCCTGATACAAAATACTTTCCAAATTAAAGTCCTTCTAAATTAATACGTTGCCCTTCTAAATCACGGCTATGTTGACAAATAAAATTAATAATTTATATAACAACAGCTATATGTATCTCAGTCAAAGAAAAATATTTTTAAACTGAAAGAATTACAACGTTTCATAGGCAGGGATTTTTCGCCAGAACCACTTTAAACTGTCTTTGTAGGTGTTCTATCTTCTCAAAACCAACTAAATCGGTTTTTTATTGTATGTGATGGGTAAAGGGAAGATCTCCTCATGTTTCACTCAAATAAACCCGCACCTTTAGCAATATTACATAAGTAAAACCGCGAAGCTTCCCTGCAACGCGTGTAAAGGAGTGTTAAAGGACGCGTTTGGTTTTGTGATGCCACTCTAAATATATACATATATATATATATATATATATATATATATATATATATATATATAATATAATAGTGCATACCGTATTACTTTCTATAACCAAAATGTGTAACTACTCGTAATTTTATTCTAAAATAGAATTAATTTATAATATCATTCTAATATCAACTTCTTTAATATTATTCCACAGGACCTGCTTTGCAATACAGAAAGGGAAAGAAGCCATCACTCCACAACCCTACGTTACGTATCTTCTTGGATATAAGTATTCAATGAGCTCTATGGTGTGCCATAGAAATCTATTGTGAAAATATTTCATTCTTCAAGTTATGCAACATATACACAACTCCTATAAGCACATATGCAACACATATTTGCAAAATAGCCTCCAAATTTGTAACCATATTTACGTGATTTTTATTATAATAAAGTACAAACGATGATAATAGAGTGTTAATTTATTGAAAAACATAAACGTAATCTTTAAGTTTGGAGATGACGTCATGTAAATGGCACCTAATTCCTCGCCATACTGTTGTCTAGTCTCGCAGAGAGGCTACAGATCGCTATCTAACCATCATTTGGTGTGGAAGCAACTACTCGACTTATGGTCCCTCATTTGCCAACTTTTGCATAGTTGGTTATGTACACTTTTGATTTGAGGTATCCGCAACTTAAAGGTCACGTGATCACTGAGTTGAGCGAGCATTACAGGTAAAGGAATGTAACCAATGGCGGGAGTTAGGAACCATTAGGATTTACGTTTAAGGATTTAGTGTTCTTAGACCCAAATTGAAATGCTTAACAATAGAGCAACACTGACCTTAAAAATAAATGTTCCCAATAAACGCTGAACCACAAACATGACTGCAGTAATGTAACGAGTAGGCCTGAGAACGCCCTAAATCCCTAAACTTTTCCTCACGCGTCAACAGCTGTGCAAGTGTTTTTGGCTGATATCTGTCCTCTACCAGAATGCCAATGTTTTACCTGTTATAGTTACTATACAATGCAGTACATTTCTCTCTCTCTCTCTTTCTATTTTCCTCTCTCTCTCTCTCTCTTTATATATATATATATATATATATATATATATCTTGTTCCAACTTTCCATCGTAATAAAATACTTTTTATTCATTCACTCATGTTTAGATAAACTTTTTTTAAACTTTTAGGGAATAACACTTGATTATAATATAGGTTTTTAAAATAATAATTGATTATTTAAATTTAATGAATTATTTAGAGATTTATATTGGGGTAAACATTTCAAAAAATGGACAAACTATGCAGCATAGTTACGTCGCCCCGTTTGGCTTAAAATAAGTGATAATAGGATTTCGTAAAACATCTGATTCTATGTTACTGTTTATCTGGTAGAGTAGCTGTTTGAAGACGTAGGTTATGTTTTGTTCATATTAGATATAATTATTTAATAAAAGGTATGTAAAATTAAATTCAATTTGGTAACCTACACAGGAACTGACTAAAAATTTTTTGTTTGTATTACTTGTGGAATACATAACAAGTGTTCAACCTTTTTCACCATTACAAAGTTTTACCATTCACTAGTAAAATCTTTCATTAAAAGATACAAAACATGAATGTCACATTATTTTAAAATTAGACTGTTGGCATATTCATTGAAATGTTGCCTTATGTCTGTTATTTCTTACAGTATGATATTTCTACACCCTTTGTATACCGTTTATGAAAATGACAACAATTATTGGGAGAAAATTGGGTGAAACGGTTATTTTATAACCCAAATAACCTTTATGTTTTTTTTAAATTCACCAAAAGAAATGGACTACATAATTGAAGATTTTAATTTTTTAGTAAAGAAGTGCAGATAAGTGTAAATGACCGCAGTATAAGCGGACAACAATGATAAAAATAATTTTGTTTAGAAAATACAGTGAAGTCTCAATAATTCGAGATAAATAGGACCGAGGATCCCTCGGATTACACCGAAATAAGTGTCTGTTCATTAGAAAAAATAGAACTTCTAATGATCCCTAATACAGTAAAACCTCTTATTCCAGATCAATGTACTGACAGCCCGATTCAGATTTATTAATACCGGGAATAAAGTCCAGTCAAGCTAATCATGAGTGTCGTCATTGTTTGATTGATTTGTTTGCTTCAAGAGAGTTTATATTTTGATATGTAATGCACAAGACTATACATTTGTGCATTCTAAGGGATATTTGTCGACTGTCGAAACTTGTAGCATAAATAAAGAAAGATATTTTTGGACCATTGATTTACTTTCAGATAAGCATAACTGATAAGGACAGTCAAATACAACTGATGAAGTTGGGTAATACACCAATCTGTAGAAAACTAGTGAACTGAATGATACAATAGAACACACACACACACATAAGTATCGCTCTCAATCCCTTTGTCTGTGTTTCTCACTTCAACCAATGACTGTCTGTCTGTCACTCTCTCTGAATCAGTTTCTCTCCCTTTTATCTCCACTTCTCCCCTTCTCTCCTTCCTTTGTCAATCCAGACATGAAGTATCTCCTACATATATTGAAGTAAAATCGCAGAGAGACGGGGGGAGAAATAGAAAGACCGCTCTACTTTACATCATCAGGATTAATTTCTTTTTAGGATGTAAAGCTTTCCTTTCGCACTCATAGATGGTGGATTTTATTTAAATTGTAATTAAATAAATTAAAACTATCAATATAAATTACCATTAAACATAACTAGTTTAACATTTATTAAGTCTGTCAGCTGTTTGTCGCGATGCAGAATGCAACCTTACCTAGAAACCACTGTTTACATCATTTTGTTTACCTGATGCTACATGATTGCTTAATGCAATATTTGTCTAGACGTAGTTAGATGTAAAATAATATGAAGTCTTGTTTGAATAAATATAAAGGACGTTTTGTATTTAAAGACAATTTGTAAAGTGTTTAAGTTATTTGTAAATTGAATGAATATTGCTACTGTCTATGCTCAGGTCGTTCTTTATTTAACGTTTGTAGCCTTATTATTTAGAAATCATGAAATATTAAATATCTTTTTACTATGTAAACTTTATTTTCCATTTAATAAACTTCCTCCTCCTCCTTCTCTTCCTCCTAGGTGGACTGATATATCCACAGCATCTGGTTGGCTTACATTAAGATATAACTATTTCCGTATTCCGTACATACACCATTTTAACTTTGGTGTTGTATCTTAGTTTAATTATGTTCTAAATAGTAAAATGTATATTCAAATATAAACGCTGAGTCACAATCATCAACTATTCCCCCGAACGCGTCTCAGTGACATAGTCATCATTATAATGAGTACTGTTAATATAGCATGTAAACATTTAAATTATAACTAGAAATGTTTGGACATAATTTTTATTTTAAACGTCTCATTAGCCAAACGCTTAGGTAATGGACTTGTCGCTAAAACGCTTTGAGAGTCGGTGTTCTTTATTATTTAATAATTTTTCTCCAACGCTAAACTAAAATGTGATGATATAAGATTATTTTTTATACATGTACAGCTTTTACATAATTTGGTTTCTGCCCCGTGGTTCACTGCCACTATAAAGTTCAAAGAGAGCTGAGTAAAGCTGCATGATTCAGTTTAACAAAGACTATGGCATGTTTGGTAGCGTGACCAAATAGAAATCTCTGTCCTTGGTAGTCCAAACTATCTCCAGATAATCCTTCGCGCTTACTCCTGGTACCCACTGCCTTAAGTGTTACAAATCTCTGTCCCTTGGTAGTCTAAACCCTCTCCAGGTAACCTTTAGCGCAAAATGCTGGCACTCACTTCCTTAAGTGTTACAAATCTCGGTCCCTTGGTACAAATCTCTGCCCTTGGTAGTCCAACGCATCTCCAGGTAATCCTTAGTGCTAACTCCTGCTACTCACTTCCTTGAGTGTTACAAATCTCTGTCCTTTGGTAGTCCAAACCCTCTCCAGGTAACCCTTAGTGCTAACTTCTGGCACTCACTTCCTTAAGTGTTACAAATCTCGGTCCCTTGGTACAAATCTATGCCTTTGGTAGTCCAAACCCTCTCCAGGTAACTCTTCGCGTTAACTCCTGGTACCCACTTCCTTTAGTGTTAGTGAAAATAAGCACAGTAAAAACAGTAATAAAGTAACACATGTTAAAGTGAACCATTAAAACTAATATAGTGTAAATTCAATTAACTGTTAATATGGTTAACATAACTTTACATAAAAAAACTCTATATTAATACAGAAACTAGATAAAACTCTTTAGAAAATTGTAATAACAATAAATTATTCCAATCCATGACAGTATGGAACATTAAGTGAGGGATTGAATTTTATATACATTTTGAGAAACATATAAAATGTTGTAATAAATCTACATATATAGTGTTTAATAAAATTAACCGGTAAAAAAATAAAACTGTAGACATGTAAACAGGAACATAATATAAGAAAATATTTGATGAGTTATTTATGTAAATATGAAAATATATTCAAGACAATAATTTAGAGTTTAGGAAAGTACTTATATCAGTAAGATGGTCATAATAACTAATGATTTTATACGTTTATAACTAAAAAACACTTAGTAATCAAACGTTTTAAATATTTCTTACAACATTCTAATTTTAATTTCAATGGAGGGTTTAAAGGAAGAACCTTTAATTAGTTTTAATTAATTTTCTTCATAAATGATTTGTTATTTATTTATAATACAAAAAATAGTTGGATATTCAATCCCTACATTTGTAAGTTTAAATATTTCCAAAATGCCTGTTTTTTTCAGGCTCTCTATATATTATTTGTTGTTATATTTCTTCAACTTTATTATTATTTTAAGTGGTTATATTATTATTAAACTTAAATCCACATGATTAATAGTTTTTCTTTTATTTCCAATTGCACGCTTGTTTTCCTTTTTATGCAATTTATCAATTATTTTCAATTCATGTTCAATGAACTGTTTCCGTCCTATATCAAATTTTTCGTTTTTTCCATTTATATCTAATTTATCAATTGTTTTCATTTATATCTAATTTAACTGTTTTTATTTTTTTACGTTCAATATATCATTTGCTTTCCTTTTATCAATTATCCGCTTATATATAATGTATCACTTTTTTCCTTTTTGCATCTAATTTATCAATTCTTATTCTTCTATATCCAATATTTCAATTGTTATTCTTTCCACATAATTTGTCATTTTCTCCGTTCATTCTTTACAGCTATTTGGTACATAAATTATTGATTTTCAAGAATAATTTAATAATATAAACTATTAAGTAACTTGGCTTACAGAAACTTATTACTGAAATATAAAAAGTTTATATATAATGAGCGGGACATATATATTTGGACACAATGTATCAGAGTGAATACATCGTCTTAGATTTATGTAATTAACTCTCAGAGGAACGCAGTTCCAAAATCACTCTATGTTACATTTTGCAGGAACGCTGTTCCGGGTTCATCATTTAGTTCCATGTCTCTTTCTTTCTTTATAGTTCTCCTTTTATCGGAATTCGAATTTCGGCAGAGAATCCCCTGTTAAAAATAAATTCATTAATTGTGTAGTAAAATAAAATGTTAAATATAAACAGATATTTAAAATTGATTTATATAACTAAAATTTACTCTTATTTATTACTAAATAATAGAGTCGAGACTTGATAAAATTATAAAACTCACACGATAAATTAACAAAATACATATCAGTGCTCTACATATTCAACAACGAAATCTTGTTGCTGTTCATGTCGAGCTGGTTGTTAATTACTTATTATATTTTTGCTATTACTTGCGACCACACTTTTTTGTTAACTAAAGGTTGTTAAATTGTCAACTTACACTTGGAGGAAACGTTTTGTCTTACTATTTCTTCAGCCTCCTTCAGCCTTCCTCAGGAAGCTGAAGAAGTCGTAAGACGAAATATTTTCCTCTAACTGTAAGTTAACAATTTAACAACCGTTAGTTTAACAAAAAAGTGTGGTCGCAAGTAATAGCAAAAGTGTAGTAAGTATTCAACAACGTTAATCGATCCCAGTTCAAAATTATATAGTTACCTAATAACTACCCATACTATTGAATCCTAACTACCCAGACAATAACGTCAATAAAAAGTTCACATCTATATTCCAAGCAAAAAAATATAGAACACCAAAAGCTTAGGCCCATAGTTCTTGCCCCAGTTTCTACATTTTACTAACTGGTTAACGATACCACATACAACACTAAGAACAAATAAGACCACAAACAAAATAAAACACTTTTATATCTCACCTTAAAAATGCAAAAACATACAAATATATCAACAAAGAAACTAATTTTGCCCAAACTAAACCACTTTAATTGACTCTACCACCACGAACAATATGAAGCATAGAGAGATTTAAAATGACACTCAACGCCCATACTAAATTCTACTACAAAACATACAAACACACTCTGACCACAGTAAAAATATCTTGATAAATTATTGTACGTATCGGTTGAAAAGCATCCATCCTCAGAGACAAGGAAAAAACCTAATGACTACATTGTTATCTAATTTATAACTCCTCCCCTCCTCCAAATCTCTTAAGAAAATGATCTCACAACAGGAATCTCATAAATGATGGATGGGGCTAACAGACAATATATCATTTAACATTAACAATTAAACACATGTAGTAAAATTCATTAACAAAAGTGTAATGTGATCAAAATAACTTTCCATTTACGCATTAAAACATTTACAATTCAGAATAGTTCTTTATCTATATTGAGTAACCTCTTGCGATCACATTCTCTAATATACAAACTTTCGAAACTATTCAACAATTGGTTAATATTATCATTTTTATCTAATTTTATATTCTGACCTAAACATTACGTTTTTTTTTTAAATATAAAAAAAGGTAAATTATCCTAATAATAAAGTATATAAGTAAATGCAAAATATGCCTAGTATTGAAGAAAATATTTTAGGAGCAGGTTATAATTTATGTGTCAGGAATGTCGGAATAATTCAAAATGTTAGGTATATTATTTGATTAAATAATTTTAAAAGCTTTAATATTAGTAACTTGACTCCAATATTTAAACACAAATCAGATGAAGTTGATAGCCTGCATTCTACATTAGTTTCAATTGTAAGAAAAAAATGTGACTTATACAAAAGTCAGGGAAAGACCCTTTATATTAATAAGAATTACTAAATAATTCTAAATTTCAAATGGTATGTATTCTTTGCTACCGCTTGCAAGCCATACGCCGGCGCCGCAAGACCACGCCTAAAAGGGAATTGCCTTCACAGGTAGGAGAAAGAGGGGAAGTTGCTAAAATAAATTTAGGAGCCCAGTGTTAGTTGTAGCTATTTACAACGTGGTGCCATCAAGCCAGAATCTGGAGCTCATATCCAGTCGGATGATAGAAAGTCTATTCTCCAGCTGGAGCCGGTGACGGAGAGAAGACGTAGCAAATTCACAAAAGCCACCCAAACCCTACCTCGTTCTAACTTTTGGCTATTTTATTTGAATTGCCTTTTTTCCATCGTGTAATATAATATTCGTAATCCGAGCTATCTCGTGGCACGAGTTAATTCGTTGGGACAAGCGACCACGGCAACAGAACTGTGTTGCGCTAAAAAACCAACTGCTTGGAAATGGAAAACGTTTCGCACGTGCTCCTCGTAACACACTAACAAGGGTCAACCAGCTAAACATTCAGCAAACAAAACGACGTAGTTTCTTGAAACAACTACGAAAATTCTTGACGAGAAAGCCTCATCCGTACACTCGCTAACCCAATTGGTTGGATCAAGATAGCATTGTCAATGGAAATCAAAGGTTTAAGGATGGTTATTTTTTAATGTACATAAGATTAGTAAAAACGTAATTATCCTTAACGTGTCATAAAGCAGTCAAGTACCCTCCTCCTTCCACCATACTCATAAAAACCAAGAGTTTGGTTGAGTTCAAGGTATAAAAGTATTCATCTCATGAAACGACTCTATGGTCAGGTTTCTACATATATTTGTCACCGTGCACACTATTGCAATAGTAGCTAAACTTCAAGATGGAAACAAAGTATTATACATAATTATTATCTGGCTATAGTGTCGGTTTATATACAAAATCGGGCTATAATAAGACATTTTCAATGCAAAGCCATATAATTCAATAAACGTATCTATAAAAACTAATATAAATTTACTAAGATTTATTCATAAATAGTTCACTAACCGTAAAAGCCCTTCTGAACTTGGTTGACATCAGGCTGTACAGTATTGGATTTATAATAAAAGACAGATAGTATAATAAAATCGATAGTATAAGTAGAAACGTCTTACAGTGATCAGTTTTCTGTATGATGTTGAATTTGTATAAAAACATAAAAGTGTAACATGGCAGCCAGGTAATAGAGAACTCCAAGGCAACCGCAACTGAAAAACAAAAATGAACTTAACAAAATGGTTAATTTTACGTCTGTGTTAATTTTTAAAAAACGTTACGAAAGGTGATATAATATTTTTTTAAAATTTTAAACTTTAAAAAATATTTTACATAATTTTAATATATAATGTGGAGATATTAATGCCTTCCATCAACGTGAAAGTTTTAAGAACCGATTGATTTTCCAAATTGGGAATTATAATTTAACATAGCTTCGCAGTTAATGTTAACAGCTGTTTTCAAGTTCAATTATTGTTATTTTAAATATTAAAAAAAAATCTTTCTTGTATAGTCAGTAATATCGTGTATTTGCTTAAAATATGTGACAAGGTATGATTTCATACATCAGTCTTCAATATTATTTGAAGGTTATTTCGGTTTGTGTGTAGTATGATAGCATAAAGTTAAAATGCACGTTAAAATACATGACTTGTATTTGCTGATTAATATGCCATATTTAATAATTAATCGTATTTACTAAAGCACAGTTAATAATACTGTAAAGAAAAATTTTATAATTTGTAAATATAAATATCTGTAAAATTGAAAAGTATAAATCTATATAGCAGATCAGCTTATGTCATAAATTTCTTATTTTAAGAATACCCTACTTTTTTCAAAAAAAATAAATATTTAAAGACTTTTATCAAAGACGACTTGTGTTTTCACTATATAACGATATTTTATACCTTAGGTTTCCAACATATGTTATATATTTTCCTTCCATTTTGTTTTTAAAAATAATGCCAATCACTGCCTCAGTTTTATCTTTTGCTTTACCTGAGAGTTTAAGTCCCTTGTTCAATACTTTACTCCTTTCACTCAAGCCATGATGAACACGAGAGGAACTTCGTATCTTTAACCAAATTAGAGTATACAGAACTATTACAGTTACAAAATGTATAACAAACACTATAAGCAACACCAATGTACTCCTCATAATATGACAGATATTAAAATCATTGCAGAAAATCTGAAACAGTCAAGAGCAAAATGCAATTTATAAATCGAGCCACACAAGTGAATTATCGCCCAACAACCCATACTTATCCAGTCGGAACACTAGTTTATATGTGTAGCATAAGGTTTTAATACATTTTACTAATTTCTTTTACTGCATAACAAAATACATTTTTTTTCTTATACGTCAAATCTATATTGTGTTTGGTAGTACAAATAGTAAACAAACAATATTCATTTTACGTTAAGATAAATACGTTTCCTAACGATTCCTAAAAAAAAACTCTTTCTGCAGATATTGATTGTTGTAGTAAATTGTAAATATTTAACATCTATGTTATTATTATAAATGTAATTAAATTATTATCATAGAATCAATAATTATTAGTGTATTAATATACCATATTATTGTTAGTCCATTATTATAAATTATTAGTAAATAGTAATTATTTAATATCTATGTTGATAATTTATGTTATAAATAAGTAGTAAATATTGAATATATATATATATAAAGAACATAAGTCTAAATACAAATACAAGAATTATAATTGAATTGTAAATTCAATTATAATTCTTGTATTTGTATTTTGACTTATGTTCTTTATTAATACACAAGAATACATATTGCGATATTTATATATATATATATATATATATATATATATATATATATATATATATACATATATATTACTATCTAATATGCAAAATAATATTAAATGTAAATGATTTGGATTTTTTAATATTTTGTAAGCTAATAATAAACAGTAAATAATTAATATTTATGGTAATAATTTAAACTAATAGTATTTACTGAACATTTAATATTAATGGGATTATTATAAATTATTATAAAACAGTTATCATTTATTCTTATTTTAATGTTATAAATAATTATAAAATTTTAAAAACTTATTTTCTGCAAAAATGGTAAATATTTATAAATGATAGCAATATTGAAAAAAAGTAAATACTGAAAATTTAAAATTATTGGTTTCCAATAATTATAAAATACTTCTTATTTATATTATTAATAAGAATATTAGTAAATGTTTATTGTTTATATTGATAATATAAATAAATGGTATGCTATATAAACCTACTGGTTTTTCATATTTATTTTAATATTATAAATTAATAATAAATAGTATTGTTTAAAATTATGATATTCCATGTATAAATTAATAGTAAATTATAAAAGTAAAATAATATAATTCTATAGCATAAAAATATAGATTTTTTTGTAATATTTTTTATCGTAGATTCTCATTAAAAATCATAATTTTTTATAATCTATTAATTTACAAAAAAAATATATCAACTTTAAAAAATGACTTACATCCGATAAGGCGAAACAAAGTGCGAAGAGCCAAATCAGTGCTATTATTTTTGCCGTCCGGCTTCTACTGGCGAGGAAGCCACTCTTCAATGGATGACAGACGGCAATGTAGCGGTCAACGGTCAGCGCCAGGGTCGTGTCAGTAGATGCCGTGGCGGCAGTGTTATGCAGCACCCTGATCAGTTGAATCAGGGCCACATTTAAGTTTGAACCGTCGTATCTGAAATTTATATTTTTTTCATTATTTCATGTTAACAATGTCAATTGAAAAAAATAAAATCCTATTCAAGATACAATAAGTTATATAATTATGTTTTTTCTGAATTATTATTATATAAATTTTGGCAACCTTCTCTGAGAATATCAGTTTTTTTATTATTTTACAGTTTTCGATTTTCCTTCATTTCATGTATATCTGCTTAAAAATTGCTCTCTGCTTTGTTTAATTTCATTTTCGACTGTTCTCTTTACTATTTTTTTGAAAAATTATATGTCCACTTCCAGGACGTAGTTTTTGTGTTTGATGATTAATTTGTGAGTCTGCGAAACGTTTGAGCTGTATACTCTTGCTTTAAGCCCTAAATGCTTTAATTTAGACGTTCGTTACGTATTTAGTAGTTTACGTATTTTCTTAGTTAATCCTGTTTTTATGACGGTAACGCATTCCACTATGTAGTCGTTTTATATCTTTTGGGCATTATTTACTAAAATGCTATCGTACATTATGTTTAAAAAAATACTTTTTCAGTTAATTCTATTTGTTCACAATCCCTATATATATATATATATATATATATATATATATATATATATATTTATATATATATATATATATATATATTTATTTATTTAATATGGTGATATGCTTTCTTGTAATATAGTTAATAAATTGAAAATGTTTCAAAAACAAAAATAAGTTAATGCATATATTTATTCAAAGCTTTTCGCCGATAAAACAGTATCAGCATCTTCGGAAAAATAATTATCTAACCTTTATTTTGTAATTTTTTTTAATTTGTTGAATTTACGAGTATTGTTTTATGTGTGTATGATTAGTTTTGTTATTTTTAATTAACATTATTATTTCATATGATCATTTAATTCGCATATTCTCTTGTTCCTCTACTTTTAATTTATTGATCACCAGTTCAGTATCTATTATATATATATATATATATATATATATATATATATATATATATATATATATATATATATATATATATATATATATTGAGAGAGAGAAAGAGAGAGACAGACAGAGACAGAGAGAGGTATGCATTATAGATGGAAGGTATGCATTCTAGTTGTTTCGTTCCATTTGCTTTAAAATAAGTGATGACATATGATTTCATAAAATAGCTGTTTAACGCATAGGTAATGTTACTTTATTTATATAAAATGTAATTACTTAATAAAAAGTAGCTAAATTAATGTTTTTCCTGATATAATGATGAATTAACTTCAATAGATTTTTGTTGTACTACGCGCTACTTGTTTACAATTTATGTCTAGTTGGAAACTGGTTTCGTTTATAATTGAAGCAACAGTTATGGAGTATGTATGTATGTATATTTGAATAAATCTTCTTGACAAAATGAATGTTACACCTTCATATTTATATACAAATTCAACTTCATACAGAAGTGTGATCCCTTTAAGAGATTTCTGTAATTTATTATAGGCTAAATCCGATCCAATACAGTCTGATTGGAGGCTTTCTCGGTTAGTGAATTGTTTAGGAATAGATAAAAAAAATACATCACAGCATAAATATTTAAATTTACCTTCGGAACTTGTAATTGGCTGCAAACGCAAAGACAGTAGGCGATATTATGTCGGCCACAGCCAGGTTGAGTAAGTAGAAATTCGCACTTGTTCTCATGTGCTTGTGCTTGAGTATCACGAAGCAAGTTATGCCATTTCCAAAACAGCTGAGCACGGATATAATTGCAAACACCTTACTTGCGACGCCCACTAAGATATTTAACGAGTCATCCCTCACGCCGTGGAACATGTCCGCATTCTCTGATCCTATTATGGAGAATCCTCCTTCTATATCATAAGGATCAAATATGTCAATGAAGTCATCCGTGATGGCATGCTGTCCTAATTTTGTGTTGCTGTCAGTTTCCATCTTTAATTTCTATTACCAATATTTAGTTTAAACGGCATGCCTATAAAAACACGATATAATAAGTTTATTATAATTTAATTTATATTGAACAATTACTACTAATGACAAAACTTTCGTTTTATAAACCCCTACATGCTGTCTCACGTTTGATGTAAAATAAAAAAGTGTTTGACAGAACTACAAAGTGTTTGACGTTACTTCAACGTGTTAACGTAATGCAAGTACCGGACTTAATAAACAAAATATCTATAAAAAAACTGGCTGTAAAGTACTATAGAGAATTGAGCAACAAAGAGTTTGGCTTAAACTGCAAAGTGTTCGATGTAAAATATTAAGTGTTTGGCATAAAAACAGATTATATTACAAAAACTACAAAGTGTTTGACGCAATCTAACAGTTTGGCCTCTAATTTTCAGTAATTGACGTAACATGCAAAGTATGTGGCATTAAATACAAAGTGTTTGATGTTAACTACAAAGTGTTTGGCTAAATTACAGGGCGTTTGACGAGTTTTAGAAGGATTTTACTATAGGCAACATAAAATTTGATTTGAATTACGAAGTGTTTGTTGTAAAATACAGAGTATTTGACGGGTATAGAAGGATTTGACTGTAAACTACTTAGTATTTTATGTGAGCTACAAAGTGTTTGAAGTAAACTACAAAGGGTTCGTTGTAAATTATAGAGAGTTTGACGGGTTCTAGAAGGATTTGGCTATAAACTACCCAGTGTCAAATGTTGATTTGACATAAAGTACATAGTATTTTACGTGAAGGACTTAGTGTATGATGTAAAATACAAAGTTTTAGACGTAAATTACATAGTAAGTGATAAAGTAGAAAGTATTTGACGTGTTCGAGCAGGATTTTTCTGTAAACTACAAAGTGTTAGACGCTCCCTATGACGTTTTCATGTAAACTTCAGAGTGTTTGATATAAGCTGCAACCTTGATGTAAGGCAGTGCTAAGTACCGGGGAACGGCATCCCTACTTCACTACCAACTCTGGAACGGAAACGACAGGGCTTACAATGTTGTATTTGCGCCGTTATCTCGAGGTTTTAGGCTATTGGACATGGAAAATATATGATATTCGTTGTTATCAGGTAAAAGTGAGCGTGTTTCTAGTTCTGTGCTGATGGTTACTCCGTCAATGACAAGTATTGCATTCTATTCAATGACAAGAAAGTGTAGCTTTACATATTGGCTACACTATGCAGAGGTTTATGAAGCAATAAACTCGAAACTGTCTTATTTTAAATGCTATGCTCACATAATGCGTTGTATATTTCTACTCACATGGACGGAGTCGTTGCTAGTAATGTTTCTAAAGCATCGGATCGCCTGGACACACATACAGACATATAACTTACACTCACACATACCCAAGTATCCAATGAGGAAACCATGCACCACATGAAACAATACCCGACAACAGGTTGCAGACACAGCATCATGACGAAACCCCTTCCTTGTCAGTTTGAGTGGCTTTGAAAGTGAGACAGTTTTACTTACACAATTCCTTGCTGAAAACTACTGGGCAGTATTTATTCACTATAGAAGATAAATTAGGATTAAAACCCTTAACTCGTTCATTTGACTTGCAGGCTTTTAAAGCCGTACCTTAGAAAATGGCTCTGCGCTGACTTTTGGGTGACGTGTTACATTCAAGGGATGATTTATGGCTTCCATCTAAATATCGGGCAAGGTTTACGAGTTTACGCTTTGCATTTTGTATCTTTAACAAGCACTTCCATCACAAGTCGTGTAGGTGGCTGCAAAGTAGTGAATAGGAACCGGTGGCAATAGGAAAGCTCGTCTAGTGTCCTAAATGTTGTGTAGACAATCCAGTGAAATGAACAATAATTTAATAAATTTAAATAATTATTTAAGTTGGCAGATTGTGTCAAGTTTATACAATTAAAATATTTTCGTTGGCAAACGGTAAACACATTATTTAGGAGCCATAAGAGAAATACAAACATGCGTTAGATGGACTCAATAGCAGTGTTGCCAAATCTATTACAATGTTGACAAGTTCATTAACTTTCTGCCTTAACATTAAATACACTGAATATAGTTCCAAATATTAATTTTATTTGTATCTGTTTAATCATTAACGTGTTATTAATATAGTTTTCTTATATCTAAAGCTTCATATATGTTTATTCTTATAACTTAATTACTTTAATTATAACTATCATATTATCTTTATTTGGAAATATGTAGTTATTATTGATAAAATGATTTGCAAATTTCTGTTTTTTGTTAACAATTTAAACGTTTTTTATATCTTTCTTTGGGTTTTTTATTTGTTTGCCCTGCACAACAAAGTTCTTTCGTTGTTATAAATAATATTAAACTTATAACAGAAGTTAATAAATGTTTAAGAATGAATAGTTATGAAGCTTAAATTTAGTTAGTTTAGAAATTTGTAAATATAATAGACTAACAAGTTAATAAATGAGCATATACAAATAAAATAAACATTTGATACTATACTCGGTGTACATAATGTTACGACAGCAAGCTATTAAATTTGACGATAATGTAATAGATTTGGCAACACTGTTGTTGAGTTTATGGAACACATGTTTGTATGGTATTCTTTATTATCCTTGATAATTTTAGTACTGTTTCACAAAGAAAACATTTGAATTCAATAATAGAACAAAATATTCTTGTATTTGTATTTTCTCGTAGATATATATATATACAGCTGGTTTAATTACATGTAATATTTATATCGCCATATTTTATTACATTGAAATGAGTCTCTTACACAAAGGCTGACATTTGAATAAACTGGCTTTCTTTTATAATCGCCAAGCAATTTATAAACACTTTCTATACAAATTTAAGTCTACAACTGTACAAATCCTAGAGTAATTATATTATATTACCTGGTGAGACAAGTTATTGTGTCTGAAACAATTTATTTTATTTGTTGGTACTATTTCTAATCATTAAACACTGATTTAGGAATACGTTTATTTATTATGCACAACTACAAGAGGATAATGGGTTTTCTATGTAGAATGGTATCAGTAAATCGATAAAATTATAGTTAACAATCGATTGTCACGACACCTCTTTTGTTCTTTGTGATATGTGTATTTCAGGTATTTTCTCAAAAATTTATTTTTAATGAAAAGTGGTTTTGACATAAATTAGGCATGTTATACTTTTCCAAAACTAATTAATAAAAAAAAGTGTAACATTTCACGAAAATTCAAGAAAATGATTAGAGACTAAATTATCTTGCACGTGAGGCAAAAAAAAAAACATTATTCCTATCTATGTACTACTTATTTCCGTTTTTGGTTTCCTTAAAACAAAAAAATATGTTGAAGGTTAGGGACTGTTTTGTATATTAAAATAGTACTTACGTAGATAAGAAACAAGTAATATAATCACAATTATTTTAAATAAAATAACATAACCTATGCGTTGAAACAACTGTTTTATCCCATAACCTATAACAAAAAATAAGCTGTTTTACGAAATTATATCTTATTACTTATTTTAACCCAAATGGTGAAAGTGTTGCATATTTTGCCACTTGTGTGAAAAGTTTTTTCCCACATAAAACTTTAGTTATTTCATGATATATAATTGATTTTTTTATATTTGAAAAACTGTGTTAACATTCACAGACATCCACTAAAAGTTTAAAAAAATGAATTTGAACTTTATTGGATAAATACAAGCGTATATTATTAACGATTGAGAATTTGTACAAGTTATATATACGGAGAGTGTGAACTAATAAAAGAAATTGAAAATAAAGATTTTCGCCATTATATCAATTATGTATTCAAGTTAATATATCGAAATTTATGTGGTTACAGATCTACATGTTACTTCACCTGACACGGTCACGCATTTTACAAATACATATATTTGTTTACAAGAAGGAATCCTGAACAATTATGAAGGAATTATGAACAATACCATTAATACAACAGGAGAGCATGTGGATGATGGCTACGTCATTGCGATGTTTGATCACGAGGATTGTCAATCTTGTTATGGCATTATGCTCGATTCCAACGACAATGAAATAGTAAATATTTTAAAATCTGTTTCAACCACATTATTTGTTATATTCTGCGTACTCAGCTGCGTTGGAAATAGCATTATCTGCGTTGTCATAGTCAACAATCCTCACATGCGGACTTGTACAAACCTCTATTTGTTGAGTCTGGTGGTATCTGATATATTGCCATCTGTGGCAGAGGCGATTGCACCTAATTACAAGATGTTACCGTCCTCTGATCTTTGTAGTTTATACATTTAAGGTTTAATGAAATAAATATAAAAAGAACAAGAAAAGTTGAATTAATAAAATACAAAATTATGTGAGCAGTATGTAATTTTTTATTTTATTTTGGAATTCATATTAACACATTAAGTAGGCCTATTATAAAGGTTATGTTTGTAAGGAAGGGATATATATATATATATATATATATATATATATATATATATATATATATATATATATATATATATGATAATAAAGTTTGTTATAAATCACATAATTTTTATTTTTGTCGTACATCATGAATTGATAAAGTGGCTCTAAAACAGAATACATTGTTAAACAATAATATACAAACATAGTTATTGATTTTATTTTCGAATTTATTAAATTTAAAATAAATTTATCAATTCGTTACCTGAAACATAATGCAAAATTACCAACTTCGTTGGCTACTGTGCGGCTGTTATAGCACAAACTTGTTATTATAATAAAGTACAAACGATGATAATAGAGTTAATTTATTGAAAAACATAAACGTAATCTTTAAGGTTTGGAGATGACGTCATGTAAATGGCACCTAATTCCTCGCCATACTGTTGTCTAGTCTCGCAGAGAGGCTACAGATGGCTATCTAACCATCATTTGGTGTGGAAGCAACTACCTGGCTTATGGTCCCTCATTTTCCAACATTTGCGTGGCTGGCTATGTACACATTTGATTTGAGATACCCGCAACTAATTGGTCACGTGATCACTGAGTTAAGCGAGCATTACAGGTAAAGGAATGTAACCAATGGCGGGAGTTAGGAACCATTAGTTTTATCCTATAGTATTCCATATATTAGGTTGTAAGTAGTAATTGAGCTTGCTTGTGAGTTGCGTTATAAATAAATAAATAAGTGCACATGAACTCACAAATTTATTGTCATAAAGTAAACGGTTTTGACAGGTCATGTGCAGTTATTTACGTTTTCATACATTGGTTGTAAGGGAAACTACGCCATCTTGCTGGAACCGAGTTTTTCCAAAGGTTGACCGTTTAATTTGAGTTCAAGTTGGGTTAAGAATCTAGCTAACTCCCTACGGCGCTTTCTGGGGCGTAACATACTGTAACTGAGGAAATATAGAGCCGTATAACGTTTAAGGATTTAGTGTTCTTAGACCCAAATTGAAATGCTTAACAATAGAGCAACACTGACCTTAAAAATAAATGTTCCCAATAAACGCTGGACCACAAACATGACTGCAGTAATGTAACGAGTAGGCCTGAGAAGGCCCTAAATCCCTAAACTTCTCCTCACGCGTCATCAGCTGTGCAAGTGTTTTTGGCTGATATCTGTCCTCTGCCAGAATGCCAATGTTTTGCCTGTTATAGTTACTATATAATGCAGTACATTTCTCTCTCTCTCTCTCTTTCTATTTCCCTCTGTCTCTCTCTCTCTCTCTTTATATATATATATATATATATATATATATATATATATATATATATATATATATATATATATAGCCTATATCTTGTTCCAACTTTCTATCGTAATAAAATACTTTGTACTCATTCACTCAAGTTTAGATAAAATGTTTTAACTTTTAGGGAAAAGCACTTGATGATAATATAGGTTTTTAAAATAATAATTGATTATTTAAATTTAATGAATTATTTAGGGATTTATATTGGGGAAAACATTTCAAAAAATGGACAAACTATGCAGCATAGTTACGTCGCCCCGTTTGGCTTAAAATAAGTGATAATAGGATTTCGTAAAACATCTGATTCTATGTTACTGGTTATGTGGTATAGTAGCTGTTTGAAGACATAGGTTATGTTTTGTTCATATTAGATATATTTATTTAATAAAAGGTATGTAAAATAAAATTCAATTTGGTAGCCTACGCAGGAACTGACTAAAAATATTTTGTTTGTATTACTTGTGGAATACATAACAAGTGTTCAACCTTTTTCACCATTACAAAGTTTTACCATTCACTAGTAAAATCTTTCATTAAAAGATACAAAACATGAATGTCACATTATTTTAAAATTAGACTGTTGGCATATTTATTGAAATGTTGCCTTATGTCTGTTATTTCTTACAGTATGATATTTCTACACCCTTGGTATACCGTTTATGAATATGACAACAATTGAAAATTTGGAGAAACAATTATTTTATAACCCAAATAAACTTTTTGTTTTTTTAAATTCACCAAACGAAATGGATTACAAAATTCTAGATTTTAATTTTCTAGTAAAGGAGTGCAGATAAGTGTTTGCTTGATTCAAATAATTTTGTTTAGAAAATACAGTGAAGTCTCGATAATTAGAGATAAATAGGAGCGAGGATCCCTTGGATTACACCGAAATAAGTGTCTGTGCATTAGAAAAAATAGAACTTCTAATAATCCCTAATACAGTAAAACCTCTTATTCCAGATCAATGTACTGACAGCCCGATTCGGAATTATTAATAGCGGGAATAAAGTCCAGTCAAGCTAATCATGAGTGTCGTCATTGTTTGATTGATTTGTTTGCTTCAAGAGAGTTTATATTTTGATATGTAATGCACAAGACTATACATTTGTGCATTCTAAGGGATATTTGTCGACTGTCTAAAATTGTAGCATAAATAAAGAAAGATATTTTTGGACCATTGATTTACTTTCAGATAAGCATAACTGATAAGGACAGTCAAATACAACTGATGAAGTTGGGTAATACACCAATCTGTAGAACACTAGTGAACTGAATGATACAATAGAATACACACACACACACACACACACACACACACACAGACGCACGCACGCATACACAAACACGCGCACGCGCGCGCACACACACACACACACACGCGCGCACACACAGACGCACGCACGCACGCGCGCGCGCGCGCGCACACACACACACACACACACACACACACACACACACACACACATATGTATCACTCTCAATCCTTTTGTCTGTGTTTCTCACTTCAACCAATGACTGTCTGTCTGTCACTCTCTCTGAATCAGTTTCTCTCCCTTTTATATCCACTTCTCCCCTTCTCTCCTTCCTTTGTCAATCCAGACATGAAATATCTCCTACATATAGTGAAGTAAAATCGCAGAGAGAGAGAGAGAGTGGGGGGGGGGAAGAAAGAGAAAGACCGCTCTCCTTTACATCATCAGGATTAATTTCTTTTTAGGGTGTAAAGCTTTCCTTTCCCATTCATGGATGGTGGATTTTAATTAAATTGTAATTAAATAAATTAAAACTATCAATATAAATTACCATTAAACATAACTAGTTTAACATTGATTAAGTCTGTCAGCTGTTTGTCGCGATGCAGAATGCAACCTTACCTAGAAACCACTGTTTACATCATTTTGTTTACCTGATGCTACATGATTGCTTAATGCAATATTTGTCTAGACGTAGTTAGATGCAAAATAATATGAAGTCTTGTTTGAATAAATATAAAGGACGTTCTGTATTTAAAGGCAATTAGTAAAGTGTTTAAGTTATTTGTAACTTGAATGAATATTGCTACTGTCTATGCTCAGGTCGTTCCTTATTTAACGTTTGTAGCCTTATTATTTAGAAATCATGAAATATTAAATATCTTTTTACTATGTAAACTTTATTTTCCATTTAATTAACTTCCTCCTCCTCCTTCTCTTCCTCCTAGGTGGACGGATATATCCACAGCATCTGGTTGGCTTACATTAAGATATAACTATTTCCGTATTCCGTACATACACCATTTTAACTTTGGTGTTGTATCTTAGTTTAATTATGTTCTAAATAGTAAAATGTATATTCAAATATAAACGCTGAGTCACAATCATCAACTATTCCCCCGAACGCGTCTCAGTGACATAGTCATCATTATAATGAGTACTGTTAATATAGCATGTAAACATTTAAATTATAACTAGAAATGTTTAGACATAATTTTTATTTTAAACGTCTCATTAGCCAAACGCTTAGGTAATGGACTTGTCGCTAAAACGCTTTGAGTGTCGGTGTTTTTTATTATTTAATAATTTTTCTCCAACGCTAAACTAAAATGTGTTGATATAAGATTATTTTTTATACATATACAGCTTTTACATAATTTGGTTTCTGCCCCGTGGTTCACTGCCACTATAAAGTTCAAAGAGAGCTGAGTAAAGCTGCATGATTCAGTGTAACAAAGACTATGGCATGTTTGGTAGCGTGACCAAATAGAAATCTCTGTCCTTGGTAGTCCAATCTATCTCCAGTTAATCCATCGCGCTTACTCCTGGTACCCACTTCCTTAAGTGTTACAAATCTCTTCCCTAGGCAGTTCAAACCGTCAGCGTCTAACTCTTCACGCTAACTCCTGATATCCCCTTCCTTAAGTGTTACAAATCTCTGTCCTTTGGTAGTCAAAACCCTCTTCAGGTAACTCTTCGCGCTAATTTCCAGGTACTCACTTCCTTACGTATTACAAATCTTTGCCCTTGGTAGTCCAAACCGTCAACAGATAACCCTTTGTGCTAACTCCTGGCACTCACTTCCTTAAGTGAGTCTCTGTCCTTTGAATAAATCTCTGTCCTTTGGTAGTCCAAACTATCTCCAGGTAATCCTTCGCGCTTACTCCTGGTACCCACTGCCTTAAGTGTTACAAATCTCTGTCCCTTGGTAGTATAAACCCTCTCCAGGTAACCTTTAGCGCCAAATGCTGGCATTCACTTCCTTAAGTGTTACAAATCTCGGTCCCTTGGTACAAATCTCTGCCCTTGGTAGTCTAACGCATCTCCAGGTAACCCTTAGTGCTAACTCCTGCTACTCACTTCCTTGAGTGTTACAAATCTCTGTCCTTTGGTAGTCCAAACCCTCTCCAGGTAACCCTTAGTGCTAACTTCTGGCACTCACTTCCTTAAGTGTTACAAATCTCGGTCCCTTAGTACAAATCTATGCCTTTGGTAGTCCAAACCCTCTCCAGGTAACCCTTCGCGTTAACTCCTGGTACCCACTTCCTTTAGTGTTACAAATTTCTGTCCTTTGGTAGTCCAAAGAAATTCAGTAAATCGATTACAAATAATGTATATTTGGCAGTGTTTTATTTTACATTTTTTTTATATGTAAAAGTGTAAATAAGGAGAAACTGGTGGTGAATATATAATTCTGAAAATGTTTGTAGTGTTTTCTAAACTAGCCAAAGTTTTTTTGTAACAGCTTCAGTTATTTTGAATAATTTTGTTCGTAACGTTACACAACGTCGTATCAAGCAATACGTTGTACTATTTTTATAGTAACTTGTTGTGACAGCCTTAAGTGACAATGCAAGCAGTTACACTTTTACTATAAATATCTGTGTCACTGTTGTGCAATGTAACAATGTACGTTCATTATAATCGTGTCTAAGTGTTTATATATCGTACATTTATTTATATTGGATTTTAATGTTTAGAAATAAGTATTTCCAGTTGCAACACAGAAATATAATCCATTTTGCGTGTAAGAGATACGCTTTATCAAGCTGTAGATAACTTTATATTTTACATATTGAGAGGTTTAGTTGTGCCACATTAATTGGCCCAAAAAAGGTGGGTTTCTGTGCCTCAGGAAGCAGGTTACGAAAAACCTTTCTATATTACACAAAGCTGAAATGATCAGTTACTGAAACCCTTTTTCTGACTAAAGGGAAGCGAGCTTATTGTATATATGTAAGATGAATCCGAATATTTTTATGTTACCAAAACATTGAATACAATAAATATGCTACAAATATTTTGTATTGTATTTATATAAAATTTAACAAAAATGTATAAACCGTTCTAATGAATTATAGGAGAAAGTGTCAGAGTAGTTTAAATATATTAAAAAAAAGGTTTATTAGCTACTACGGAATTCAATTTAAAACCAGACACTATTTAAGTCTTAAGAAAACCATTTAAAAATAATTAGTTATTGGTTAAAATCCTACAATGTAATAGAAAATCATTTTCCAAAGTAGAATTACAGCCAATGCAAACATTAATTGAAATTTACATTTCATCTGATTGTAGTTATGAAACAATAAATTATTTCTTGACTGAATTTGGGATTAGAGTTTCTAAAGCCTACGATTTACAATTGTGTAAAGACGATTCTTTTTAAAAAATCAGGTTTTTCGACGGTTGTCCTTAATGTTTCGTGTGGGAAAACCCAAATAAAGTTATTACTACTATGGTAAATATTAATCAAAAGATTTATGAGGTGGCATAAAATGATAATGTTATTTAATTCATATCAAAAGCATATATTTGATAAAATATTATTTGTAATACTCAAAAAATTAAAAATTATTAAACACGTTTTAAACACAATATACTATAAATATACACACACGTATAATATGTTTTCTTGTATAGTAGTCAAAAAAACTTAGGACATTCAAAACCAAGAATTAATAAATAGTTTTGTTTTTAGTTTTTGTCAAAATAGGTTAAAATTTGTTTTTACTAGTGAAGTCAAATATAATATATTTCACTTTGTTTCTTATTAGGTACAGGAACAATAATATTTTCATGTTCGAAAAACAAATATTTCAGAAAGTCAACATCTAAATAAATTAAGCAAATATTTTACTTATGGATATAAGGCAATATTTATGTAATTAATCTTTTACAAATACGTTATGTTTATCAGATATTACGATACAATCTAATATTGTTACAGGGAATAGGAAGATGAAAAATGCTAGCGCTACATTCTGTCAGGTTCCTAACAGGAGTGAGTTAGTGGGGGTCTTCAACTGTAACAACATCAAGGCAGGACTGTCCATAATATCTGAGGATTTTTCAGACCTATTCAACTCCAATGGGGATGAAACCGTGGATGCTGTAATAAGGTCCTCAAGAATGTTATTTGTACTATTCTTGGTTCTTAGCTTTGTTGGAAACAGCGCCACCTGTTGCGTGATAATAAAGCACCCGCAGCTGCGTAACTCGTTGAGCTTCTACTTGCTCAGCTTGGCTTAAGCCGACATTTTGTCTGCACTGACGCTGGCGTGTTTGGCGAACTATAGATTCTTCTTGTAAGCCTCCAGTTTGCCTAATAAATATTACTCATCCTCAATGGTTAAAAAAAAACATTTTATAAATATCGTTTTAAAAAGTGTCTTAATTTCATATATACAAATTAATTAAATTAGATTTATATTTTATAAACAAATTTTATTATACAGTATATACATTTATAGAGTTACTTCTGTGGGGGAATAGGAGAGGTTTCTTTTACACAAAATCTAAATATATTTAATCCTTGGAGGAGTTTTTATAGCTATGAATGTGCTTAGGTCGGACGACTTTTGGAGCACCCTTCTACCAGTGTTAATGTTGAAGACCCTCAACTCCACAGGTGTTATGGTTTCACTCTATATAACTCTCGAAATGGCTGTAGACCGCTATATTGGCGTGTGCCACCCCATGGCAAGTGGTTTCCTCATCAGCAAAGGGAGAGCTCTCAGGATTATTATATCAACTTGGGCAATTGCATTTATTGTTTCATCATTATATGTATGTATTCTTTTACTTCCAACAGTATATATATATATATATATATATATATATATATATATATATATATTTATATAAATAAAGTTGAATATAAATACTGTATTATATAAATTAGGGCCTAGCTAGTGGGAACAATTCAAACGGTAAATAATATGAGGTAAATCAAAATTTCTCTACGTAATATTTTATTCATACAGTTTATCAGATAACTATCTATGTAAGGAAACTATTGATTATAGGGGTTGTAGTATACTTAAACAATTTTATGAATTTGGAATTAGATATATTGGTACTAGACAAACAACGTGTTTTATAATATTTGGGAATTGTGTAATATAACAATGGATTCAAAATTAATAAATAGACAATTCTTCTTTGAGCAAACATTGTGCGGTTATGTTAAAACAAATAAAACGAGTACACAAAACTCACAAATAAATCATTTATTGACTCATACTCGTTTCAATCACAAAGTAATCATCATGTCGCTACTACAAACTCTAACTTACAAATCCCATACAAACTAAGAGTTGTAAGTTAGAGTTTGTAGTAGCAAAATACATGCTGATGATGACTTTGTCATTGTAACGCGTATGAGTCAATAAATGATTAATTTGTGAGTTTTGTGTACACCTTTTTTTGATAAATAGTTTGACATATAATACAATTTAAATAAACCTTTTCTACAAAATAAGCATATATATATATATATATATATATATATATATATATATGTACAGAGAGAGAAAAAACGAAAGAGAAAGAGAGAGAGATTTAGGATAGGTTTGTTCGTTTAGTTAAGTTAGATATGTAGAGTAGGGTAGGTGAGGTAATTTTAGGAGTTTTACCTCAGTAAAAGATAATTTTTCGGTGTTTTATTTAGAAACAAAGACAGGCGATAAGATTTTGCTGTTTCTTGTCGAAACCGAATTGTCAGGGAATACAGAGGGGTTACAGATTAGACTAAAAGGAAGTAACAGATAGAGATAATATTCAAATAGAGCTAAGAGGAGCTCTGGAAATATAAAACGTTTTAACTTGATATATATATATATATATATATATATATATATATATATATATATATATATATATATATCGGAATATAATGTGTTTGCGAGGTAATATAATATTCTAATAAAGTTAGTGATAAATGTCACATTTTTATTCTATTTTTAATGGACAAAATAAAAAATTGTTTATCTTTGAAATTTCAGACTATGTTTACCAAAGATCGAGAGACTTTCTGTCAAAATGATGGTTGCAATGTTGTAAAATTACTTTTCCTTTTATATTTTGCCACACATATTTTGTGCATGATTGTACCGTACATACTCATGGGCATGTGCATATATCGATCAACTCGTTCACACCGAAGTATGGAAGAAAGGAAACAAGTTCTGAAAAAAGGACTACACCTTACAGGTGTGCGAGAAAATAAATAGGAATATGTAATATTATGGCTTAGTCGTGATGCTTGTCACAGAGTTATGGCTAATCTCTTGATACATTCTGTTTTGTAAAAAAAATATTTAGTATCCAAAACTATGAATAATAATTATTCTAGGTATACCTGGTTCCGACAGCTACGTAACAGCACAGCCCCTCGCGGGAGATAAGTTACCAGTTGTTCAGGAATACCTAGGTCAGGTCAGATCAAATCTTTATGAGATCCTGGGCGAGAAACATAGGTCCAGGCTGTGTTTATATAGCAGTTTATTATATTTTTAATAAGATTCACAAAATGCAGTGTTTGTAAGGAGTATATATTAATCCCAGTAGGACAGTGGAGTAGCCAGGACAATTTTGGGGGGGGGGTGGTGGTTGAATGACCTAGAGGGTCAGGAGGTGGAACCTCCCAGGGAAATTTTGAACATTTGTATATATAGAAATCATATTTTAGGCTATTTCGGCACTTTAAATTACACAATTGTTGGGTCGTAAAGAAGGTGTTTCGCTAAAAAGCTAGTGCTTTTTTTATAAGGTAATATTTTTCTCCTAAAATTATTAGTTTGGAGGGGGCACGTACCCCCTGTGCTCCTTTCTGGCTACGTCCCTGCGGTAATTACATTTATCTAAGAGCCACATCATTAACAAAAACTGAGTAAATCTGAGTTCGAGATACGGACCCAGATTCTCAGCATAGAGACGGTAAAATTTGAGATCTGAAACAAAATTAGCAATTAGAGAATTATATTTCATTCTGTTGGATTTTTATTATTCCAACAAAGTTTTATCATTATTAGTACAGTATCGTATATTTAGTGTATCTATACAGAGTGTGTCTATACGTAATATAATGTATTCCGTACTGGGATTTTACTCAGAGTTCATTTTCCTTATTTTTACCGGTCAAATTAGATCCAAGCCTCCAGTGTAAAAGACGTCCTACGGCCCATCAACTGTGGAGACGACCTGTTTGGTATATTTAACTAAATAATCATTTAAAATTTTAACTTTATCTATTGTATTGCAATTTAACCTCTGTTTAAAATAAAAGAGACTTTGTAGATGGTTAAATTGAACGTATTCCTGATTTCGAAAACCGAAGGAGGATATTACAGGTAATGGAACAGGGTCATTGTTATAACTTTCAATATAAATACTCTCTTTAGAATTGTGTCACTGATCACGTCCTGTGGAGAAGATGGCGTGACCCTCCCACATTGGGACACAGCGTTGCATGCAGACTAACCATGTGGTGAAGGATATTGCTTGATACTTCTGATTATTCTAGTATTAAGGTTACTAACTGCAAGGAATTATCTAGAAGGAATCATCCAGCCAAATATCACGATTTCTGACAAACGATTAGGGGAAGCGAAATAATTTAATTAAATGGCTCTTAAATATACCAGAAAATTTAGATGCACCTAGGCTCCGCAACCCGGAACTCAATCTGCCCATAGCTATCCAGGTATTTAAGGAGCTTGCCAAAATGTGAAGACTTTCGTGTTTTCAAAGATTCAATATCATTATTAAACATTTCTATGTAGCTACCATATAAAGGAAATATTAACGCCCAGAAAATCTAGAAGGGAATAAAAGAATATATCAGTTATTAAATATATCAGTGTAATATAGAAAACATAATATAATTTATATAACATTAAAGAACATAACTTGATATAATATAATGTAATGCAATGTAATATAATATAGTTATATATCATTATACATTATAATTAGTTATAAAGTATTAAAAGTTAATACTACAACCTTCCCCTTTTATTTATAAGTGAATCCTTAAATTACAGTTGCCGTCGTTCTGTTCTACTGTGTATCATGACAGCCTTTGTACTTTACAATGATTTTATGCCAATGCAACCTATTGGAAAATAGTGGTTCGTTTAAAACAATTGCATTTCTCTTGGCCTACGTAATGTTTAACATTAATGGTTTTGTAAACCCGCTGCTGTACAGCGTGATGTCAACAAAGTTCCGGAACGCTTTCCTGGTCAGTAAGTAATGAGTTAAACTCGTTATTTAACGATGGTATAGACCGCAGTACAGATAATATTATAACCTCTAATTGTGTCAGTTAACGATATATTAAAAAAACAATAATTAATGCAAAAATGTCTAAATCTACATATTTATTAATTTGTGTTTTGCAGGAGATAGTAAAGGATAATTTAAGTCACAAGAAATGCTCTATTTCTATCCATTGTAAAAGAGGGCTCAGAGAAACCAATGCTGGGGAAAGAAATGGTTCCCCCTGTTGAGGAAGTGATGTCTATGGAATACCTTTAAATAGATATGGAAGTGCCACAGTAAACTAGTTGCTTAAGCAATAAAAAAAGGTTAATTTTATCTATCAATTACATATTTCGGTTTTTTATGTTTTGGTAAAACCAGAAAAAATTATACAGTTTAGGGGATTATTTTGTGTAATGAGATATTACTTAGCTACATATAAATGAAGTAATATGGACAAACCATTTACAGTCAATTCCTACTAAGGTAAAACAAGAAAAATTTTATATTACTTACTTCATAATATAATAGCGGTTCTACCACATAACCAATAGGATAAAATCAGCTGTTATATAAAATCATATGCTATCACTTATTTTAAGCCAAATGGGTCGAAATAACTGTATTGTATACCTTACCCCATTTGTAAAAGGTTTTATCCCATACAAAATTACAAGTAATTTAATAAAATACATGAATGAATTATTATTTTAAAAAACTGATTTTTAATCAAGGGTCATCCACGACGAGTTTTTAAAAATGTATTTCAACTTGAGTGGATGAACAAAAATTAGTTTGAAAATGTGAACTAATAGAAGGAATTGAATTATACTAATATTGTTTGTCTAATTAATTTAAAATTTATTAAATTAAAGTAATATTTATTTCACTGTAATAAATAGATTATAAGCCTAATATTATAACAAAATAATTGTTAAAATAAAAGTTACCATGCACAACTGTAAGGTTGTTAATTTGTTATAGCTACATTTCGAAATACTATTGAGACATTGTCTTTAGACGTGATGTTATATAAAGTGAAAATAATAAAAAAAATGAATTGTTTCCCTCTCCTATGTAAGCTATAGTATAGATGTTCCTTCGACGACATGGAATCAAGATTAGCCTCAGGGCTTACAATTGTTTCGAAATGTTTCTTTATGAATATAAGAAAATTGAAATTATTAGAACTATACATTTATTCGGTTATGAAAATGATTTGCAAAACACAAAGGATTTTGCAGTAATAGCTAGATATTTCACGCGTATATGTCTACTGATTTCAAGGTCAGACTTCGTTTACAACGGTATAACTAAAATCAAGTTTCATTCATAAAAAAATTGTTACAAACATATATAAATTCTAATATAAAATAGTTATTAAATCTTAGGTGAATTTAAATTAACATAATTCAATTTTATATTGACAAAAGTATATAATTGTATATTAAAAAAAAACATTTACTTTATTCAACTGATTTGAAGCAAGTATAGATATTTATTTTATAAACATTATAGATAATGGTAGAATAACCTACGCAATACCTTTAGCAAGTGTCAAGTTGTAATGTGATCAGGTATTAAACTCACTGTGTATTAAAGAGAATTTCATGAGCTAACATGGTACGTAGCTATTTAATAACCTGTATTAAAATTTCCTGGTAATTGAATGTTGTATTCTCATACATATAATATTAACACTATATTACTGAAATGTTATGTTTTTAGAGAGAACAGGCTAAAAGACAATAAAAATAAGACAATTAAAAAATATATAAAGGTTTGAATGGTTTTGCTCGTACGATTGTTCGGTTTCTGTTTAATCCCAGCGATAGTTTTAGGTGAACAATTCGTTACAGTTTGAAAGATTACTTTTTGTCATAAATATCAAGAATCTCGCGTTAACAGTGAAAATATACACAGTAAAAACAGTAATAAAGTAACACATGTTAATGTGAACCATTATAACTAAAGTGTAAATTCAATTAACTGTTAATATGGTTAACATAACTTTACATAAATAAAACTCTATATTAATACAGAAACAAGATAAAACTCTTTAGAAAATTGTAACAACAATAAATTATAAATTAATGAAATTAACCGGTAAAAAAATAAAACTGTAGACATGTAAACAGGAACATAATGTAAAAAAATATTTGATAAGTTATTGATGTAAATATGAAAATATATTCAAGACAATAATTTAGAGTTTAGGAAAGTACTTATATCAGTAAGATGGTAATAATAACTAATGATTTTATACGTTTATAACTAAAAAACACTTAGTAATCAAACGTTTTAAATATTTCTTACAACATTCTAATTTTAATTTCAATGGAGGGTTAAATGGAAGAACCTTTAATTAGTTTCAATTAATTTTCTTCATAAATGATTTGTTATTTATTTATAATACAAAAAAAGTTGGATATTCAATCCCTACATTTGTAAGTTTAAATATTTCCAAAATGCCTGTTTTTTCAGGCCCTATATATATATATATATATTTATTGTTGTTATATTTCTTCAACTTTATTATTATTTTAAATGGTTATATTATTATTAAATTTAAATCCACTTGATTAATAGTTTTTCTTTTATTTCCAATTGCACGCTTGTTTTCCTTTTTATGCAATTTATCAATTATTTTCAATTCATGTTCAATGAACTGTTTCCGTCCTATATCCCATTTTTCGTTTTTTTCCATTTATATCTAATTTATCAATTGTTTTCATTTATATCTAATTTAACTGTTTTTATTTTTTTACGTTCAATATATCATTTGCTTTCCTTTTATCAATTATCCGCTTATATATAATGTATCACTTTTTTCCTTTTTGCATCTAATTTATCAATTCTTATTCTTCTATATCCAATATTTCAATTGTTATTCTTTCCACATAATTTGTCATTTTCTCCGTTCATTCTTTACAGCTATTTGGTACATAAATTATTGATTTTCAAGAATAATTTAATAATATAAACTATTAAGTAACTTGGCTTACAGAAACTTATTACTGAAATATAAAAAGTTTATATATAATGAGCGGGACATATATATTTGGGCACAATGTATCAGAGTGAATACATCGTCTTAGATTTATGTAATTAACTCTCAGAGGAACGCAGTTCCAAACTCACTTTATGTTACATTTTGCAGGAACGCTGTCCCGGGTTCATCATTTAGTTCCACGTCTCTTTCTTTCTTTATAGTTCTCCTTTTATCGGCATTTGAATTTCGGCAGAGAATCCCCTGTTAAAAATAAATTCATTAATTGTGTAGTAAAATAAAATGTTAAATATAAACAGATATTTAAAATTGATTTATATAACTAAAATTTACTCTTAGTTATTACTAAAAAATAGAGTCGAGACTTGATCAAATTATAAAACTCACAAGATAAATTAACGAAATACATATCAGTGCTCTACATATTCAACAACGAAATCTTGTTGCTGCTCATGGCTAGCTGGTTGTTAATTACTTATTATATTTTTGCTATTACTTGCGACCATACTTTTTTGTTAACTAAAGGTTGTTAAATTGTCAACTTACACTTGGAGGAAACGTTTTGAGTTACTATTTCTTCAGCCTCCCTCAGGAAGCTGAAGAAGTCGTAAGACGAAATATTTTCCTCTAACTGTAAGTTAACAATTTAACAACCTTTAGTTTAACAAAAAAGTGTGGTCGCAGGAAATAGCAAAAGTGTAGTAAGTATTCAACAACGTTAATCGATCCCAGTACAAAATTATATAGTTACTTAATAACTATCCATACTATTGAATCCTAACTACCCAGACAATAACGTCAATACAAAGTTCACATCTATATTCCAAGCAAAAATATATAGAACACCAAAAGCTTAGGCCCATAGTTCTTGCCCCAGTTTCTACATTTTACTAACTGGTTGACGATACCACATACAACACTAAGAACAAGTAAGACCACAAACAAAATAAAACACTTTTATATCTTACCTTTAAAATACAAAAACATACAAATATATCAACAAAGTAACTAATTTTGCCCAAACTAAACCACTTTAATTGGCTCTACCACCACGAACAATATGAAGCATACAGAAATTTAAAATCACACACAACGCCCATAATAAATTTTACTACAAAACATTCAAACACACTCTGACCACAGTAAAAATATCTTGATAAATTATTGTACGTTTCGGTTGAAAAGCATCCATCCTCAGAGACAAGGAAAAACTTAACGACTACATTGTTATCTAATTTATAACTCCTCCCCTCCTCCAAATCTCTTAAGAAAATGATCTCACAACAGGAATCTCATAAATGATGGATGGGTCTAACAGAAAATATATCATTTAACATTAACAATTAAACACATGTAGTAAAATTCATTAACAAAAGTGTAATGTGATCAAAATAACTTTTCATTTACACTTTAAAACATTTGCAATTCAGGATAGTTTTTTATCTATATTGAGTATCCTCTTGCGATCACATTCTCTGATATACAAACTTTCGAAACTATTCAACAATTGGTTAGTATTATCATTTTTATCTAATTTTATATTCTGACCTAAACATTACGTTTTTTTTAAATATAAAAAAAGGTAAATTATCCTAATAATAAAGTATATAAGTAAATGCAAAATATGCCTAGTATTGAAGAAAATATTTTAGGAGCAGGTTATAATTTATGTGTCAAGAATGTCAGAATAATTCAAAATGTTAGGTATATTATTTGATTAAATAATTTTAAAAGTTTTAATATTAGTAACTTGACTCCAATATTTAAACACAAATCAGATGAAGTTGATAGCCTGCATTCTACATTAGTTTCATTTGTAAGAAAAAAAAATGTGATTTATACAAAAGTCAGGGATAGACACTTTATGTTAAAAAGAATTACTAAATAATTCTAAATTTCAAATGGTATGTATTCTTTGCTACCGCTTGCAAGCCATACGCCGGCGCCGCAAGACCACGCCTCAAAAGGGAATTGCCTTCACAGGTAGGAGAAAGAGGGGAAGTTGCTAAAATAAATTTAGGAGCCCAGTGTTAGTTGTAGCTATTTACAACGTGGTGCCATCAAGCCAGAATCTGGAGCTCATATCCAGTCGTATGATAGAAAGTCTATTCTCCAGCTGGAGCCGGTGACGGAGAGAAGACGTAGCAAATTCACAAAAGCCACCCAAACCCTACCTCGTTCTAACTTTTGGCTATTTTATTTGAATTGCCTTTTTTCCATCGTGTAATATAATATTCGTAATCCGAGCTATCTCGTGGCACGAGTTAATTCGTTGGGACAAGCGACCACAGCAACAGAACTGCGTTGCGCTAAAAAAACAACTGCTAGGAAATGGAAACCGTTTCACACGTGCTCCTCGTAACACACTAACAAGGGTCAACCAGCTAAACATTCAGCAAACAAAACGACGTAGTTTCTTGAAACAACTACGAAAATTCTTGACGAGAAAGCCTCATCCGTACACTCGCTAATCCAATTGGTTGGATCAAGATAGCATTGGTTAAGGATGGTTATTTTTTAATGTACTTAAGATTAGTAAAAACGTAATTATCCTTAACGTGTCATAAAGCAGTCAAGTACCCTCCCCCTTCCACCATACTCATAAAAACCAAGAGTTTGGTTGAGTTCAAGGTATAAAAGTATTCATCTCATGAAACAACTCTATGGTCAGGTTTCTACATATATTTGTCACCGTGCACACTAATGCTATAGTAGCTAAACTTCAAGATGGAAACAAAGTATTATACATAATTATTATCTGGCTATAGTGTCGGTTTATATAAAACATCGGGCTATAATAAGAAATTTTCAATGCAAAGCCATATAATTCAATAAACTTATCTATAAAAACTAATATAAATTTACTAAGATTTATTCATAAATAGTTCACTAACCGTAAAAGCCCTTCTGAACTTGGTTGACATCAGGCTGTACAGTATTGGATTTATAATAAAAGACAGATAGTATAATAAAATCGATAGTATAAGTAGAAACGTCTTACAGTGATCAGTTTTCTGTATGATGTTGAATTTGTATAAAAACAAAAAAGTGTAACATGGCAGCCAGGTAAAAGAAAACTCCAAGGCAACCGCAACTGAAAAACAAAAATGAACTTAACAAAATGGTTAATTTTACGTCTGTGTTAATTTTTAAAAAACGTTACGAAAGGTGAGATATAATATTTTTAAAAAATTTTAAACTTTAAAAAATATTTTACATAATTTTAATATATAATGTGGAGATATTAATGCCTTCCATCAACGTGAAAGTTTTAAGAACCGATTGATTTTCCAAATTGGGAATTATAATTTAACATAGCTTCGCAGTTAATGTTAACAGCTGTTTTCAAGTTCAATTATTGTTTTTTTAAATATTAAAAAAAAATGTTTTCTTGTACAGTCAGTAATATCGTGTATTTGCTTAAAATATGTGACAAGGTATGATTTCATACATCAGTCTTCTTTATTATTTGAAGGTTATATCGGTTTGTGTGTAGTATGATAGCATAAAGTTAAAATGCACGTTAAAATACATGACTTGTATTTGCTGATTAATATGCCATATTTAATAATTAATCATATTTACTAAAGCACAGTTAATAATACTGTAAAGAAAAATTTTATAATTTGTAAATATAAATAACTGTAAAATTGAAAACTATAAATCTATATAGCAGATCAGCTTATGTCATAAATTACTTATTTTAAGAATACCCTAATTTTTTCAAAAAAAATAAATATTTAAAGACTTTTATCAAAGACGACTTGTATTTTCACTATATAACGATATTTTATAGTTTAGGTTTCCATCATATATTATATATTTTCCTTCCAAATTATTTTTGTTTTTAAAAATAATGCCATACACTGCCTCAGTTTTATCTTTTGCTTTACCTGAGAGTTTAAGTCCCTTGTTCAATACTTTACTCCTTTCACTCAAGCCATGATGAACACGAGAGGAACTTCGTATCTTTAACCAAATTAGAGTATACAGAACTATTACAGTTACAAAATGTATAACAAACAGTATAAGCAACACCAATGTACTCCTCATAATATGACAGATATTAAAATCATTGCAGAAAACCTGAAACAGTCAAGAGCAAAATGCAATTTATAAATAGAGCCACACAAGTGAATTATCGCCCAACAACCCATACTTATCCAGACGGAACACTAGTTTATATGTGTAGCATAAGGTTTTTATACATTTTACTA
This sequence comes from Prosapia bicincta, assembly GCA_036971475.1. Taxonomy (NCBI): domain Eukaryota; kingdom Metazoa; phylum Arthropoda; class Insecta; order Hemiptera; family Cercopidae; genus Prosapia; species Prosapia bicincta. Next base: position 13,406,977 of record JBAIZL010000004.1, read on the forward strand.
ATTTCTTTTACTTCATAACAAAATAAATTTTTCTTCTTATACGTCAAATCTATATTGAGGTTGCTAGTAAAAATAGTAAACAAACATTTTTGTAGAATAAAAACAACAATATTCATTTTACGTTAAGATAAATACGTTTCCTAACGATTCCTAAAAAAAACCTCTTTCTGCAGATATTGATTGTTGTAGTAAATTGTAAATATTTAACATCTATGTTATTATTATAAATGTAATTAAATTATTATCATAGAATCAATAATTATTAGTATATTAATATACCATATTATTGTTAGTCCATTATTATAAATTATTAGTAAATAGTAATTATTTAATATTTATGTTGATAATTCATGTTATTATTAAGTAGTAAATATGGAATATTGAATATATATATATATATATATATATATATATATATATATATATATATATATTTCTTTTTTAAACAACATAGGTTATTCAAACACAAGAATATTTATTAATTTATATCCAAAGCTTTTCGTCGGTAAACAGTACAAACATCATCAGTAATGAAAATTACAATAATGTAGGCTATAGGCCTAAAACATATGTTAAATTCATATGCTAAATAATTTAACATATGTTTTAGGCCTATAGCTTACATTATTGTAATTTTCATTCCTGATGATGTTGGTACTGTTTATCGACGAAAAGCTTTGGATATAAATTAATAAATATTCTTGTATTTGAATAACCTATGTTGTTTTAAATTATTAAACAAGAAAACGTATTTTATATATATATATATATATATATATATATATATATATATATATATATATTACTATCTAATATGCAAAATAATATTAAATGTAAATGATTTGGATTTTTTAATATTTTGTAAGCTAATAGTAAACAGTAAATAATTAATATTTATTGTAATAATTTAAATTAATAGTATATACTGAACATTTAATATTAATGAGATTATTATAAATTATTATAAAATAGTTGTCATTTATTCGTATTTTAATGTTATAAGTAAATAAAAAAATTTGAAAATGTATTATTTGCAAAAATAAATAATTATATATATAATTACAAAATGGTAAAATATTTATAAATGATAGCAATATTGAAAAAAAGTAAATACTGAAATTTTAAAATTAATAGTTTCAGCACAAATTATTAATAAATACTTCTTATTTATAGTAATAATATGAATATTAGTAAATGTTTATTGTTTATATTGGTAATATAAATAAATGGTATGCTATATAAACCTATTGGTTTTGCATATTTGTTGTAACAAGATAAATTAATAGTAAATAGTATTATTTAAAATTATGATATTCCATGTACAAATTACTAGTAAATTATAAAAGTGAAATAATATAATTCTATAGCATAACAATATATTTTTTCGTAATATTTTTTATCGTAGATTTTCATAAAAAATCATGATTTTTCTATAATTTATTAATTTACAAAAAATATATCAACTTTAAAAATGACTTACATCCGATAAGGAGAAACAAAGTGCGAAGAGCCAAATCAGTGCTATTATTTTTGCCGTCCGGCCTTTACTGGCGAGGAAGCCACTCTTCAATGGATGACAGACGGCAATGTAGCGGTCAACGGTCAGCGCCAGGGTCGTGTCAGTAGATGCCGTGGCGGCAGTGTTATGCAGCAACCTGATCAGTTGAATCAGGACCACATTTAAGTTTGAACCGTCGTATCTGAAATTTATATTTTATTCATTATTTCATGGTAACAATGCATTGGAAAAACTAAAATCTTATTCAAGGTACATTAAGTTATATCACTATGTTTTTTCTGAGTTATTACATGAGTTTTGGTAATCTTCTCTGAGAATATCTGGGTTTTTTTACAATTTTCGATTATCCTTCATTTCATGTATATCTGCTTTAAAATTGCTCTCTGCTTTGCTTAATTTCATTTTCGACTGTTTTCTGTATTATTTTTTTCAAACAAATATGTCTACTTCCAGGATCCTTCGTGTTGCATGATTAGTTTGTGAGTCAGCGAAACGTTTTCCCTGTATACTCTTGCTTTGAGCCGTAAATGCTTTAGTTTAGTTATTCGTTACGTATTTAGTAGTTTACGTATTTTCTTTGGTTCCTGTTTTTATGTCGGTAATGTATTCATTCTCTGCTAAAATGAATGTACTAAAATGCTATCATGTATTATGTATTACAAAAATACTTTTGAGTTAATTCTATTTGTTCACACTCTATCTCTCTCTATTTGTATGTATGTACAATATATATATATTTATATATACATAGGGAGAGAGAGACAGAGTGAGAGAATAGAGGTATGCATTATAGGGGCAAGGTATGCATTACAGTTGCTTCGTTCCATTTGCCTTAAAATAAGTGATGACATATGATTTCATAAAATAGCTGATTTTATCTTATAGATAATGTGATAGAACAGCTGTTTAACGCATTAGTAATGCTACTTTATTTACATTAAATGTAAATTTTTAATAAAAAGTAGCTAAGTTAAATTTCTTTGTTGACTTAAGTAGTTGTTAATTGACATAATTGACTTCAACAAATTGTTTTTGTATTAGACGTTACTTGTTTACAATTTATGTCTAGAGGGAAACTGATTTTCTTTATAATTGAAGCAACAGTTATGGATCATGTATGTGTGTAAAATTGAATAAATCTTTTTGACAAAATGTAAATTTGGAATAGAGCTAACAGCCAAGATCAGATGTTGGTCAATATGTTTGAGAGTAGAAAAATGGCTAAGAAATGCACTTTATATTTTCAATATCATCTTGAGTGTTTAAATGGTATTAGAGAATGTAGTTACGTAATATGACTCCTTTGGAAGGAAGTCTTAAATATCAAATTTAACTTTGCCCATATTTTATGCATAAGAAAATATTTAACCCTTTTTATCCAAATAATACCTTATGGTGAATATGCATTTTAGAGAACTCAATTTTGGTAAGTTTTTTCCCCAAATTAGCTGTTTTTTTGGGGGGGGGGGTGGGGAAAGATACATTTTCCCTTAGATCCTCCGCGCAGCCTCGAAGAATGGGTGCCGGAATGAGTCATAGCGAGGGTATCAACTATAATTGATAAAGAAAGTCTCTCCCGTTGTAATGAAATTAATTCAAATATCAAAATAGTTTTAGAAAATGACAGAAAATGTTCTCATACCCATGTTGGCCTGAGTTCTTCCAACTGAATATTTACCCATCTTATATATTTCGGTTTTATTCTTACTACCCATTTCATATCTCTACAATTGGACAAAACCTCTTCCTTAGGTTTACTCTTTGACCTTCCGAGTTTCTTACTATACCGCCATTAACATACCCTTAATAATATTGTATCTGCTTTGTTGACGCCTGAAGATATTATAGGTCTTGCGAACAAGTCAGGTACTTAATCAACAGAAATACGATTGTCCAAGCTTAAAATATCAACCCTAATCTAGATAATAAATCAGATTATTTTCCTAAACTCAGTAAGTTATGAGACTAAAATCTCCGCGAAGGCCATAAAGTTTTCTTACTTTAATTAAAGTTTTATTACTAATAAGTTAATTAACATTACTTTTAAAGTATATTCTGTTATATAAAAATATTTGGCTCAAAATTCGTTAGAAATTTAAAAACTACTCGATCTTATATAGAATTAATATTTTTTATTACTAACTCATTTTCACTTTTTAGCTGCTGTTGTCTAGAAGTTTCTATTACTTGGCTGCTATGTTTCACCTGTATGTTTCTATACAAATACAACATCATACAGAAGCGTGATCCCTTTAAGAGATTTCTGTAATTTATTATAGGCTAAATCCGATCCTATACAGCCTGATGTCAAAAAAGGTCAGAAGGCTTTCTCGGTTGGTGAATTGTTAAAAAATAGATAAAACAAAATATATCACAGCATAATTATTTAAATTTACCTTCGGAATTTGTAATTGGCTGCAAACGCAAAGACAGTAGGCGATATTATGTCGGCCACAGCCAGGTTGAGTAAGTAGAAATTCGCACTTGTTCTCATGTGCTTGTGCTTGAGTATCACGAAGCAAGTTATGCCATTTCCAAAACAGCTGAGCACGGATATAATTGCAAACACCTTACTTGCGACGCCCACTAAGATATTTAACGAGTCATCCCTCACGCCGTGGAACATGTCCGCATTCTCTGATCCTATTATGCAGAATCCTCCTTCTATATCATAAGGATCAAATATGTCAATGAAGTCATCCGTGATGGCATGCTGTCCTAATTTTGTGTAGCTGTCAGTTTCCATCTTTAATTTCTATTACCAATGTTTAGTTTAAACGGCATGCCTATAAAAACACGATATAATAAGTTTATTATAATTTAATTTATATTGAACAATTACTACTAATGACAAAACTTTCGTTTTATAAACCACTACATGCTGTCTGACGTTTGATGTAAAATAAAAAAAGTGTTTGACAGAACTAGAAAGTGTTTGACGTTACTTCAACGTGTTAACGTAATCTAGAAAGTACCGGACTTAATTAACAGAATATCTATAAAGTAACTGGCTGTAAAGTACTATAGAGAATTGAGCAACAAAGTGTTTGGATTAAATATAAAGTATTTGACATGTATTACATAGTGTTTGGTTTAAACTGCAAGGTGTTCGACGTAAAATATTAAGTGTTTGGCATAAAAACAGATTATATTACAAAACCTACAAAGTGTTTGACGCAATCTAACAGTTTGGCCTCTAATGTTCAGTAACTGACGTAACATGCAAAGTATGTGGCATTAAATACAAAGTGTTTGATGTTAACTACAAAGGGTTTGGCTAAATTACAGGGCGTTTGACGAGTTTTAGAAGGTTTTTACTATAGGCAACATAAAATTTTATTTGAATTACGAAGTGTTTGTTGTAAAATACAGAGTATTTGACGGGTTATAGAAGGATTTGACTATAAACTACTTAGTATTTTATGTGAGCTACAAAGTGTTTGAAGTAAACTACAAAGTGTTCGTTGTAAATTATAGAGAGTTTGACGGGTTCTAGAAGGATTTGACTATAAACTACCGAGTGTCAAATACTGATTTGACATAAAGTACATAGTATTTTACGTGAAGTACTTAGTGTATGATGTAAACTACAAAGTTTAAGACGTAAATTACATAGTAATTGATAAAGTAGAAAGTATTTGACCTGTTCGAGCAGGATTTTTCTGTAAACTACAAAGTGTTAGACGCTCCATATGACGTTTTCATGTAAACCTCAGAGTGTTTGATATAAGCTGCAACCTTGATGTAAGGCAGTGCTAAGTACCGGGGAACGGCATCCCTACTTCACTACCGACTCTGGAACGGAAACGACAGGGCTTACAATGTTGTATTTGCGCCGTTATCTCGAGGTTTTAGGCTATTGGGCATGGAAAATATATGATATTCGTTGTTATCAGGTAAAAGTGAGCGTGTTTCTAGTTCTGTGCTGATGGTTACTCCGTCAATGACAAGTATTATATTCTATTCAATGACAAGTAAGTGTAGCTTTAAATATTGGCTACACTATGCAGAGGTTTATGAAGCAATAAACTCGAAACTGTCTTATTTTAAATGCTATGCTCACATAATGCGTTGTATATTTCTGCTCACATGGACGGAGTCGTTGCTAGTAATGTTTCTAAAGCATCGGATCGCCTGGACACACATACAGACATATAACTTACACTCACACATACCCAAGTATCCAATGAGGAATCCATGCACCACATGAAACAATACCCGACAACAGGTTGCAGACACAGCATCATGACGAAACCCCTTCCTTGTCAGTTTAAGTGGCTTTAGAAGTGAGACAGTTTTACTTACACAATTCCTTGCTGAAAACTACTGGGTAGTATTTATTCATTATAGAAGATAAATTAGGATTAAAACTCTTAACTCGTTCATTTGACTTGCATGCTTTTAAAGCCGTACTTTAGAAAATGGCTCTGCGCTGACTTTTGGGTGACGTGTTACATTCAAGGGATGATTTATGGCTTCCATCTAAATATCGGGCAAGGTTTACGTGTTTACGCTTTGCATTTTGTATCTTTAACAAGAACTTCCATCACAAGTCGTGTAGGTGGCTGCAAAGTAGTGAATAGGAACCGGTGGCAATAGGAAAGCTCGTCTAGTGTCCTAAATGTTGTGTAGACAATCCAGTGAAATGAACAATAATTTAATAAATTTAAATAATTATTTAAGTTGGCAGATTGTGTCAAGTTTATACAATTAAAATATTTTCGTTGGCAAACGGTAAACACATTATTTAGGAGCCATAAGAGAAATACAAACATGCGTTAGATGGACTCAATAGCAGTGTTGCCAAATCTATTACAATGTTGACAAGTTCATTAACTTCCTGCCTTAACATTAAATACACTGAATATAGTACCAAATATTATTTTATTTGTATCTGTTTAATCATTAACGTGTTATTAATATACAAATAAAATAAACATTTGATACTATACTCGGTGTACATAATGTTACGACAGCAAGCTATTAAATTTGACGATAATGTAATAGATTTGGCAACACTGTTGTTGAGTTTATGGAACACATGTTTGTATGGTATTCTTTATTATCCTTGATAATTTTAGTACTGTTTCACAAAGAAAACATTTGAATTCAATAATAGAACAAAATATTCTTGTATTTGTATTTTCTCGTAGATATATATATATACCACTGGTTTAATTACATATAATATTTATACACCGTATTTTATTACATTGAAATGAGTCTCTTACACAAAGGCTGACATTTGAATAAACTGGCTTTCTTTTATAATCGCCAAGCAATTTATAAACACTTTCTATACAAATTTAAGTCTACAATTGTACATACCTAGAGTAATTAGATTATATTACCTGGTGAGACAAGTTATCGTGTCTGAAACAATTTATTTTATTTGTTGGTACTATTTCTAATCATTAAATACTGCTTTAGAAATAAGTTTATTTATTATGCACAGCTACAAGAGGATAATTGGTTTTCTATGTAGAATGATATCAGTAAATCGATAAAATTATAGTTAACAATCGATTGTCACGACACCTCTTTTGTTCTTTGTGATATGTGTATTTCAGGTATTTTCTCGAAAATTTATTTTTAATGAAAAGTGGTTTTGAGATAAATTAGGCTTGCTCTACTTTTCCAAAATAATTAATAACAAAAAAGCTTAACATTTCAGGTTTTTTGCGATTATTATTAGATTTTGAAAGAGTTTCCATGAAGGAAGAGGTAATATCTGAATGTTCATATACTTCAACATGGAGTATGAGTTTACCTATAGAAAAAGAGTAAAACTGTCTTATAACGTTAGTAATATGGGAAGCTGTATGGTTTAAGTACAAAAATTTTTATACTTTAATTTATTTTCTTACTAAACAAAGTTTAAACAATTTCACGTGAGAGTTTAATGAAAATTATATCATTTCTCGTCAAAAAACAATTTTACCATTTAATCAAATTTGTAAATAAAATATTTGTTATAAAATATTTTCCAAAACTTTTTACTCTTCTGAATAAATGTATACCTATTTGGTATAAATGTACCTATTTGGTATAAATTAACCTACTTGGTATAAATGTACCTATTTGGTATAAATCAACCTACTTGGTATATATGTACCTATTTGGTATACATCAACCTACTTGGTATAAATGTTCCTATTTGGTATAAATCAACCTACTTGGTATAAATGTACCTATATGTTATAAATCAACCTACTTGTTATAAATGTACCTATTTGGTATAAATCAACCAACTTGGTATAAATGTGACTATTTGGTATAAATCAACCTACTTGGTATAAATGTACCTATTTGGCATAAACCTCCCTATTTAGTTGTAAATCCAATTAAATTCATTGGTTTTATAAAACATTTTATTTAGAAAATAATTAGACTAAATTATCTTGCACGTGAGGCAAAAAAAAAACATTCCTATCTATGTACTACTTATTTCCGTTTTTGGTTTCCTTAAAACAAAAAAATATGTTGAAGGTTAGGGACTGTTTTGTATATTAAAATAGTACTTACGTAGATAAGAAACAAGTGTTATAATCACAATTATTTTAAATAAAATAACATAACCAATGCGTTGAAACAACTGTTTTATCCCCATAACCTATAACATAAAATCAGCTGTATTACGAAATTATATCTTATTACTTATTTTAACCCAAATGGGACGAAATAACTATGTTGCATATTTTGCCACTTGTGTGAACAGTTTTTTCCCACATAAAACTTTAGTTATTTCATGATATATAATTGATTATTTTATATCTGAAAAACTGTGTTAACATTCACAGACATCCACTAAAAGTTTAAAAAAATGAATTTGAACTTTATTGGATAAATACAAGTGTATTTTATTAACGATTGAGAATTTGTACAAGTTATATATACGGAGAGTGTGAACCAATAAAAGAAATTGAAAATAAAGATTTTCGCCATTATATCAATTATGTATTCAAGTTAATATATCGAAATTTATGTGGGTACAGATCTACATGTTACTTCACCTGACACGGTCACGCATTTTACAAATACATATATTGGTTTACAGGAAGGAATCCTGAACAATTATGAAGGAATTATGAACAATACCATTAATACAACAGGAGAGCATGTGGATGATGGCTACGTCATTGCGATGTTTGATCACGAGGATTGTCAATCTTGTTATGCCATTATGCTCGATTCCAACGACAATGAAATAGTAAATATTTTAAAATCTGTTTCAAGCACATTATTTGCAATATTCTGCGTACTCAGCTGCGTTGGAAATAGCATTATCTGCGTTGTCATAGTCAACAATCCTCACATGAGGTCTTGTACAAACCTCTATTTGTTGAGTCTGGTGGTATTTGATATATTGCCATCTGTGGCAGAGGCGATTGCACCTAATTACAAGATGTTACCGTCCTCTGATCTTTGTAGTTTATAAATTTAAGGTTTAATGAAATAAATATAAAAAGAACAAGAAAAGTTGAATTAATAAAATACAAAAATATGTAAACAGTATGTAATTTTTTATTTTATTTTGGAATTCATATTAACACATTAAGTAGGCCTATTATAAAGGTTATGTTTGTAAGGAAGGGATATACATGATAATAGAGTTAGTTATAAATCACATAATTTTTATTTTTGTGGTACATCATGAATTGATAATGTGGCTCTAAAACAGAATACATTGTTAAACAATAATATACAAACATAGTTATTGATTTTATTTTCGAATTTATTAAATTTAAAATAAATTTATCAATTCGTTACCTGAAACATAATGTAAAATTACCAACTTCGTTGGCTACTGTGCGGCTGTTATAGCACAAACTTGTACACATAATCTTTAATACAGTTAAAATATGTATTTGTTTACGAATCATAATCATCTGTTTTCATTTCAATGTATACACATAACTTGCTTTCATACTATTAAAATTTTGTTTTTTTACAAATCATGCTGTTTTGCATTTCAATGCATTTTTAATGGAGGTTATTGCTAAGTTCCTCAAAGCCCTATAAGTGTTGTAGATTGAGAAAAACCAATATATTTCCCCCCACTTTTCGTGTCAATACCTTTAATTTGAGCCTTCTCCCAGCTCTGTACGGCCTCCGATCTCCCATAATCTTTCCTCAAAATTTGGAATACGAAATTATATATTAAATATATAGAATAATAATAAAACAACAATAAAGTGAATTAATAAATTATGTTTAGTTATCTTTAGTATCTTAGTATCTTGTAAGTATACAAACTATATAAATAATGTTCACCGTAATATATGTTTATGCTAGCGGCAGTGGTTATACACGGGGGGGGGGGGTTATCGTTGTATATTCGAACCAACTACTGGGCCTTGAACTAACATTCATGGTCCAGGTAAACGCTAACTCCGGAAATATGTATTTTATTGAGTGTTACAAGAAGATCATGTAGAAACTGAGATATCCAAGTGTTTATGGTAAACAAGACAGTAGCTTTTGGAATATGCAAAAATAGAGCCTTCAATAATACTAAATACATTTTTTATACAACTACTTGAACTCACTGTGATACTTTAGGTACGCACATTATTACTATTATGAAAGTGAAGTAAGACCTATATACTCAGTTGTTAGATTAGGAGTGTATTTCAATACATTTTTACAAAGACATCACATATTTAAAAAGAATAGCTAAAAAATTTCAATTTTATTTTAATTCATAAAATAACTTATTTTACTAGGGAGGCTGCTTCCGCTTCTCTCCGTCGTTGCCTTCGCCATGCCCGCTGCTTTTCTGCCACCGACATTTAGTCCTGAGCTCTTTTTCCACATCGTCTCTCATAAGGTCTTCGTAGAGTTTGATGTGGTCATAAACTCATTATAAGTACTGTAATATATAATCCAAAGTGGACAATTTATTAAGAATCACCCACACATTACTAGTTAGCTCGATTATGTAAATACAATTAAAAATAAACATGAAAAGCTGAACATTTCTCAATTATTTGTGTACAAATTAAGTACATTTGTCACTGATTTAAATAAATGTAACTATTTTATCCCTGCGATTTATTATATTGTAAATAAAGATTTTACCAAAAGGCTGGCATATTGGGTCCTTATTCTAGTGACATATATTTTCCAGAGATTTGAAAGGTAAACTCTGACTCCGGAGACATGACCTATATTGTGCGTAATAAAAGATTATGTAGAGACTTGCATGATGCGTGATGAAATAATTGAATTTTATGTAGCGAGTAAAATAAGAGTAATAACTCTCTGTATTCGCTATGATACTTACATTGTATCTGTACAATATTATTAAAGTGAAATAAAGGTTATATACTCAGGTTGTCACAGAATAATGTGTGTTAAAAAAATGTGCTAAAGGTTGCAAATAAAAGTGCACATTTTATTAAGAACCGACCAATGGCTAAGCCACATAATGCTAGTTAGACCTACAATGTAAATACAACAAATAAAAATATACATAAAAAGAAGCATATTTATTAATAATTTTCGTACATTAAAACTTAAGGGCATATATCGATCGATTAATACCTACATATAACATTTATATCCCCGTATTTTACTATATTGAAATTAAGCTTTTTTACAAAGGTTGAAATTTGCATAACCTGGCTCTCTTATTCATTACCACGATTATTAGATATTTCTGAAATTTCAAATTCAAAAGTGTAAAACTCCTACAATAATTGGTTAATTTTGCACTGTAAGACAATTTATTGTACCTGAACAATTATTGTGATTTGTAGGCCTTATTTTAATCACTCTTTTGTAATTATATTATTAGTTGTACACAAGGGGATAATTGGTTTTCCGTGTAGACATAATCGCTAACACAATCGATTGTTTAAGTCACGTGTTGTTCTCTGCCAGTGTGTTATACGATATGTCAGGTGTTTCGATGAAAACGTATTTTAAGGAAAAGTTTTTTTTTTTAAATTGAAGTTTCTTCTAATAGTATTTTTTAACAAAAATGTTTGATATTGCAGTATTTCGGGTTTTCATTCTACTTTCAGGAAAACACAAGCTCTTATAACTATTCTACGTGTTCGTGGAAAATTAGTGTAGGTTTGTAAAGAGATTTATTATTTGTGGCAGCTTATTTTCACTACCAGAGATAAACAATTGGCGTCGAAATATTATCAGGTTGATTGACAGATTCTAGATTTTCCAATACTCTGTATGCTACTGTCACATGTGTACATATGTATTGAGGAAATAATCTATTGTCAAATTGTTTTTATATATTATAGGTATACATTGCTGTGAAAAAGTGCAACAATGTATCGAGTCAAATTTTACACAGTAGTGTAAATATTTTACTCTCTAGGGTTGTGGATTACGTTTTTTTTGTTAGAAATTATCAACCAGTAAATTTGATCTACAGACGCAATACATCGACAAACAGTCGGGTGAGTTGTTAAAGAGATATATGTAATTTAGCATAAAAAAGTGGCTATTCACTTTAAAGAATGATATAAATCGCTTTAAGGTAGTAATTTTTCAAAATGAAGAATTATTCACATTTAACCACGTTTACTCAAAACGTTCTCTACCATATAAACATATAGTAAGGTATAAATTTTATGGGGATTATTATTTAACGTAAATTAGGATCTTATAAAAATAAAATTGTGAGTAAACAAAAATATCTGCTAGAATAACGACAAGCAGTGTATAGGTGTAAGTGTTCTATGTTACATACAATTTTTATTAGTTTTAACTTAATTATTTCATAATACTGCTTCAAATTGTGCATAGTTTTAAGAAATACTGAAACAAATAAAACTATAAGGTTCCCTATCAATAATATATTTCAGCCTTTAAATCAAAACCCTAAATATATTTTTTGGAATATATATTGTTTTATTCAACACTGGAATATAACTTTACGCCTATTCGTTCATCTGACATCAAAATGTTGATTCTTCCCCAGAAGAATTTAATGGGGAAGCATATTGAACAATATTTTGTTAAATATTACCTTTTAAAACGATTTTAAAAAACAATTACATTCTCCTTCCTCCAAGAATATGTGTAAATGTTTCAATAAAATATGTATAGACCTACATATTTCAGTCATGAAAATTTATTATTTTTTTCAAAGAATATTTCTACATTTTACCAATAAGAATATTCTACATTTTTCACCAACAATTTGTCTGCGTCTTCCAACCAAGAATATTTCCACAATTCTCACAAAGAATATTTACACATTTTTTCATTATGAATACGTCTACATTGTTTCAACCAAAAATAATTTTATATCTACCTCAAATTATTTATCTAACTTTTCCACCAAAATATATATCTACATTTTCCTACCAAAAATATTTCAACATTCTTTACCAAGAATATTCTAAAATATCCACCAAGAATTCGTCTGCATTTTCAAACAAAGGATATTTCTACAATTCTCACAAAGAATATTTTTACATCTACCACATATTATATATATCTAGATTTTCCACCAAACAATATACCTATATTTTTCCACCTAGGGCATTTCTACGTTTCCCCCAAGATTATGTCTACATTTTCCTACGAAGAATACTTCTACATTTTTTCACCAAGAATATTTCTACATTTTTCACCAAGAATATTTCTACATATTTACCATCCAGGCGTGCTTTTATATACTAGAATAACATTGTTTTCTTTTTGATTTTTTGTTTAGATTGTTTTAACTATTTAATTCATATTTGATTGAAGTATAAGGTATGAATATTTCTAGCAGCTGTAAACGTTTTTCAATAATTACATTGGAAAATTAACTAAAATATGTTTTCAACATAACTAAATTCTTAAACGTAACACTTTGACACACATTCATAAAATATATTTGTTTACAGGAAGCAACAATGAACAATGGGACTAATGCAACAACAGGGCAGCTCTTGGAGGATGATTACATCATTGCAATGTTTGACCATGATTCAATTGAGAAAGGATTGTCAATTTTAGATGAACAGTTTGCTGTTATGTTCGATTCATACGATAATGAACTAGTAAATATTTCAAAATCTGTTTCAAGTACATTACTTGTTATATTCTGCATACTCAGCTGTATTGGAAATAGCATCATCTCCGTTGTCATAGTCAAAAATCCTCACATGAGGACTAGTACAAACCTCTACTTGTTGAGTTTGGCTGTATCTGATATATTGTCATCTGTGGCAGTGGCGATTGGAGCAAATTACAAGGTTTTAAGGTCGTGTAAAGGTTTATATTTAATTCATTTAAGGATAAATGAAATAAATTATAAACAGGCAATAAAAATTCAATTAATAAAGACATTAAAATATACAAAATATTTAAAACTGAGACACTACGTTCATTTTTTTATTTATATTCAATTTTTACGTAAATTTATAGTATTTTTCCTGATACGTAGGATTAAAATTTATTTTTTGGGTATAAAATGTATAATCACGATCATTGGTTATAAAATGTATATCACGATCAGGTAATGTTTTAAAAAATAATTGTTTATTTAGTTATTAAATTCATTTCAATTTTTTATTTCAAAATTATAAAATTAAATAAAATTATAATAAATCAAGTAAATCATACACTCATTCTCCGAAATCTACTAAAATTATCATTTCCAACAATTTTTTAAAAATAAATATCTGATATTAAATACCATTTTTCCAAAATTACTCTCCTTTTTTTTGTAAAAAATTTCTAAGTAATTTTCTCAACGATAATTTTTTACAATTAAATGATAATTTACGAGCTTCTTTTGCGTTTACGTAATTACAAAGTAAACATTTGTAATTGATAATAATCTGGTGACACGGTTAACTAATTCGAGGAACTTTTTCTTAGAGTCTATTTCTTTTCATTTCGCAAGTTTCAAGATTTTTATAAATATATTTTGAGGCAAAGTAGTTTAGAATAAATGTGTATCAATAGAAAAACTAAAGTTTCCTCGTCGACAGAATAAATTATTATCTGATCGTATGTATTTAACTTCAATGATCAGAAGGAACTTTAAGGAGTGGTTGTCAAAGAGATTGTCAACTTATAAAATATACTATTGGTTAAAATATGCAAATCCAAACTTGGATTTAATAACCATATTTTTTTATTAAAAAAAGAAATTTTGTTAAAGTACAATGCCTTAACATTTTGTTTTTATGCATACGTTAAAACATATTTTTTACATTTTTGAAACATGTAAAAAATCTTTTAAAAATAAGTAATAATGAAAAATGTGAGTATTGAAAAATGGGAAAATTATGTGAAATTGTATATTAAATTAGTAAAACAAATATATTCTATTAACTCTAAGAAATGGCTGAACTGTTTTAAATATATAGTATTATGAGAAAAACAGAATAACTCTTGAGCGTCATGGAGTAGGGATGAAACCCTACTCTATGCTAGTAAAGTATTAGTAGCGTCATGATAGTAACATCATTAGAAAATGAATGACTGTTTACGAGTTATTTTGGAGTATTATTAAATTGTATAATTTATTTTTAGGTCTGACGATGGAGACAGTATTAAGATTCTGCTGCTACTGCTGAAGATAGTGCAGTCACTCTCATACTCAGTATCTTGCAGCACAATACTCGCTCTAACCTTCAATCGTTACGTTGCTGTTTGCCACCCGTTCAAAAGCGCCTCCCTCAACAGCAAAACCAGGGCCGTTGGATTAATTATATTTATCTGGGCGTGCGGGCTTTGTTCGGCTTTGTTACATGTTAGTTGGGTTTGCATTTCAGTTTTCAACGTTTAATTTAAAATTAAAAAAAACTTCAATAAAAATATACAACTATTCTTTGACCTGAACTTGTGAGGTTATGTAATAACAAATAAAGATTGTAAGCAAACTCACAAAAGATAATAACTTATTCAACTCAGACGCGTTTTGTTAACGAAGTCAACATTATCAGAGAGTAGCGATACTACAAACCCCAACACACAACTTAAGTTGCAGTTTGTATTATCAATACTTACTGATGATGATGATAATGACATGTCATTGAAAAGTCAATTTGCCACTAGTTATAAAATATTGATATCATCTTGACGGATTTGTCTTCTCATAAATTTGAGCTACAAAACTTGAAAATTAGATGTTTCGTGAGACAATATTTTCTTTTTTTTTATAATTCCCATTACAAAGTTTTTTTTTCAACAAAACGTTTTCATTTTGTCCATTTTTATGTTTCAGTCTCTATGCAAAAGCAGGAACAACTGTTCTGTTAGTGGAGCTACAGATGTGATTTTCGCATTCATTATCGCGGAAATAGTAGCCATTTTGTTTCTGTATGTTATCATTGCGTTGAGTATGTACAGATCATCTCGGCTTCACACAGGCGTTACTGAAAGGGGTAAATGATGCATAAGGGGCTTAAGCTCTCAGGTAAACAGGAAAATGGAATAGGAGAAAGTTTTACTAAAATTCAAAAAACAAATAATTTTATCCAATTTTATAATATTTATAATTTATGTTTATAACTTTATAAGATTTCGTGGGAACTCGATATTACAAAAACAATTCTGCCGGAGTGAATTCTGATGCATTCCCACTTGCCTGCTATTGTGTATAATTGTATCCGGTTACAATCAATATTCAGCTTTACTTGTTGCTATTACAGCTTCTATTCCTATTACTGTATGCGATTACAGTTGCTAATCAGTTCTACTGTATGTTATAACATCTGCGATTGTATAACAATCTACCACTGCATAGTATTACACATGATATTCTGAAATATTATTAGCTTTTACAGCTGCTATTTTGTATTACGTATGCTATTACAGCTGTTATTCCGTTCTACTGTTCACTGTTACAAATGATATGTGTTTCTATATACTTATACATCTGCTATTTTGATTACAAAAGTATTAACTTATGTTTATACAGCTGATATTCTGTAAATGTGTATACCATTACAACTGCTATTCTGTATTACTATATACAATTAAAATTGCTGTTTTCTATTACTGAATAGAATATAGCTACAATTCTGTTTTACTGTGTGCAATTATAGCTTCTTTATTAAACCATTACAGATGCTATTCTATATTACTTATGCTTATACAGCTGCTATTCTGTAATATGTTATAACATTACAGCTGCAATTGTGTATTACGGTATACATTAATTTATAGTTGCTGTTTTGTGTAATTGTGTACAATACAGTATTGCAATTCTGTATTATTGCATACCGTTGCAGCTCCTCTTCTGTTACCATTACAGATGCTGTTCTGTATTGTTGTATATCATTACAGTTGCTATTCTGTATTACTTTATATATTCATAGGTGCTATTAAGTTTTGCCGTATGCTAATACTGCTCCTATTTTGTATCATTGCAAACTATTAGTTTCATTACAAACTATTACAGTTTGTTAGAGCCAACTGTTATCCTGGTCCCATAACTAACTCTATTGTTATTGCCATTTTTCATAACGTACATAGTAATTCTATTTGCTTATATTTTTTTCTATATGTTGCTAAATACTAATTGTATTTCTTCTACTTATTGTATCTTTACAATAAGAGAGAGAGAGAGAGAGTTTTAGGATAGGTTTTTTCGTTTAGTTAAGTTAGATGAGTAGAGTAGGGTAGGTGAGGTAATTTTAGGAGTTTTACCTCAGGTAAAGATAATTTTTCGGTGGTTTTTTAGAAACAAAGACAGGCAATAAGATTTTGCTGTTTCTTGTCGAAACCGAATTGTCAGGGAATACAGAGGGGTTACAGATTAGACTAAAAGGAAGTAACAGATAGAGATAATATTCAAATAGAGCTGAGAAGAGCTCTGGAAATGTAAAACGTTATAACCTGATATATATAAATATCGGAATATAATGTGTTTGCGCGTTAATATAATATTCTAATAAAGTTAGTGACAAATCTCACATTTGTATTCTATTATTAATGCACAAAATAAAAAATTGTTTATCTTTGAAATTTCAGACTGTGTTTACCAAAGATCGAGAGACTTTCTGTCAAAATGATGGTTGCAATGTTGTAAAATTACTTTTCCTTTTATATTTTGCCACACATATTTTGTGCATGATTGTACCGTACATACTCATGGGCATGTGCATATATCGATCAACTCGTTCACACCGAAGTATGGAAGAAAGGAAACAAGTTCTGAAAAAAGGACTACACCTTACAGGTGAGCGAGAAAATAAATAGGAATATGTAATATTATGGCTTAGTCGTGATGCTTGTCACAGAGTTATGGCTAATCTCTTGATACATTCTGTTTTGTAAAAAAAATATTTAGTATCCAAAACTATGAATAATAATTATTCTAGGTATACCTGGTTCCGACAGCTACGTAACAGCACAGCCCCTCGCGGGATTAAGTTACCAGTTGTTCAGAAATACCTAGGTCAGGTCAGATCAAATCTTTATGAGATGCTGGGCGAGAAATATAGGTCCATTCAGGCTATGTTTATATAGCCGTCTATTATATTTTTTCATAAGATTTGCAAGATGCAGTGTTTGTAAAGAGTATATATTAATTTCAGTAGTACAGTGGTGGAACCCTCCCGGGGAAATTTTGAACATTTATATATCTAGAAATCATATTTTAGGCTATTTCGACACTTTAAATTACACAATTGTTGGGTCGTCCAGAAGCTGTTTCGCTAAAACCCTAGCGCTGTTTTATAGGGTAATATATTTTTCCTAAAACTAATTGGTTTGAAGGGGACACGTACCCCCTGTGCCCCTTTCTGGCTACGCCCCTGCTGTAATTACATTCATCTAAGAGCCAAATCATTAGAAAGCTGAATAAATCTCAGTCCGAGATACGGACAGAGATTCTCAGGATAAAGACGGTAAAATCTGAGATCTGAAACAAAATTAGCAATTACAGAATTATATTCCATTCTATTGGATTTTTATTATTCCAACAAAGTGTTTATCATTATTAGTACAGTATCGTATATTTAGTGTATCTATACGTAATATAATGTATTCCGTACTGGGATTTTACTTAGAGTTCATTTTCCTTCTTTTACCGGTCAAATTAGATCCAAGCCTCCAGTGTAAAAGACGTCCTACGGCCCATCAACTGGGGAAACGGCCTGTTTAGTATATTTAACTAAATAACCATTTAAAATTTTAACTTTATCTATTGTATTGCAATTTAACCTCGGTTTAAAATGAAAGTGACATTGTACGTGGTTAAATTGAACGTAATAAAATTGTATTGATAACCTAGGAATATATATTTGTTTTATTTGAGATCCTGTAATATTCCTGATTTCGGAAAACGAAGGAGGATATTACAGGTAACGGAGCAGGGTTATTGTTATAAATTTCAATATAAATATTCTCTTTAGAGTTGTGTCACTGCTCACGTCCTGTGGAGATGATAGCGTGACCCTCCCACATTGGGGCACAGTGTTGCTTTACTTTTACTATTTTACACCCCTGTCTTCACAGTGTTGCATTCAGACTAACCATGTGGTGAAGGATATTGCTTGATACGTCTGATTCTTCTAGTATTAAGGTTACTAACTGCAAGGAATCATCTAGCCCCAAAATCACGATTTCTGACAAACGATTAAGGGGAGCGAAATAATTTAATTAAATGTCTGTTAAATATACCAGAAAATTTAGATTAGAAATTAAAAACTTCTAAAAAGGATGGAAAAATATTTGTGATTTTAATACTTAGGCTTTGTATTTTTATATATGTTAAGGCGAAAACCAGTATATTGGTGAATGTAGTGTTTTAATAGTAAATCTTAGGATATACCATCACGAGTGGATAAGTATAAGGCTTTGTTTTTAAATACGAGATAATTTATTCGGGCTCTTACCATTAGAGTTAGGGAGGTGTAAGCTTTGTGCTTTGCCTCTTCGGGCGGATGAGGTTACGCCCCTTCTACAAGGATTCCACCTTACAAAATTATTAATTACCTTACAAACTATAGCAATAAAACTGGCACCTTATCTTAGATATATTGATTGGTTCTTCGGAGTCGACCTTTCTTGGGTATTACAGGTAAAACAACCTTTACATAAACTCGAGCAAATATCTCAATAGCTATTTTCCGGTTTTTACAATACAAGTGCACAACATGCATGTAATAATAAATACACAAAAACCTCTTTACCACAAACTTTCTTTAATTTACCCTATTGTACATTTCAGTTACAAAGTAACCATCCTCAGAGGGATAACATACAAAGACTGTCTTTGTATGTTATCCCTCTGAGAATGGTTACTTTGTAACTGAAATTTACATTAGGGTAAATTAAAGAAAGTTTGTGGTTAGGAGGTTTTTGTGTATTTATTATTAAATTCAACCACAGTATATTCCTAATAAATAGTAACATGCATGTAATAATCTAACATGTCTCTCAGATTTAACTTTAAACTACATTGCGGTACAATTGATTTGGCTTAATATAAATTCCCACATATATATATTGTCGTCTCGACTGTGGGTGTCTGTGGGACCGTCTCAACACTGAAGATTTGGATCGAACGCGACCGGTAGAAATATAAAGATAATTCTTTAGTAAAGTCCCCTACTGATTACTTTATCTCTATTACTCATAAACACAACCTAATTAACAATAGACGGTTTTGGATGCTGAAACAAGAACAGCTCGACTGGATCATATAAGTTATCTGGTTAAAAATTATGGTCCAGGTATTGCCTTTTACTGCCCTATTTCGGTCCTTATCTTGGGTTCTGCTCTGTCCGTATTTTACACTCAGATTTACTGTTGGATACAAATAAAAATATACCTGATTTTAGGTGATTATTCCGTTTTTTGGTTAACATTATTTTTTAACTGGGATATATATATATATATATATATATATATATATATATATATATATATATATATATATATATATATATAGTAGACATTCGCTAATCTCGGTTTCTGCATTCGTGGTTTCACTTGTTCACGGTTGGCAAAATCACAGAATATCCCGCTAATATGTAACATATTTTAAATAAAAGACAAGGAAGTCAGAATGGTTACTTTGCAGGTTGTAGAACAATTTGTTCTCGTCTTATTTATTTTGTACAGTACTCTAGTTACTTATCTCAAATAAATTTGATTATTATCCACTCACACGTTAAACTGTACACTACCAGGCCACACGATTCCTTTTGTATAACCAGTGGCATTATAGTAACTTATTTGAAGTCTCTAAAGAGCTGGAATAAAATTACACACTAAGTGATATATGATTTCATAAAACAGCTGATTTTTTTGTTCTAGGTTTTTTGGTAGAACAGCTGTTTTGACGCATAGGTTATATTACTTTATTTATATTCATTGTAATTATTTAATAAAAATTAACTAAAATTGAAAAAACATTTAGGTAACCTTAGTAGGAATAGGCTTTAAACATTTTTTTAATGCTATTAGTTGCTATACTAAGAGCGGCTCTAAACAGATCTGCAGCCCAAACACTATCTGATATGATTCTACCAGAATGTACTCAAGCTAGAAAATTCTACGAAATCCAATAAATCTCATTAATTTGATCTTTCCTTCGATTGTGTTTCCGGTAGTTAGAATTTTCCCTCATTAAAGAACTTAGATATTGTAACATTCGCTCTTTTATAGTTCCTTTAAATCGCGTACTATCTTCATATTTGCCGATGTAGTTTCATTTGTTACATTTTTCCTTCAATTATATCATCCACATTTTCGTTTAACACTATATCTCGAAAGTTTCTGTTTTTCCGATTTTATAAAACAAGCTTCCACAGTATATAACAGCACGGGGAAAATATAACCACATGCCATTCTCATTCTCAGATTTAATCTAATATCCCAGAATCCGAGGAACCTTTTCGTTTTAGTATGTGCTTGTCTAACTATTTAAGCACTACTTTCTTTAGTTATGTCTCTAGATATTTGTATGAAGTAACACTGTCAACTTGTATTAAATATTCTTAAAATCCTCTCCACTAATAATTTGTTTTATTGAAATATATTTTTAGTTAATTTGGAAATATTTTAATTCATTACGAATCTGAAGTTAAATAAATACAACATTAGTTTTGTTTAATAAAACAATTTTTTAGTCTACTTTACAAGTTAAAGGAAACAATCACTGGACAAATTCTATCTTCTTGTACAATCCAATGTCCATTAACGCAACTCCTTTTCAATCAGCGCATTAAAAGCCTTAGACAATAGCCCCGAGACTGTTTGAAGTAGGGAGTAAATAACTTTTGACAATACACATGTTTGCCCCAAGTAAGGGAGTGGCTTCCGCAGAGCTTTGGAACAAGTAGCAAATAAATAAAACAAATATGTTCAAAGCAGAAAAGCCATTACATGAACTCTGGTTTTCTCTCAGAACATATAAATCTACTCGGTTGTTGTTTATAGGGTTTTTTATTGAGTGTTCTACAAATATTATAACGGGTTTATATCGATGATTTTACCGATATAGATAGAAATTTTAATAAAATAGGTCAACAAAGAAAATTTCTATCTTAATTCCTATAAATAAATAATTACAAATAACATAAATAAAGCAACATAATCTATACGTTAAAAAAGCTGTTCTACCTTGTAGTCTGTAACATAGAATCAGCAGTTTTTTGAAATCATATGTTATCCCTTAGTTTAAGAAAAATGGGACGAAATAACTATATTACCTGCCTTGCTCTTTGGTCAAATGTTTTTCTCTCATATAAACAAAACTTAGCTAATAAAATTTAATTAATGAATAAATATTTGAAAAAAACTGTATTAACAGCATGTGCCATCCACTACATGTTTAGAAAAATGTATTTGAACTTGTGTGAATTAATATTATGTGGATGAACTTATTGTAGATTATTAAAAGTACTTAATTAACGATTGAAAATTTGAGCCAGATATAAAGGTTCTAAAGAACCCCTGAAATCCGAACTAATTGGGGCTATAGCCTGTTCGGATTTGCCGATAAAGTTCGGATTTCGGATTTACTGTGTATTTTGCATTTGACAGAAGTGCGATTTCTTATTAACGACCAATAATATAGCATTCATTACATATTTCTGTATCAATACTGTATTATAGACCCTTCATTCAAGAAAACGATTGTAGCACAAGTCTATTACATTCTTTTACATTTAACGGATGTGTCTCTTTATAAATGATAGGTTTAAGCGATATGCTGTATTGTAGCTTACACAATTCCCCTTCAGATCATTCAAAGAATACCAGGACGTGAAGATGCTGAAGAAAATGGTTTGGAAGAGTGGACAACACTTGATAACAATGAAGAATACACCGAGCTATACATTGTGTCTTTGGTCCAGGATCACCACGATGACAGTGTAGCAGATAGCGATAGCGAGGAAAAAGATGCCTCTACGAATGCTGTTACTCATGCCACAGCTTTCGACATTGCGTTGCGTTACATAGAACAATATGCAGCTGCAACACTCAATGATGTTATGCTAATGCAACGGTGGTGCAACATCGCATCCTCGGGAAGGTTTTCGTCTCTTCGCCATATTACTGATTTGAAGGGAAAAATATAGTTAAGTATTTGTGTATTTCCTTTTTAAGTAAAACATATAGTTTAGTGTTTGTCTTTATATTTTACTGACAATAAATTTTATATTAATGAAGTGATCCAGTAGTACGTACATTATAGGCCTTCGTATTAAGTTTTTACATTGTCAATTCCAATATATTACACATCTCAGTCCTGTTTTACGTAAATAGCAAACTTTCAGTACATACTTCATTAAACTTTAGATACTTTTTAAAAATTTGTTTTTTTTATCGAATCAAGTTCGGATTTCGCGGGGGATTAGATTTCTGGGATTCGGATTTAAGGGGCTATACTGTACACACACACACACACACACACACACACACACACACACACACACACACACACACACACACACTCACACACACACACACACACACACACACACACACATACACACACACACACACACATACACACACACACACACACACACACACACACACACACACACACACACACACACACACACACACACACACACACACACACACACACACACACACACACACACACACACACACACATACACACACACACACACACATACACACACACACACACACACACACACACACACACACACACACACACACACACACACACACATACAAACACTCACACACATACACACACACACACGCGCGCGCGCGCGCATATGTATATATATATATATATATATATATATACAAAGCTTTGAACAAAGTTCAGTATGTTGAGCACTGAATAGCCGTACGTTGAGCAAGGGTCAGTATGTTTATTACTGCATAGCCGGCACATTGTAAAATGTCCCGACTTTGAACATTAAATTGATGTATGAGGAGCAATGTTCAGACTTTAATACACATACGTTGGACAATATTCAGTAAGTTGAACATTTAACAACCATACGTTGAACAAGGTACAGTGTATATTTGAGTCATTTTTTCTGCTTTTCCTAACATTTCAATATTTGAGGAAAGGCAGGAAAATGTACTCAAATATATATATATATATATGTATAAATATTCCTAAGAGAAATGAAGATAAGTATATTATAAGGTTTCACCTTGTTGAACATTGAATTGATGTGTGTGGGACAAAGTTCAGGCTGTTGAACAATTAATAACTATACGTTGAACAATATTCGT
Source organism: Prosapia bicincta (assembly GCA_036971475.1). NCBI lineage: Eukaryota > Metazoa > Arthropoda > Insecta > Hemiptera > Cercopidae > Prosapia > Prosapia bicincta. The sequence continues at coordinate 13,431,155 of JBAIZL010000004.1, forward strand.
GTGTTGAATATTTATAGCTATTATAATCTCAGTGATAATTTATAGTTGTGTACTTCAGAGCATTATGATGTACGAAACTGAAGTAAACATGGCCGACAGACACTCTCGTGCGGTGCAATTCAGTCCAACAATGGCGCGATGAAAGGATCGTTACGGTAAAGGTTAATGAAATGCTTTATTTACAACACGTAAGACGCTAGGGGCCTCAATGCTTGTGCAGAATACTTATTCCTTTCGCTGCCTTTTTGTATGGCGGCAACACGTTTCTTAAGGATAAAGTAACCAGATCACTCCATCCGAACAGTTCATTAGGACTTCCTTATAAAGAGTAAATATGTGAAGCCGGGAGTGGGAGGTTCAAGTGAAACCGAATTTTGTTGAAAAAGGTCTTTTGTTATGGGCAACAATGGAGGTGCTGGGTCGTTGTATTCTTCTATTATTTTAAAACGTCAAAATATATTTTATGAATAAACGTTTTGTACATGTTATCCTTAACGGTGATTGGTGTGTTCTACTTAGTCCATGCATCATTCACTACTGTATGAATAAGGATATATATAATAGATTACGTAATACAAGAAATACTTTAAAAATACCAAATGTTGTGAAATTGCCTTTGGAAATTCCGATATCACATTTTATATTATATTGTACGATGTATAAAGTCATTAAATAACATTTTAAATTGTACAGAAACAATAATTATTATTTGTAAATGTACAGAGGCAATAAATAATTAGTATAAAATGTACAGAAACAATAATTATTATTTGTAAATGTACAGAGGCATTAAATAATTAATATAATTGTACAAAGACAATAATTCATATTTTTAAATATAAACAGGCATTAAATCTCAAGTCCTTAAACCACGTTCTCCCTCCCACCGATATTTTACCCTAAGTTATGAGACAATGTATCTCGTACCTTTTGCCTTTATGATGGTGTTTAGGCGTTTTTTTGCTACTCATACAACGGCCATAACACGTACAGCAAACTAGATTTGTCTATGGTTTCATTAAACATGAAATGTTCTTGGGGGCAAAAGGTTAAATTGTACTCTCGGAGGGAAACAGATTTTCACACGCCATGGAAAATTCTTGTGCTTTAACATTCCTACCCATTTAGGACGTTGGCATCCAAAGTAGTTAATTTATTGGCTTCCGCTATACAGAGCTGATATTCGTGGATAAACATCTATAAGACCCCTCAACCAATATATTCGTACTGCCACATGTCTTCTTCCAAGTAACTTTCTATATTACTGTCTGCAGACGTTTACAGGTTCCGTCACTAAGCATGATAAGTTCAAGGTACTCAAGTATCCCTTATACCTTTGAAGGTAGAAGATCTCTACTATCTTCCTGTTCTTCCCATCCATTCCAAAAGTAAAGTTTAAGTGGATGCTAATGTAATAAATTAAGTGGCTGAAATTTCCAATAAAAGTTTTCATATCTCTGTGTAAAGTCTCTATTTCTGTATAAACTTGCAAAGTTCATCCAGGTTCAGTCGTCCCTAATAATAAGATTACATTTTGTAATTTAAAAGATATTAATTTCAGTTTTAGCTATGAAGTAACTTTAAACAATAGAGAAGTTTTTATGAGATTAGTTACAAACTTAACTTAAATTTAAATTTAAAACACTGGTTTGACAACGCTTCCTGTAACACACATTTTCTGTTGTAAGAATATAAGTTATTGATAGTTATTATATATTAATAAATTTGAAAGAATATAACTGAAAGTTAATAAATTAATTTTATTCAGTTTTATGTATTTTATGTGATAAAAAAAAAATTATTTTGAATATTTTATACACTAAAGTAAATTCACAAAGGGCATTGAGAACTCAAAACGTTAAACCTCTGCTTGTATTTTACGTTTGCAAGATACACTCGGCCGACAAGTTCGTTTCAGAATAATTAACTAGATTCTATTACAACTCCTATTAGATGCATTCTCCAAATTAAATATTCACTTGTGCTGGACATTTCCATTTACTGCTACTTTAAAAAAAAATTAATTACTTTTGGTAATCATTATGAAAACATTTCAAGTCGATTATGTCCTTTATACAGGAACACAAATAATAAAATCTTAACGACTCAAAATAATTTAGTGCTTGAAGATTTTGTAAAATTACAGTCGTACAAAAACATAATAAAATAAACATTGTGCACGTGTGGCTCATATTTGTATTAGCCCTTAATAGTTTTCATCATACATCTGATTACATTTTTCTAAACTTCCTGTTTATCACAATGACACACTCTACCATGTTTACAATCCACATGAATGCCGAGCATATTATGTCTGTTTGCATTGAATTTATATTCAATTTTCGTCTATAAATGAAGTTTTCCCATAAAGCATCATTTCTCATCATTTGCGATATATAATTTTTTTAATTATAAGTAATTATTTCTTAATTGAGTGAAAACGTTTGAACTTAGTGACGAGTTTCGAATCAGTTGTCTCATTGACGAAGCCAGCCCGCTACTGGGGTTTTATTCGTTCTTAACGAGAGAGTATAATTTTACTTTTTAAAATATGTTTCTCTTACAATAGAAGTAGACAACTTAAAATCTTTTAATATGAAATATTTCATTCAATATAGGATAAACTCATGTGTTCGGTTTTATTTGCTATAAAATGTCAGTTGTATATTTGCACAGTCAGAGATTAAAATATGACATATTTAGCAATATTTAATTCAATTTTTAAAAGTAGCAATAATAATTAGGAATGTAAATTTTATCTTATTTCAAAACTTCTCTCGTGCTTTGGTTTTCACTTTTGCCAAAATATTGCTATAACTTTTCTGTAGATTCATTACCCTAATTAATGTACTTTGTGCTGCTATTAGCGCTACATCTTACGAGCTATACAAGTTGTGCTCTAGACTATTAGAAAATGTCGGATGTGAACTCATTTCAGTTCCCTTCATGGAGACTTGCGTTTAATGGAGGTGACATGTATGTGTGTCATTCATGCCTGATCCAACACACATTTCACTTAACAAGGGTGGAAATCTCTACTTACTCTGAATATACGAGTACATTATGCTAACAAAGTAAAATAGCAAATCCAATATTTCGTGCTTACGTTTAACAGTACGCGAGTGAAATAGTTTAGTTACGTAATGATTTAAAAGTAAATAATGATATAAAAAAAATTAATTAATTATGAATTAGGTATTATCCACTGAGAACAATGTAAAAAAAAACAACACTAGGCTTAATTATCACTAATAGACAATTTACTCAACACACTAGTTTCAGACATGACGTTTCCATCATCAATGAGTAATTTAAATGGATAGTAAATTGTATTATAAATTATGTAGAATTTAATATGAATTAGAGACTATCCACTGAGAATAATGTAAAAAGATAATCAACACTATGCCTAATTATCACTAATTAACAATTTACTGGACAGACTAGTTTCAGTTTTGGATCAGAATGCCATAATAGATGAGTAACTTATGGATACAATCATAGTTAAACTAAATATAATGAATTTCAAATGTATTTTATATTGTGTATGTGCCAGCCTGGATTTATTTTATTCTTAATTATAATGGCGAGAACTTTTTAAATAATAAATGTTTAGTGTGCAGACAACGCCTAAAAGCTGTTAGCACGTAGCTCAGAAAATTACTACTATATTTTATGTGAAATTTTGAATAACAAAAAAGCATAGGAAGGGGTAATGTTTTAAAAATTCTATATTCATATCCCTATTACTCCAATAAAATGAAGTAATAAATTTGTCAACTTATTTTTATAAATATTCGATTGATGTTTGTGAAAAAGAATCGACAACTTTGTGATGCTTAATTATCTTGGTACCAAATAGCTAGGGCACACAATAAAACTGCTAGTATTGCTGCTAGTATTGAGCCAAAAATTTTAGTTATCAGTTCAAACAAACTTAGCAAAAAACATGAATTGTGCAACAAAAAAAAGTCTCAAGAATAATTTATAGGCTATAGAGCATAGAAAAGAGGGACTAACGTTACCCTCATTAAAGAGCTGGGGTGAAATTTAATTAAGTTCTCAAACACTCAAGAGTTAAAATTAAACCCGTCGCCTAAGCGAGGCCTACGGATTTGAGCTACTAACCTATGGAGATAACCTCACTTCCTTACAAAAAAGATATAACACCTTAAACAATAATTGTAATATAATGGTACACGAACATATTAGAAAGCTAATGAGAAAACGACGATGGCTTTGCTTGAAATGTAAATATATCTTATGTTTAAATTATTTTCACAGTGCCAGAAGGGTTTTCTTCAAATAACCATTTATTTGGTTACAAGCTTCAAATTTGAATAAATAATTCTTAATAAACCCATCTTCAGTTTTATTACGGATATTTTTTTATACTTTAGTGCCTTTTTTGGCTCCATTATATCCATATACATGAAGAAAAACTGCAGATTTTGGTGAACAGTACTATTTTAAGTTTTGAAAGTAGAGTCATTCCCAAACACGTAATCAGAGGAATATATTGTAATGATAAGATAGGTAGAAAATGTACTCGAATTTGTAGGGAAAATGTCAGTTTGCAGTTATTAATTCAAGGCACGGTCGAGGGAAAGAGTGAGATCATCGTAGCTTACAAATTTGAGCCAATGGCATAGAGTAGTTTTTTCGATCCAGACTTGAAAATTCCAAGTCGAGGCAGATGTTGATCAAGTGAAAGATGTGCAGATGGGAGGTCGACACACGAAAAAGGATAAGATTTGGTTGGGGTTAAAAAAATGATGTCAACATTATTGGTAGACTTTTGTACCGCTATAAAACATATTAGCTCAGGATCAAAATAATGAAATAATGACAAAAACCAACTGACAATAAAAAATAACATTATCCTGTCCGTTTTAGTAACAAAGTGTAAATGATTGTCAGCGGAAATATATTCAATGATAATTTCCTGTGAAACGTGCACAAGTCGTTAGTTGTGAGTTAGTGTACTTATATATTTAATGAATGTGATCCACATATCAAAATAGAATAACACATATACCACAAAAAATAGTTATTCAATTTTTACTATTAGTTCACACTCTCCTTATATATATATATATATATATATATATATATAGGCCTATATATATATATATATATATATATATATATATATATATATATATATAAAGAACAATATTTACATCAATTGTTTAATATTCCTGATGATGTTGGTACTGTTAGCCAACGAAAAGTTTTGAATTGTAAATTCAATTATAATTCTTGTATTTGTATTTTGACTGTTCTTTATTAATACAGAAGAATACATATTGCGAATATATATATATATATATATATATATATATATATATATATATGCTGATACGTATATATGCTGTCACATCGTCAATGCTAGATGAAGATCTGGCGAAACGTCGGAACTGCGAATTTATGCACTGCAGAATGAACGGATGTACTCCAGATAATAACTATTTATGTATGTGTATAATATATATATATATATATATATATATATATATATATATAAATATATCTTGTTCAATTTTTTAATCAGTAATAAAAATACTTTTTATTCAGTTACTCAAGTTCAAAAACGTTTTAAACACCTATTGTTATGCAGTTCTTTAAAATACATAATAATTTAATAATCAAATTTAAAATTTAAATTTGTTGGAGATAAACTTTGCACACAGAATGCAATATAGTTATTTCGTCTCATTTGGCATAAAATAAGTGATAACGTATGATTTTATGAATCAGCTGATTTTATGTTATTCGCTATATGGGGTGGAACAGCTGTTTCAATGATCAGGTAGCGTTATTTTATTTACATAAATTGTATTTATTAAAAAATAATTAAAATAAATGTTTCTCGTTTACTTAAGTAGGAATTGCCTGTAAATAATACTTTTGTATATATTACTACTTTCCCATTTATAAATAACTTACTTTGAAATTAACAAGGGCCAATAACCTGTATATAAACTCTTCACTTTTGCAACAATATTGTCTATATCTACCCAAGAATGCAGACAATACAAATAGTTTGTCTAGCATTTTTGTCTATTTGTCTTCCGGAGAATTGTGCCACACTGTAAAAGCAAACAATATATTTTGACACACATATTTTCCAGACAGGATTTCATCCGTTACATATGTTTGACACAGCCATAATCCGGTCATACTGAGAAACAATTGGAATCATGTAACGGAGTGTATCTGTGTTTGTGGAACACCCTTGATGAGATGCCCGAAACGAAGTTGTAACTGGACAAAGAATAAAACAAAACACTTCCGTGGAATAGAAATACTTTTACAGAACGTTTGATGTTATTCAATTCCTTTTATTATTTCACACTCTCCATATGCATACCTTGTTTAAATTTTCAATCGTTGTAAAATACTTTTTATTCATTCGCCTAAATACAAATGCATTTTTAAAAAACTGGTTGTGTTTTGGTGACGCTTGATGTTAATATATGTTTTTCTAATATTATTTCATTAATTAAATTTAAAATAAAATGATTATAGTTTTATATGGGAGAAGAACTTTTCACAAAAGAGGCAAGCTATGCAATATAGTTATTTGATCCCATTTGGCTTTAAATAAGCGATAACATATAATTCCATAAAACAGCTGGTTTTATGTAATAGGTTATGTAGTAGAACAGCTGTTTTAATGCGCAGGCTATGTTACTTTATTTCTATGAATAAAAAGTAACTAAAATAAAATTTGTCTTTTTTGCCTAAGTAGGAGTTGAGTTTATATTATTAAATAAACACGACGAGAATGTGAAGCACGTTAGAATCAAAAGCATTGCTACTATATCATTAGTAAGAGAATAGAATTCTACTACAATTATTAAGTAATAATATTAAATAAAAATAAGGTTTACTTTTAATCTTACATTATTTTTATGTTTATTGTCTTAACGTAAGATAAATATTGGTTTATTCACAAACAGGGGCTTAGGCTTTTGATAAAAACTACAGCATACACCAACATATGAAAAACTCAAACCTCAAAAATTGGTGTAACATGTCTCAATGCCGAAGTGGACATCTTCAGTGGAAAATCAAATAATAAAACATGTACGGAAATACACATTTTATAACATTTTGTGAGGTATGAATTTATTAATGTCAATGCTGTAATAGTAATTTATTTATTTTCATCTTATTCTACCACCGAATGGTAAAATGTGTTAATATGAGAAAGAATAATATAGTACACACTAAAACACAATAAAATATTTTACAGTCAAATATGTTCTCCAACCCTTAATCTTTAATACATTCACAACCCTTCCCTAATCTATTCATTAAATACTTAAACGTATTGGCAGATAGGAATAAAGTTACGCAAAACGATGTATTTAAAGCGAACTGGCCAACAAAAGCCAATTCTCACTTCAGGGATATATAAAGAGGTCCCAGAAAGTATATAGAGTGGGCAAAGTTTTAAAGTGAAAACGTCTATAGCGAGGCCTGCAAGCACTTATTGCATGGTCATAAGCATACAATTTCACGACATGTTGTAAAGGAAAAAGGTTATTATTAAATATTTTTGATGTATTAATTTACTTAAATTTTCATAAATCCTAACGCAAATAATTTAATATAAATTTAATAATAAGGTATGTATACTATTTCCAATATATGAAATGGAAAAATTCTTAAAAACTGAAGAACCTATTTAAAATTCATTTATTAAAAAATATCTTATTCAGTAAACATTAAATGAATGTTTTTTATTAGCTACATTATTTTATTATAAAATTCCTTAAATATTAGTCTTTATTAAATACATTCCTAAAATAAAGATATCAATTTTGAACAAAAATTGTAATAATTCATATTTGTGGCAATTTTAATTGAAAATTTAAAACACTATTACCTTTAATTTGTTATTTGAAATCCACATTTTGGTGTTAAATGTGAAAATAAATCTTCTTTATTTATATATATATATTTCTTTTTTAAACAACATAGGTTATTCAAACACAAGAATATTTATTAATTTATATCCAAAGCTTTTCGTCGGTAAACAGTACAAACATCATCAGTAATGAAAATTACAATAATGTAGGCTATAGGCCTAAAACATATGTTAAATTCATATGCTAAATAATTTAACATATGTTTTAGGCCTATAGCTTACATTATTGTAATTTTCATTCCTATATAAATTAATAAATATTCTTGTATTTGAATAACCTATGTTGTTTTAAATTATTAAACAAGAAAACGTATTTTTTATATATATATATATATATATATATATATATATATATATATATATATATATATATTACTATCTAATATGCAAAATAATATTAAATGTAAATGATTTGGATTTTTTAATATTTTGTAAGCTAATAGTAAACAGTAAATAATTAATATTTATTGTAATAATTTAAATTAATAGTATATACTGAACATTTAATATTAATGAGATTATTATAAATTATTATAAAATAGTTGTCATTTATTCGTATTTTAATGTTATAAGTAAATTAAAAAATTAAAAAATGTATTATTTGCAAAAATAAATAATTATATATATAATTACAAAATGGTAAATATTTATAAATGATAGCAATATTGAAAAAAAGTAAATACTGAAATTTTAAAATTAATAGTTTCAGCACAAATTATTAATAAATACTTCTTATTTATAGTAATAATATGAATATTAGTAAATGTTTACTGTTTATATTGGTAATATAAATAAATGGTATGCTATATAAACCTATTGGTTTTGCATATTTGTTGTAACAAGATAAATTAATAGTAAATAGTATTATTTAAAATTATGATATTCCATGAACAAATTACTAGTAAATTATAAAAGTGAAATAATATAATTCTATAGCATAACAATATATTTTTTTCGTAATAATTTTTATCGTAGATTTTCATAAAAAATCATGATTTTTCTATAATTTATTAATTTACAAAAAATATATCAACTTTAAATAATGACTTACATCCGATAAGGAGAAACAAAGTGCGAAGAGCCAAATCAGTGCTATTATTTTTGCCGTCCGGCCTTTACTGGCGAGGAAGCCACTCTTCAATGGATGACAGACGGCAATGTAGCGGTCAACGGTCAGCGCCAGGGTCGTGTCAGTAGATGCCGTGGCGGCAGTGTTATGCAGCAACCTGATCAGTTGAATCAGGACCACATTTAAGTTTGAACCGTCGTATCTGAAATTTATATTTTATTCATTATTTCATGGTAACAATGCATTGGAAAAACTAAAATCTTATTCAAGGTACATTAAGTTATATCACTATGTTTTTTCTGAGTTATTACATGAGTTTTGGTAATCTTCTCTGAGAATATCTGGGTTTTTTTACAATTTTCGATTTTCCTTCATTTCATGTATATCTGCTTTAAAATTGCTCTCTGCTTTGCTTAATTTCATTTTCGACTGTTTTCTGTATTATTTTTTTCAAACAAATATGTCTACTTCCAGGACGTATCCTTCGTGTTGCATGATTAGTTTGTGAGTCAGCGAAACGTTTTCCCTGTATACTCTTGCTTTGAGCCGTAAAAGCTTTAGTTTAGTTATTCGTTACGTATTTAGTAGTTTACGTATTTTCTTTGGTTCCTGTTTTTATGTCGGTAATGTATTCATTCTCTGCTAAAATGAATGTACTAAAATGCTATCATGTATTATGTATTACAAAATTACTTTTTAGTTAATTCTATTTGTTCACACTCTATCTCTCTCTATTTATATGTATGTAAAATATATATATATATATATATATATATATATATATATATATATATATATATATATACATAGGGAGAGAGAGACAGAGTGAGAGAATAGAGGTATGCATTATAGGGGCAAGGTATGCATTACAGTTGTTTCGTTCCATTTGCCTTAAAATAAGTGATGACATATGATTTCATAAAACAGCTGATTTTATCTTATAGATAATGTGATAGAACAGCTGTTACTTTATGTAGAGAACATGCTACTTTATTTACATTAAATGTAAATTTTAATAAAAAGTAGCTAAGTTAAATTTCTTTGTTGACATAAGTAGTTGTTAATTGGCATAATTGACTTCAACAAATTGTTTTTGTATTAGACGTTACTTGTTTACAATTTATGTCTAGAGGGAAACTGATTTTCTTTATAATTGAAGCAACAGTTATGGATTATGTATGTGTGTAAAATTGAATAAATCTTCTTGACAAAATGTAAATTTGGAATAGAGCTAACAGCCAAGATCAAATGTTGGTCAATATGTTTGAGAGTAGAAAAATGGCTAAGAAATGCACTTTATATTTTCAATATCATCTTGAGTGTTTAAATGGTATTAGAGAATGTAGTTACGTAATATGACTCCTTTGGAAGGAAGTCTTAAATATCAAATTTAACTTTGCCCATATTTTATGCATAAGAAAATATTTAACCCTTTTTATCCAAATAATACCTTATGGTAAATATGCATTTTAGAGAACTAAATTTTGTTAAGTTTTTTCCCCAAATTAGCTGTTTTTTTGGGGGGGGGGAAAGATACATTTTCCCTTAGATCCTCCGCGCAGCCTCGAAGAAGGGGTGCCGGAATGAGTCATAGCGAGGGTATCAACTATAATTGATAAAGAAAGTCTCTCCCGTTGCAATGAAATTAATTCAAATATCAAAATAGTTTTAGAAAATGACAGAAAATGTTCTCATACCCATGTTGGCCTGAGTTCTCTAAACTGAATATTTACCCATCTTCCTGTTGTATTCTTACTACATCTTTCATATCTCTACAATTGGACAAAACCTTTTCCTTCCGAGTTTCTTACTATACCGCCATTAACATACCCTTAATAATATTGTATCTGCTTTGTTGACGCCTGAAGATATTGTAGGTCTTGCGAACAAGTCAGGTACTTAATCAACAGAAATACGATTATCCAAGCTTAAAATATCAACCCTAATCTAGATAATAAATCAGATTATTTTCCTAAACTCAGTAAGTTATGAGACTAAAATCTCCGCGAAGGCCATAAAGTTTTCTTACTTTAATTAAAGTTTTATTACTAATAAGTTAATTAACATTCCTTTTAAAGAATATTCTGTTATATAAAAATATTTGGCTCAAAATTCGTTAGAAATTTAAAAACTACTCGATCTTATATAGAATCAATATTTTTTATTACTAACTCATTTTCGCTTTTTAGCTGCTGTTGTCTAGAAGTTTCTATTACTTGGCTGCTATGTTTCACCTGTATGTTTCTATAGAAATACAACATCATACAGAAGCGTGATCCCTTTAAGAGATTTCTGTAATTTATTATAGGCTAAATCCGATCCTATACAGCCTGATGTCAAAAAAGGTCAGAAGGCTTTCTCGGTTGGTGAATTGTTAAAAAATAGATAAAACAAAATATATCACAGCATAATTATTTAAATTTACCTTCGGAATTTGTAATTGGCTGCAAACGCAAAGACAGTAGGCGATATTATGTCGGCCACAGCCAGGTTGAGTAAGTAGAAATTCGCACTTGTTCTCATGTGCTTGTGCTTGAGTATCACGAAGCAAGTTATGCCATTTCCAAAACAGCTGAGCACGGATATAATTGCAAACACCTTACTTGCGACGCCCACTAAGATATTTAACGAGTCATCCCTCACGCCGTGGAACATGTCCGCATTCTCTGATCCTATTATGCAGAATCCTCCTTCTATATCATAAGGATCAAATATGTCAATGAAGTCATCCGTGATGGCATGCTGTCCTAATTTTGTATTGCTGTCAGTTTCCATCTTTAATTTCTATTACCAATGTTTAGTTTAAACGGCAAGCCTATAAAAACACGATATAATAAGTTTATTATAATTTAATTTATATTGAACAATTACTACTAATAACAAAACTTTCGTTTTATAAACCCCTACATGCTGTCTGACGTTTGATGTAAAATAAAAAAAGTGTTTGACAGAACTAGAAAGTGTTCGACGTTACTTCAACGTGTTAACGTAATCTAGAAAGTACCGGACTTAATTAACAGAATATCTATAAAGTAACTGGCTGTAAAGTACTATAGAGAATTGAGCAACAAAGTGTTTGGATTAAATATAAAGTATTTGACATGTATTACATAGTGTTTGGTTTAAACTGCAAGGTGTTCGATGTAAAATATTAAGTGTTAGGCATAAAAACAGATTATATTACAAAACCTACAAAGTGTTTGACGCAATCTAACAGTTTGGCCTCTAATGTTCAGTAACTGACGTAACATGCAAAGTATGTGGCATTAAATACAAAGTGCTTGATGTTAACTACAAAGGGTTTGGCTAAATTACAGGGCGTTTGACGAGTTTTAGAAGGTTTTTACTATAGGCAACATAAAATTTTATTTGAATTACGAAGTGTTTGTTGTAAAATACAGAGTATTTGACGGGTTATAGAAGGATTTGACTATAAACTACTTAGTATTTTATGTGAGCTACAAAGTGTTTGAAGTAAACTACAAAGTGTTCGTTGTAAATTATAGAGAGTTTGACGGGTTCTAGAAGGATTTGACTATAAACTACCGAGTGTCAAATACTGATTTGACATAAAGTACATAGTATTTTACGTGAAGTACTTAGTGTATGATGTAAACTACAAAGTTTAAGACGTAAATTACATAGTAATTGATAAAGTAGAAAGTATTTGACCTGTTCGAGCAGGATTTTTCTGTAAACTACAAAGTGTTAGACGCTCCATATGACGTTTTCATGTAAACCTCAGAGTGTTTGATATAAGCTGCAACCTTGATGTAAGGCAGTGCTAAGTACCGGGGAACGGCATCCCTACTTCACTACCGACTCTGGAACGGAAACGACAGGGCTTACAATGTTGTATTTGCGCCGTTATCTCGAGGTTTTAGGCTATTGGACATGGAAAATATATGATATTCGTTGCTATCAGGTAAAAGTGAGCGTGTTTCTAGTTCTGTGCTGATGGTTACTCCGTCAATGACAAGTATTGCATTCTATTCAATGACAAGAAAGTGTAGCTTTACATATTGGCTACACTATGCAGAGGTTTATGAAGCAATAAACTCGAAACTGTCTTATTTTAAATGCTATGCTCACATAATGCGTTGTATATTTCTACTCACATGGACGGAGTCGTTGCTAGTAATGTTTCTAAAGCATCGGATCGCCTGGACACACATACAGACATATAACTTACACTCACACATACCCAAGTATCCAATGAGGAAACCATGCACCACATGAAACAATACCCGACAACAGGTTGCAGACACAGCATCATGACGAAATCCCTTTCTTGTCAGTTTGAGTGGCTTTAGAAGTGAGACAGTTTTACTTACACAATTCCTTGCTGAAAACTACTGGGTAGTATTTATTCATTATAGAAGATAAATTAGGATTAAAACCCTTAACTCGTTCATTTGACTTGCAGGCTTTTAAAGCCGTACCTTAGAAAATGGCTCTGCGCTGACTTTTGGGTGACGTGTTACATTCAAGGGATGATTTATGGCTTCCATCTAAATATCGGGCAAGGTTTACGAGTTTACGCTTTGCATTTTGTATCTTTAACAAGCACTTCCATCACAAGTCGTGTAGGTGGCTGCAAAGTAGTGAATAGGAACCGGTGGCAATAGGAAAGCTCGTCTAGTGTCCTAAATGTTGTGTAGACAATCCAGTGAAATGAACAATAATTTAATAAATTTAAATAATTATTTAAGTTGGCAGATTGTGTCAAGTTTATACAATTAAAATATTTTCGTTGGCAAACGGTAAACACATTATTTAGGAGCCATAAGAGAAATACAAACATGCGTTAGATGGACTCAATAGCAGTGTTGCCAAATCTATTACAATGTTGACAAGTTCATTAACTTCCTGCCTTAACATTAAATACACTGAATATAGTTCCAAATATTAATTTTATTTGTATCTGTTTAATCATTAACGTGTTATTAATATAGTTTTCTTATATCTAAAGCTTCATATATGTTTATTCTTATAACTTAATTACTTTAATTATAACTATCATATTATCTTTATTTGGAAATATGTAGTTATTATTGATAAAATGATTTGCAAATTTCTGTTTTTTGTTAACAATTTAAACGTTTTTTATATCTTTCTTTGGGTTTTTTATTTGTTTGCCCTGCACAACAAAGTTCTTTCGTTGTTATAAATAATATTAAACTTATAACAGAAGTTAATAAATGTTTAAGAATGAATAGTTATGAAGCTTAAATTTAGTTAGTTTAGAAATTTGTAAATATAATAGACTAACAAGTTAATAAATGAGCATATACAAATAAAATAAACATTTGATACTATACTCGGTGTACATAATGTTACGACAGCAAGCTATTAAATTTGACGATAATGTAATAGATTTGGCAACACTGTTGTTGAGTTTATGGAACACATGTTTGTATGGTATTCTTTATTATCCTTGATAATTTTAGTACTGTTTCACAAAGAAAACATTTGAATTCAATAATAGAACAAAATATTCTTGTATTTGTATTTTCTCGTAGATATATATATATACAGCTGGTTTAATTACATGTAATATTTATATCGCCATATTTTATTACATTGAAATGAGTCTCTTACACAAAGGCTGACATTTGAATAAACTGGCTTTCTTTTATAATCGCCAAGCAATTTATAAACACTTTCTATACAAATTTAAGTCTACAACTGTACAAATCCTAGAGTAATTATATTATATTACCTGGCGAGACAAGTTATCGTGTCTGAAACAGTTTATTTTATTTGTTGGTCCTATTTCTAATCATTAAATACTGCTTTAGAAATACGTTTATTTATTATGCACAGCTACAAGAGGATAATTGGTTTTCTATGTAGAATGATATCAGTAAATCGATAAAATTATAGTTAACAATCGATTGTCACGACACATCTTTTGTTCTTTGTGATATGTGTATGTCAGGTATTTTCTCGAAAATTTATTTTTAATGAAAAGTGGTTTTGAGATAAATTAGGCTTGCTCTACTTTTCCAAAATAATTAATAACAAAAAAGCTTAACATTTCAGGTTTTTTGCGATTATTATTAGATTTTGAAAGAGTTTCCATGAAGGAAGAGGTAATATCTGAATGTTCATATACTTCAACATGGAGTATGAGTTTACCTATAGAAAAAGAGTAAAACTGTCTAATAACGTTAGTAATATGGGAAGCTGTATGGTTTAAGTACAAAAATGTTTATACTTTAATTTATTTTCTTACTAAACAAAGTTTAAACAATTTCACGTGAGAGTTTAATGAAAATTATATCATTTCTCGTCAAAAAACAATTTTACCATTTAAACAAATTTCTAAATAAAATATTTGTTATAAAATATTTTCCAAAACTTTTTACTCTTCTGAATAAATGTATACCTATTTGGTATAAATGTACCTATTTGGTATAAATCAACCAACTTGGTATAAATGTAACTATTTGGTATAAATCAACCTACTTGGTATAAATGTACCTATTTGGCATAAACCTCCCTATTTAGTTGTAAATCCAATTACATTCATTGGTTTTATAAAACATTTTATTTAGAAAATAATTAGACTAAATTATCTTGCACGTGAGGCATAAAAAAAAAACATTAATATCTATGTACTACTTATTTCCGTTTTTATTTTCCTTAAAATAAAAAAATATGTTGAAGGTTAGGGACTGTTTTGTATATTAAAATAGTACTTACGTAGATAAGAAACAAGTAATATAATCACAATTATTTTAAATAAAATAACATAACCTATGCGTTGAAACAACTGTTTTATCCCCATAACCTATAACATAAAATCAGCTGTTTTACGAAATTATATGTTATTACTTATTTTAACCCAAATGGGACGAAATAACTATGTTGCATATTTTGCCACTTGTGTGAACAGTTTTTTTCCCACATAAAACTTTAGTTATTTCATGATATATAATTGATTATTTTATATTTGAAAAACTGTGTTAAAATTCAGTCATTCATTAAAAGTTTAAAAAATGTATTTGTACTTGATTGGCTAAATACATACGTATTTTATTAACGATTGAAAATTTGTATTAGTTATATATAGGGAGAGTGTGAACTAATAAAAGAAATTGAAAATAAAGATTTTCGCCATTATATCAATTATGTATTCAAGTTAATATATTGAAATTTATGTGGTTACAGATCTACATGTTACTTCACCTGACACGGTCATGCATTTTACAAATACATATATTTGTTTACAGGAAGGAATCCTGAACAATTATGAAGGAATTATGAACAATACCGTTAATACAACAGGAGAGCATGTGGATGATGGCTACGTCATTGCGATGTTTGATCACGAGGATTGTCAATCTTGTTATGCCATTATGCTCGATTCCAACGACAATGAAATAGTAAATATTTTAAAATCTGTTTCAAGCACATTATTTCCTATATTCTGCGTACTCAGCTGCGTTGGAAATAGCATCATCTGCGTTGTCATAGTCAACAATCCTCACATGAGGACTTGTACAAACCTCTATTTGTTGAGATTGGCTGTATCTGATTTAATGTCATCTGTGGCAGAGGCGATTGCCCCTAATTACAAGATGTTACCGTCCTCTGATCTTTGTAGTTTATAAATTTAAGGTTTAATGAAATAAATATAAAAAGAACAAGAAAAGTTGAATTAATATAATACAAAAATATGTAAACAGTATGTAATTTTTTATTTTATTTTGGAATTCATATTAACACATTAAGTAGGCCTATTATAAAGGGTATGTTTGTAAGGAAGGGATATATATATATGATAATAAAATTTGTTATAAATCACATAATTTTTATTTTTGTGGTACATCATGAATTGATAAAGTGGCTCTAAAACAGAATACATTGTTAAACAATAATATACAAACATAGTTATTGATTTTATTTTCGAATTTATTAAATTTAAAATAAATTTATCAATTCGTTACCTGAAACATAATGCAAAATTACCAACTTCGTTGGCTACTGTGCGGCTGTTATAGCACAAACTTGTACACATAATCTTTAATACAGTTAAAATATGTATTTGTTTACGAATCATAATCATCTGTTTTCATTTCAATGTATACACATAACTTGCTTTCATACTATTAAAATTTTGTTTTTTTAGAAATCATGCTGTTTTGCATTTCAATGTATTTTTAATGGAGGTTATTGCTAAGTTCCTCAAAGCCCTATAAGTGTTGCAAATTGAGAAAAACCAATATATTTTCCCCTACTTTTCGTGTCAATACCTTTAATTTGAGCCTTCTCCCAGCTCTGTACGACCTCCGATCTCCCATAATCTTTCCTCAAAATTTGGAATACGAAATTATATATTAAATATATAGACTAATAATAAAACAACAATAAAGTGAATTAATAAATTTACTTTAGTTATCTTGTTAGTATACAAACTATATAAATAATGTTCACCGTAATATATGTTTATGCTAGCGGAAGTGGATATACACGGGGGGGGGGGGGTTATCGTTGTATATTCGAACCAACTACTGGGCCTTGAACTAACATTCATGGTCCAGGTAAACGCTAACTCCGGAAATATGTATTTTATTGATTGTTACAAGAAGATCATGTAGAAACTGAGACATCCAAGTGTTTATGGTAAACAAGACAGTAGCTTTTGGAATATGCAAAAATAGAGCCTTCAATAATACTAAATGCATTTTTTATACCACTACTTGAACTCACTGTGATACTTTAGGTACGCACATTATTACTATTATGAAAGTGAAGTAAGACCTATATACTCAGTTGTTAGATTAGGAGTGTATTTCAATACATTTTTACAAAGACATCACATATTTAAAAAGAATAGCTAAAATATTTCAATTTTATTTTAATTCATAAAATAACTTATTTTACTAGGGAGGCTGCTTCCGCTTCTCTCCGTCGTTGCCTTCGCCATGCCCTCTGCTTTTCTGCCACCGACATTTAGTCCTGAGCTCTTTTTCCACATCGTCTCTCATAAGGTCTTCGTAGAGTTTGATGTGGTCCTAAACCCATTATAAGTACTGTAGTATATAATCCAAAGTGGACAATTTATTAAGAATCACCCACACAATACTAGTTAGCTCGATGATGTAAATACAATTAAAAATAAACATGAAAAGCGGAACATTTCTCAATTATTTTTGTACAAATTAAGTACATTTATCACTGATTTAAATAAATGTAACTATCTTAACCCTGCGATTTATTATATTGAAATAAAGATTTTACCAAAAGGCTGGCATATTGGGTCCTTATTCTACTGACATATATTTTCCAGAGATTTGAAAGGTAAACTCTGACTCCGGAGACATGACGTATATTGTGCGTAATAAAAGATTATGTAGAGACTTGCATGATGCGTGATGAAATAATTGAATTTTATCTAGCGAGTAAAATAAGAGTAATAACTCTCTGTATTCGCTATAATACTTACATTGTATCTGTACAATATAATTAAAGTGAAATAAAGGTTATATACTCAGGTTGTCACAGAATAATGTGTGTTAAAAAAATGTGGAATAGGTTGCAAATAAAAGTGCACATTTTATTAAGAACCGACCAATGGCTAAGCCACATAATGCTAGTTAGACCTACAATGTAAATACAACAAATAAAAATATACATTAAAAGAAGCATATTTATTAATAATTTTTGTACACTAAAACTTAAGGGCATATATCGATCGATTAATACTTACATATAACATTTATATCGCCGTCTTTTACTATATTGAAATTAAGCTTTTTTTACAAAGGTCGACATTTGCATAACCTGGCTCTCTTATTCATTGCCACGATTATTAGATATTTCTGAAATTTCAAATTCAAAAATGTAAAACTCCTATAACAATTGGTTAATTTTGCACTGTAAGACAATTTATTGTACCTGAACAATTATTGTGATTTGTAGGCCTTATTTTAATCACTCTTTTTTAATTATATTATTAGTTGTACACAAGGGGATAATTGGTTTTCCGTGTAGACATAATCGCTAACACAATCGATTGTTTAAGTCACATGTTGTTCTCTGCCAGTGTGTTATACGATATGTCAGGTGTTTCGATGAAAACGTATTTTAAGGAAAAGTTTTTTTTTTCAATTTGAAGTTTCTTCTAATAGTATTTTTTAACAAAAATATTTGATATTGCCGTATTTCGGGTTTTCATTCTACTTTCAGGAAAACCCATGTTAATATAACTATTCTACGTGTTCGTGGAAAATTAGTGCGATTTATTATTTCTGGCAGCTTATTTTCACTACCAGAGATAAACAATTGGGCGTCGAAATATTATCAGGTTGATTGACAGATTCTAGATTTTCCAATACTCTGTATGCTACTGTCACGTGTACATATGTATTGAGGAAATAATCTATTGTCAAATTGTTTTTATATATTATAGGTATACATTGCTGTGAAAAAGTGCAACAATGTATCGAGTCAAATTTTACACAGTAGTGTAAATATTTTACTCTCTAGGGTTGTGGATTAAGATTTTTTTGTTAGAAATTATCAACCAGTAAATTTGATCTACAGACGCAATACATCGACAAACAGTCGGGTGAGTTGTTAAAGAGATATATGTAATTTAGCATAAAAAAAGTGGTTATTCACTTTAAAGAATGATATAAATCGCTTTAAGGTAGTAATTTTTCAAAATGAAGAATTATTGACATTTAACCACGTTTACTCAAAACGTTCTCTACCATATAAACATATAGTAAGGTATAAATTTTATGGGGATTATTATTTAACGTAAATTAGGATCTTATAAAAATAAAATTGTGAGCAAACAAAAATATCTGCTAGAATAACGACAAGCAGTGTATAGGTGTAAGTGTTCTATGTTACATACAATTTTTATTAGTTTTAACTTAATTATTTCATAATACTGCTTCAAATTGTGCATAGTTTTAAGAAATACTGAAACAAATAAAACTATAAGGTTCCCTATCAATAAAATATTTTAGCCTTTAAATCAAAACCCTAAATATATTTTTTATGGAATATATATTGTTTTATTCAACACTGGAATATAAATTTACGCCTATTCGTTCATCTGACATCAAAATGTTGATTTTAAAGAAGAATTTAATGGGGAAGCATATTGAACAATATTTTGTTAAATCTTACCTTTTAAAACGATATATAAAAACAATTACATTCTCCTTCCACCAAGAATATGAGTAAATGTTTCAATAAAATATGTATAGACCTACATATTTCAGTCATGAAAATTTATTATTTTTTTCAAAGACTATTTCTACATTTTTCCAATAAGAATATTCTACATTTTTCACCAACAATTTGTCTGCGTCTTCCAACCAAGAATATTTCCACAATTCTCACAAAGAATATTTACAAATTTTTTCATTATGAATACGTCTACATTGTTTCAACCAAAAATATCTACCTCAAATTATTTATCTAACTTTTCCACCAAAATATATATCTACATTTTCCTACCAAAAATATTTCAACATTCTTTACCAAGAATATTCTAAAATATCCACCAAGAATTCGTCTGCATTTTCAAACAAAGGATATTTCTACAATTCTCACAAAGAATATTTTTACATCTACCACATATTATATATATCTAGATTTTCCACCAAACAATATACCTATATTTTTCCACCTAGGGCATTTCTACGTTTCCCCCAAGATTATATCTACATTTTCCTACGGAGAATACTTCTACATTTTTTCACCAAGAATATTTCTACATTTTTCACCAAGAATAATTCTACATATTTACCACCCAGGCGTGCTTTTATATACTAGAATAACATTGTTTTCTTTTTGATTTTTTGTTTAGATTGTTTTAACTATTTAATTCATATTTGATTGAAGTATAAGGTATGAATATTTCTAGCAGCTGTAAACGTTTTTCAATAATTACATTGGAAAATTAACTAAAATATGTTTTCAACATAACTAAATTCTTAAACGTAACACTTTGACACACATTCATAAAATATATTTGTTTACAGGAAGCAACAATGAACAATGGGACTAATGCAACAACAGGGCAGCTCTTGGAGGATGATTACATCATTGCAATGTTTGACCATGATTCAATTGAGAAAGGATTGTCAATTTTAGATGAAGAGTTTGCTATTATGTTCGATTCATACGATAATGAACTAGTAAATATTTTAAAATCTGTTTCAAGTACATTATTTATTATATTCTGCGTACTCAGCTGTATTGGAAATAGCATCATCTGCGTTGTGATAGTCAAAAATCCTCACATGAGGACTTGTACAAACCTCTACTTGTTGAGTTTGGCTGTATCTGATATATTGTCATCTGTGGCAGTGGCGATTGGAGCAAATTACAAGGTTTTAAGGTCGTGTAAAGGTTTATATTTAATTCATTTAAGGATAAATGAAAAAAATTAAAAACAGGCCATACAATTCAATTAATAAAGATATTAAAATATACAAAATATATAAAACTGAGACTCTACGTTAATTTTTTTATTTATATTCAATTTTTACGTAAATTTATAGTATTTTTCCTGATACGTAGGATTAAAATTAAAATTTATTTTTTGGGTATAAAATGTATTATCACGATCATTGGTTATAAAATGTATAAAATGTATATCACGATCAGGTAATGTTTTAAAAAATAAATGTTTATTCAGTTATTAAATTTATTCCAATTTTTTATTTCAAAATTATAAAATTAAATAAATTTATAATAAATCAAGTAAATCATACACTCATTCTCCGAAATCTACTAAAATTATCATTTCCAACAATTTTTTAAACCTAAATATCTGATATTAAATACCATTTTTCCAAAATTACTCTCCTTTTTTTGTAAAAAATTTCTAAGTAATTTTCCCAACGATAATTTTTTACAATTAAATGATAATTTATGAGCTTCTTTTGCGTTTACGTAATTACAAAGTAAACATTTGTAATTGATAATAATCTGGTGACACGGTTAACTCATTCGAGGAGGTTTCTTAAAGTCTATTTCTTTTCATTTCGCAAGTTTCAAGATTTTTATAAATATATTTTTAGGCAAAGTAGTTTAGAATAAATGTGTATCAATAGAAAAACTAAAGTTTCCTCGTCGACAGAATAAATTATTATTTGATCGTATGTATTTAACTTCAATGATCAGAAGGAACTTTAAGGAGTGGTTGTCAAAGAGATTGTCAACTTATAAAGTATACTACTGGTTAAAATATGCAAATCCAAACTTGGATTTAATAACCATATTTTTTTATTAAAAAAAGAAATTTTGTTAAAGTACAATGCCTTAACATTTTGTTTTTATGCATACGTTAAAACATATTTTTTTACATTTTTGAAACATGTAAAAAATCTTTTAAAAATAAGTAATAATGAAAAATGTGAGTATTGAAAAATGGGAAAATTATGTAAAATTGTATATTAAATTAGTAAAACAAATATATTCTATTAACTCTAAGAAATGCCTGAACTGTTTTAAACATATAGTATTATGAGAGAGAAAAAACAGAATAACTCTTGAGCGGTATGGAGTAGGGATGAAACCCTACTCTATGCTAGTAAAGTATTAGTAGCGTCATGATAGTAACATCATTAGAAAATGAATGATTGTTTACTAGTTATTTTGGAGTATTATTAAATTGTATAATTTATTTTTAGGTCTGACGATGGAGACAGTATTAAGATTCTGCTGCTACTGCTGAAGATAGTGCAATCACTCTCATACTCAGTATCTTGCAGCACAATACTCGCTCTAACCTTCAATCGTTACGTTGCTGTTTGCCACCCGTTCAAAAGCGCCTCCCTCAACAGCAAAACCAGGACCGTTGGATTAATTATATTTATCTGGGCGAGCGGGCTTTGTTCGGCTTTGTTACATGTTAGTTGGGTTTGCATTTCAGTTTTAAACGTTTAATTTAAAATTTAAAAAAAAACTTCAATAAAAATATACAACTATTCTTTGACCTGAACTTGTGAGGTTATGTAATAACAAATAAAGATTGTAAGCAAACTCATAAAAGATTATAACTTATTCAACTCAGACGCGTTTTGTTAACGAAGTCAACATTATCAGAGAGTAGCGATACTACAAACCCCAACACACAACTTAAGTTGCAGTTTGTATTATCAATACTTACTGATGATGATGATGATGACATGTCATTGAAAAGTCAATTTGCCACTAGTTATAAAATATTGATATTATCTTGACGGATTTGTCTTCTCATAAATTTGAGCAACAATACTTGAAAATTAGATGTTTCGTGAGACAATATTTTCTTTTTCTTTTATAATTCCCATTACAAAGTTTTTTTTTCAACAAAACGTTTTCATTTTGTCCATTTTTATGTTTCAGACTCTATGCAAAAGCAGGAACAACTGTTCTGTTAGTGGAGCTACAGATGGGATTTTCGCATTCATTATCGCGGAAATAGTCGCCATTTTGTTTCTGTATGTTATCATTGCGTTGAGTATGTACAGATCATCTCGGCTTCACAAAGGCGTTACTGAAAGGTGTAAACTGATGCATAAGGGGCTTAAGCTCTCAGGTAAACAGGGAAATGGAATGGGAAAAAGTTTTACTAAAATTCAAAAAACAAATAATTTTATCCAATTTTATAATATTTATAATTTATGTTAATAACTTTATAAGATTTCGTGGGACTCGATATTACAAAAACAATTCTGCCGGAGTGAATTCTGATACATTCCCACTTGCCTGCTATTGTGTATAATTGTATCCGGTTGCAATCAATATTCAGCTTTACTTGTTGCTATTACAGCTGCTATTCTTATTACTGTATGTGATTACAGTTGCTAATCAGTTCTACTGTATGTTATAACATCTGCGATTGTATAACAATCTACCACTGCATAGTATTACACATGATATTCTGAAATATTATTAGCTTTTACAGCTGCTATTTTGTATTACGTATGCTATTACAGCTGTTATTCCGTTCTACTGTTCACTGTTACAAATGATATGTGTTTCTATATACTTATACATCTGCTATTTTGATTACAAAAGTATTAACTTATGTTTATACAGCTGAT
This sequence comes from Prosapia bicincta, assembly GCA_036971475.1. Taxonomy (NCBI): domain Eukaryota; kingdom Metazoa; phylum Arthropoda; class Insecta; order Hemiptera; family Cercopidae; genus Prosapia; species Prosapia bicincta. Next base: position 13,455,228 of record JBAIZL010000004.1, read on the forward strand.
ATTCTGTAAATGTGTATACCATTA
>JBAIZL010000004.1:13460251-13470251 GCA_036971475.1 Prosapia bicincta
TTCAAATAATAATCTTATTACGTGTTATTATTTTCTTATAATAATGAAACACTTAATTATTTTTAAATTATATTATATATATATATATATATATATATATATATATATATATATATATATATATATATATATATGTTATCTATCTATATATATATGTGTGTGTGTGTGTGTGTGTGTATCTATATATAATAAAACAATTATTTATGATTCTAATCATCCATAAAACAAAAATTAGCTGGTTTATACAATTTCATATACAGATTGCATAAAACCGCCATGAATAAAAAAAATGAGAAAAAATATAATATATCAAATAGCATTAGAAAATGGTTATAAAAAGGAAACTAGAGACAAATTAAATTTTAATAATTTTAAAAATTAATATGCTATTTCGATTTACAAAAATAATGATGAAAATCAATATGGACTTCATTTATTTATACTAGTAATAAAATTTAATAAAATCACATGTAATTTCATATAAAAGTAACATAAACTAATAAATTTAATTAATAAAAGTATTAAAAAAACAATTCGCATAAAGAAGAAGGTGTTTATAAATAAGAGTGTGAAAGATTTAGGCAGGTCAAAAAAAAAAACAAACAAAAGAGAAATATACAAAGACCATTTAAATGTTAAATGGTTATAACAAACCAGAAATATACAAAATAAATTTTGCTAATCTTTGTATTAAAAATAAACATAAATTTCCAAATATAGAAAATATAAAACTTAAAAAAGAATTTAATAAAGGATTAAGAATGAACATATATGAAACATTCGAAATATATACGTATAATATTAATAGAAAAAATAATAAATGAACAAATACAAATAGGATCTAAATTTGATACTATATTCGGATGTGTACAATGCTACGGGCACAAAAGAAACTTGACAATATTGTAATAGATTTTGGCAAAAATGATGCTGATGTCAACATATGTTATACAACTAGAATTATTGAACTATTTATTTCTCATTATGTTGGTACTGTTTGGTAAAGAAAAGCTTTGAATAATAGATATTAATAAATGCTTCTTGTATTTCAATATCGTCACTGGTTTCTATGGAATCTGTCATCCTGTTTCTCACTCACCGCACCAAGATTTTCGGAGAAATAGTCGATATGGCTATATAGAAAATGTAAATTCACACTCATTTTACAGCCCAATTCTTTGAAATGTCCTATACATTCCTCAACAATTTCCCTATAATTTTCGGCTTTATTGTTTCCAAGAAGGTTTTCGGTTGCCCTCTTAAACTCCAACCATGCAGAAGCTTCTAGTTCATTCATCGAAAAAGTGAAAGCACGGTCTCTCACGAGTTCTCGAATTTGTGGTCCATTAAAACACCAGATTTCAGTTTCGCGTCACTTTTGGAAATTTTGTTTGAAGGTACAAATGGCTATTGCTTTCATTATTTAAGCTTGTCACGAACTGCTTCATAAGTCCAAGTATTATATGACGAGGGGACAACAGAACTTTCTCCCTAGAAATTAGGGGTTCAGACAGTACATTTTTTTCTCCTGGTGCAAGGTTCCTTCTTAGGGGCCAGTTTTTTCTTTCCCAGTGCACAGACCGTGCTATGATATCCCACTCACAGAGAAAACAGGGATACTTGGTGAAACCGGATTGTTGGCCAAGAAGTATCGTCAGTACTTTAAAATCCCCACACACTGTCCAGGAATGCTTACGATACTCAATTTTATCAATATTATTTAGCAGGATTATATTGAACACCAATTGCCATAAACAAACCTTCTATATTTTTGCAGTATACAAGTTTATCTGTTTTAGCAAAGAAAGGTATGAACTCCCTCTCTCTATGCCTGAACCATGAAAACGTTGTGCCGGGGAAAGTAAATTCTTTTCTTTTAATTGTGATCCTAAAAGTTCTGCAGTAATTTTGGGGAGGTTTAAGTCTCTGACTAAATCGTTGAGCTCACTCTGTGTGAACTTATTCGGGCGTATGAGAAGACTCAACTGTTTCAAAAGTGGGATCAGGAATTGACAATGGCTCAGATTCAGATTCGGAGGAGTATGTACTACCCATATTCTGGGAAGGAAATGGAATTGGCACTTGAATACTATGGGAAGTTGGTCGAATGGCTTATTTCAAATTAGGATATTTTACTGAATGTTTGTTTTTAGTATTTATGCCATGAATATTTATCAAACAAAAGTAACAGTCACTTACATGATCGTGAGGTTTGCGCCACACCATAGGAATATCGAAGGGGTATTTATACTATAGACAAAGTGGGGAAATATTTATTACCTAAGAACTGCATCTTTATGAAGCCTATCAACACGTAGTTTGTGTATAAAGAACCGAAATAAATATATGTTTATAGCGTAGATCAATACTAAGAAATTCATCAGATTTTTTCATAAAAGTATAAATTTGAGAAAAGTTATTCTTGTAATTAAAAAAATATTGACGTCACAGAGAAAAAATAAAAACAGATCTGAATTCAGGACATCTCAATTGACTAAAATCAGTTGTTTTCACTCTCGAAGCAATTTTGTTTTAGGAAAATGCATACAAGTGTTATCATCCAAGAATATATATATATATAAATATATATATATATATATATATATATATATATATATATATATATATATATATATATATTTAACACTCTTTGGTTAATTTTCAATGCAACAATTTTTATGTATTCAATGATTATTCTAACTGATATAATTCGGTTTTGGGCGCCACTTATCTCTGATTAGAATTAAATTATGATTTATAATATTGATCTCTGGTTTACACTGAAAAACCACACAATTTACAGATTAAGATATTTTAATTAGGTTTGATCAAAATGAAAAATTTATAGGTTAATTTAAATTTGGCTTGTTCAAATATATTATTCTGCAAGAGACTCTTAACTTACTTTATTTTCTTATATTTAGCTTAATTTATGTAAATTTGTTTCATCTCAGGGTCGCTGTATAAAGTCCAGGTTGCAATTGGAGAAACTTAGGTTAATATTATTTTATAGTTCTGATTTAATGAATATTGCTTTTTATGGATTAATAAATAAAATTAATGTGATTGGCAGATCAACAATAAAAGTTTAATATTTAAAGATTATGAGATATATTTTTCATTTTTATTAAATTTAAGGGTCACCTGTTTGTAGATCGTGATTCTGGCGTTCTGTACGTTCGTTGCACTATAATCAAAATCAACTTCCAACGATATACTTAATATTCACTAACTTGACTATCATCGTGTAGGTTACTGCTTTCGACGATTTACTTCATATAAATACACGAACTGGAGGTAACTTGACCTACGTCTACTCTCATCGAACGCTCGAGTATGACTTCCCACCGCGATTTATCTCCAAACTAACTTGTTTAACCTCTTATCCTTTCTCTTTTAGTTTAGACCAATCACAATTCTTAATTTTAACTTTTTAACGTATTGTTTAGAAATTTAACGTCTTTTTGCAACTGAGTTTTTCCTCACGGTACCAAGTTTTTTTCTCTAGTCTTTTGAGCGCCCTTGCGTCTTAAACCTGAGAACCCTCTTTGGTAATTTATGGTTCCATAAAGTAATAATGCTGCCAGTTTGGCCTTGTACGTTGTTGTTTTAATTTTACAAACCTTATTTTATACCTTTCTTTAGAGTTCCTGTTATATATATATATATATATATATATATATATATATATATATATATATATATATATATATATATATATATATATATACATATTATATACAAGTTATTTTATGTTATCATTATATTATAATGTAAGTTCCTTATCATTAAATTGTTACACCTTTAGGCTTCATATAAATCATATAAATTTGATATCACCTATATTTGTATTCATCTGACTTCCAATTATTACAAATTATATCTTCAGTTACATTAATGTGGGGTTTTGAAAAAGATTGATAGCTTAACTAATACTACAATTACTATAAAGGATGACTCTTGAAGCTTTAGGTTTTTAATACAACAAAGTTTAATGAATACGGGATCTTCTATTAAATAGAAAGTGGTGAACAAATACTTGATTAAAAGTTATAAAGACAATGAATTTAAATTTGTTCTGAATTCAATAAATTATAACCTACTTCACTTCAAATTTACACAATAATTAACCATACTTCCAAATCTTCTTAAATATCTGATTAATACATTACTCAACAAACTTTTTAAATTATCATACATACATAGCTAATATATTCTTTTTACAACTCCCTTAATACTTCTAAACAAATTTACCCCTTTTAAAACACTGCTTACAACATTTTCCCCCAAATACGTCTGCACTCTTGGAAGTTCTCCCTAAAACGTAGTCGTCTTCGACCGATGATTTTAGTTTTTAAGAATAGCATAATATCATCCCCAACGTATTTCAGAAAATCCGATATAAATTTTCAATCGCCTAACATTCGGTCAACGGTTTCAGTTATTACGACCTTAGTTTAAGGTTTCACCTTTACAAATTGTATGATTCCGATATTGTAACAGGAGTTACGTTAGCATGCTACTCTTTGTTTTCCCGAAATACCTAAATCTTAAAATATCTGCAGCTTTTTTTGTCAACAGGTTCCCACGACACTGATTTATTACCACAAACAAAATGTACAGTTTACCCCTTTTTGTCCGTCTTTTCGTGCGCTACCCTAGGTCACTCCTTTCTTAATATTTCTACTTAATATTATTATTTTAAAACTAACAAATGTTATACTATATGCCTAATATGTTAATGTTATAATGTATATATATATATATATATATATATATATATATATATATATATATATATATATATGTGTGTGTGTGTGTGAGTTTGTGTGTGTGTGCGTGTGTGTGTGTGAGTTTGTGTGTGTGTGTGTGTGTGTGTAAACAAATACGTACACACAATTTCCGTTACCATAGCAACGTATCCAACTAAAAAAATGTTTTTACAGGAAGTGAAAATGAACAATGTCACTAATACAACAACAAGAGAGCACGAGGAGGATTGCTACGTCACTGCAATGTTTGATCACGATGCGATTGAGAAAGGATTGTCGATTTTACCGGAAGAGTACGCTTTTATGTTCGACTCCGTAAACGACGAAACTGTTAATATTTTAAAAAATATTTCAAGTACATTATTTGTTATTTTCTGCGTACTCAGCTGTGTTGGAAATGGCATTGTCTGCGTTGTCATAGTCAACAATCGCCAAATGAAGACAAGTTCAAACCTCTATTTGTTCAGTTTGGCTGTATCTGATATATTATCATCTGTGGCAGTCGCGATTGGAGCGAATTACAAGGTTTTAAGGTCCTGTGAAAGTTTACTTACATAAGTTCATACTATTCATAAAATTAATTATAAAACAAAACACAAAGAATAAGCTGTTAAAAACTATCGATTCACTAAAGTTATACATAATTTTATCCTTAATTACCTTTAACTTTAAATAAATGTTTTATTTAGTATCATTTTTATTTATTATTTTATAAATGTTATAATTTTATACAATACAATTAATTATGAAGTTTGAAAATTTATTGAATACGTATTTTTATTATTTCTGTATTAAAAACACCAATTTAATAAATGTATTAATTCAGCCGTTCAATACCTTTATATTATTCGTTCTTATGTTGAAATAATAAAAAAATCAACTAATAAATCAAACTCTAAGGAAAATAAATTACCAACTTTTGTATTAATGTTTGGATATAATAAGTTTACTTTTCAAAATATAATTTAAAATATTACTTTTTGTTGTATATAAAATAATCCAATCACTAATGTGTGCTATGATTGGTGTTTCCGTATATGGCAGATTACCAACGTATCAATGATAATAGAAGTTTATTACGCCTATCTCATATACCTCGTGTTAGGTCTTGCTTGAAATTCCTTTATTAAATGACCACAGTTTTTATGTAGATATTGCAAGGCAAAAGTAATTATGAGTCACTCTTTGACGCTCGAAGAATTAAAATCTCCACTGCTTCAAAAATCCACTACTGTATGTTAAGGTACTTTCCCGAGTGGTTTCGATAAAAAGTCCCGTGTTTACCACCTGGTACTGTTTATTGTGCTTGCAAACAAAACCTGTAATAACTGTAATTAATTAATTAATAAAGTAACTCTATTCGTGCCCAAAAAACTAATTTTTAATTAAAGAATAATAATTAGAATAATTATATAGAATAATAATTAAAGTATGTTTAAAAAGATAGTTTATTTGTATGAGTAATTAATTAGTAAAATAGCTCGGCGTATTAATAAAGAAACATTTTTATTAACACTGATGAAACATTTATTTGTACTTTCCGTAGCTATGTGGGGGGGGGGACATAAACCTAGATTAAACCTTCTCACGCTGGATATATAAATTAACAAATTACGTGCTATTAGGGGAAAAAAACTTTCTTGCGAATTATTCCAAGTTTTTTACGTCGGAGTTATTTTTATAATTTTTTATATTTTTAGAGAATAATCAATAAAAATTAATTGGCTAATCCAAGACATCAATAAATGGATTTAAAATAAACAATTACCTTTGGCATATTACAATACTTACCAATATTACTAAAAAGAAAGGAGCCAAAATATAATATATGTCAACTTTTGAACAATGTGTATTAAAAGTTCAAATTTATATATATATATATATATATATATATATATATATACACACATGGATATCGTTTAGCTCGTGTCTCTGTTTCAAAATAATTTCTGTGTATGCAACCGTTCAAGACACTCATCTGGATTCAAGGTTCGGTTGGACACACACGTTTTACAAGAGTAAACTGTTTCTATCTCAAATTCTTTTTTCAAACTTACGACACATCTTGTTTCTCGTTCTTTATTTGATAAGAAGTGGCGACCATCATATCTTTCTACACGAGGTCCCTGTGGTTTCCATCCTGGTTTCCTTTTCTTTTGCTAGGCAACTCTTTCTTCAACCAGATTCACCAAGCAATTTCTAAATTTTGCATGGGTCATTAGCTTTTTGTTATACTGTGTACATTCTTGTAAAATATGTAAGAGTTAACAATAGCCACTTCCAAACCCCCCCCCCCAAAAAAAACATTTTTCTATACCACTTTTTAGTTCACCTCAGGAACTGGTATGAGGAAATAAAGTGGTCTGACCTATCACCTGTTGTCACGTTTTTGTGTAATCCATTAAAAAATCAGGTTTTTAGACTGGTGGTTTACCTGGCTACTTATTTGAGACTTCTTTCAATATAGTCATGTCTCCTTTACTTCTTGAACTGAGTATAGTAACGAGTCGTTTGTCTTTCCAACTAAAAACCATAACATTCCCTTTTCTGTTAAATTTTTTTTCAATTTTTTTAAAATATCAATTATGTTAGAAAATTACGTGTTTAGACATTTGTGTACTGTTATGTTTTATATGATCATGATTCGTTTTATTCTTATTAAGGTAGTATCTAAATATTAATTTGCATTTTTTATATTAGGCAAACATTATATAACTTGAAATTTATTTTTAGGTCGGTCAGTAGCGAAAACAGCAACATACTACCGTTACTACTCAAGATACTCCAGTCGTTTACATACTTAGTATCTTCTTGTACAATCCTGGCACTGACCTTCGACCGTTACATTGCTGTTTGCCATCCAATGAAAAGTGGCTCATTAATCAGGAAATGTAGAACTGTCAAAATAATTATATTTATATGGGTTTACGGATTTTCTTCATGTTTGTTATACGTATGTCTATTTTGAAAATTGGTTTTGTTAGTTTCAACCATAAAAGTAGTAATATAAATAATAGTTACATTATGTATTATTGGTTTGTGGTAATAATATTTGTATTTATATTATTATTATTCTTTTGATCTTTGTAATAAAAATTCAAGACCCTGCCGAGTAGTTCACGATAGTACATAACAAGCTGTATAATGTAACTTATTATTTTAATATAACAGCAAAAAACAAAAACTATTATGGTGTATTATTTCAACATATGTAGTACATCAATACTGTATACAACATTATTAATATAGATCTCATATATATATATATATATATATATATATATATATATATATATATATATATGTATATATATATATATATATATGTGTGTGTGTGTGTGTGTGTGTGTGTGTGTGTGTTGCCACGGCCTAACATTACTATTCGGCGTTGTCCCCAAACACCCGTTCCTCCACCCTACGCAACGTAACCACAATAATGCGTTTTACTCAGTAGTTGTTCATGGTGAAGAGAGCTACTGTAGTACTAAAATGCCCCAATTCAACTGTGGTCAAAATATGATCCCACCTGACAGCAAAACTTGATTCCTGTGGTGTGTCGAGCGTGATCTGCCAGTGGAATAATCCATGGGCTATATTTAAAAACCAACCAAAATGTTCTGTCCTAATTATGTGAATATATATTTCGTAAGTTATATTTACTTTTAAAATTAGTTTACTAACTTACTGTTGAAGCAATACTACTTTAAAAAAATTATTCTAGCTTGATTTGAATTATTAATTTTTGCTCTTGGTGGGAAAAATATCAGCAATTTTATTTAGTTGATTAGCACAGGATAATTATAACATATTTAAACATTGATTTGTCTATCCTGATTTAATTACATTGAAATTAAAATACAAAAATTAAATTTACTGTTCAAAATGTGTTATAAAACTTATCTTTTAATTTTACTAAACGTTGCTATGTTTCATAACTTTGACAAGTGATTATTTAATTTGAAATAAACTTAATGTTTTTAGAATGCAGGAAAAAAGTTCATCAATAATATTTTTGTAACTATTATTTAAAAATTATATAATTTTTGTAATTATTTAACGACATAATGTTTTTTATACCTAAAACTACACACATAAAATGACATACGTATTTAAATACTATTCAATAATAATTTTACAAATTAATTTTGTGTCCATAGGTTTATTTCTAGAAGTATTAGAAGACATTAATTCCTAATAAATTTATTTTAATTTATATTTGTGCCCCCGTAAATCTGAAGGATTCCTCTTTTGCAATTTTTTTTACAAAAATGAAATTTTATATTAATTTTAGTTTTACTGTAATATGATTATGGTTGTTTGATATATTTGATATGGGCACAAAATAACTGAACTAAATATATATGAACTCAAGTATATATATATGAACTTAAATATATAATAATATATTTAAGAATAAATATATTCATTAAAAGTATTCTTGTTTTTGAAATATTTTTAATTTATTTAGATATATATATTTACATATAATTAGAATCTATCTTTATTGAATAATTATTTAAGATTATAAGTTACTAGTTTAAAAATATATTTTTCTAGGATGAAATAAATAATAATTATAAATTGCCTCGAAATAATTATTAATAAAACTATACAATTATAGTAAGTTTATTTATTCATTTTTGTGTAAATTTTAATTACAAAATATAAATATGTCTAGTTGTTCCGTAAACAAAATTAGCAATTTGTCTGTAATCTGATTCAGTGAAATGACTTTCCTAGGTTGTTTCTCCTCTGTTGCAGACTTTATGTACCAAAATGAACACCTGTTACTTATACAGAAATATAGTGGTGATGTTTGTTTATATTCTCACAGAATTTCTTCTCATTTTGATAATGCACATTCTGATTGCATTTAGTATATACAAATCATCTCGTCTTCACCATGGCGTTACTGGAAGGGCTAAAATGCTACACAAGGGACTTAAACTTTCAGGTGAGCACGAAGTTTAGGCGAGCGAATGATTTAGTCATAATACAACCTATGTTAATACATAATTATACAACATTACCTGTAACAAAGAGGCTGTTGTTTTATGAAATGATATATTATAGGCCCTAACGTATTTTAAAGCAATTGACATGAAATAACTATATGCATAAATTGCTAATTTTTTGAAAATTGTCCTCCCAAATAAAACTAATATTAAATAGTTCCATTTAATTAATGAATTAATATCATCAATTTCACGTAATAAAAATGTATCTAA
>JBAIZL010000004.1:13475251-13537751 GCA_036971475.1 Prosapia bicincta
TGAAACTTTTAACCTGTTTATAATGTCGATTTTATTGATGAATTTTAAAGAAATCAACCAAGATATAAAATTTTGAAGAAAATCAATCACCTACCGCCTTTTTAAATTATGTATAAGAAAATTCTTATACTTATTAAATTTAATTAAGTCAAACTATTAAATTATAATTTTAGTCAATTTAATTTAAAAAAAACCTAATTTGTATAAAATAATAAATAATTAAATATTAACAAATTCACTGAATATTTCATCTTCTCTTACGTCTATTATTAAGAAAGTAATCTCTTAACACCACCTAGTGAGTGTTAGAAACACAAATTCTAAACTACAAACTTACCAAATATTAGGAAATAATTGAACGATTTTCAGTTCATTTTCTTTATCATATAATGTCAATTTTTTTTAAATTCGTTTTTAGATCTGACAACGGTAAAAGTACGAACCTTCTGTTGCTACTGCTAAAGATGGTGCAAACGCATGCGTATGCTGTCTCTTACTTCTCAATCCTGGCGCTGACCGTCGACCGTTACATTGCAGTTTGTCGTCCGTTGCAAAGTGCCTCACTCAGCAGTAAAGGAAGGATCATAAAAATAATCGTATCCATTTGGGCTTACGGGATTTTCTCATCTTTATCATTTGTATGTTCTTCCCATTATTGAGTTTACGATATCTAGTTTTTTTAAATATAGATATATTTTGAGAAAACATTTGTAAAATAATTTATGTATTTTAGAAGATACCGTGATTAATTTTTAATAACAAAAATTTAATTATTATATTTATAATAATAAATTTGGGAATTCAATTTAAAAAATTACAATAACTTTTTACAAGCAACGTAATTTAAAAAAGGAAATATTGATACTAAAAAAGGAAAGAATACAACAAAATAATAATTATCATAATAACAAAAATATAATTATATTAATAACAATAACAATAATAACAATAACATAATAATAATAATAAAAATAATAAAAGACATATTAGTAATTGCAAAAAAATTATTAATAATGTAGAACTAGTATTCATAATACGTTATATATATATATATATATATATATATATATATATATATATATATATATATATATATATACACATACATATATATATATATATATATATATATATATATATATATATATATATATATGTATGTATGTATGTATGCATATATAAATCCTAATATAAATTGTAGCAACTATTCAATAATATATATAACTTTATAAATAATTACCTATAACGATTTTATACTAACATAATTAAAAATTATATTTTAATTTATATAAAAGTTGTTGTGAGAGGTTGTTATTTTACAGATATAGTTATTTCTTACCCTGAAACAATAGTAATAAATGGAAATAAACGAATTGGAAAATCAAAGTAATAGTACTTCAACATACTTAAGGGAGGATCATATATATATTTGTATTTATTTGGGCTTACGGGATTTTCTTATCTTTGAGTTTAATATATTCAATTTTTTAGTACGTATATTGAATTTTAAGTATGTAGATTGAAAAAATATTTGAATAAAATTTATCATAAATCTTAGAAGACAACAATAATATTTGTAACGGCAAAAACGTAATTATTATATTTACAAACTTTTATTTCTGGAAATTCGATTTGAAAAATTACCGTAATATTATTAACGTAATCAACAACGTAATGTGTAAAAACAATTATTATTAATAAGGATACTACAATATAATAATAATGTTAGCAATATAATAAATAATAATTATAGGCCATATTAGTAATAGCATAAATTAATATAATTATGTAATATTCATAGCAAACGAATATATATATATATATATATATATATATATATATATATATATATATATACATAAACTTAAACTGTAATGACTATTCAATTAACTATAACAATATAAACGAAAATTTATAATGATTTTACTATGATATAATAAATTATTAGTTTTGATTTTATATAAAAGTAGTTGTGAGAAGTCGTTGTTTTACAGATATAATTATTTCTTATCCTAAAACAATAGTAATAATTTAAAATAAACGAATTGAAAACTCAAGTAAAAAGTGCTTTAACATACTGGCTCCATTTCGTTAATTTGAATTAGGAAACAGAAATATTGAAACAATTTCTGAACCATTTCTAAATATTTCCATATAAGTAGTCAAATACTTATTAAAAATGGTTTTTTTTTGTTTTAGAATTTATGCGCCAAAATGAATGAATGTTACACGAACAGAGGTCCAGTGACAATGTTTACATACATTTTCACTCAATTTCTAATAATTTTTATTATGTACATTTTAATTTCCCTGAGTATATATAAGTCGTTTCATCATCACCCTAGCGTTGCTGGAAGGACTAGAGTACTTCATAAAGGACTTAAACTCTCAGGTAAGGAAAAAAAGCAATATATATAATTATATATATACAAAGGAAAATTTACCACAGCCTATTTTAAAAAATGCTACATTATTCATTTATTGTCTTCAGTTTGTAAGTCATTTGAGAGATAAGGTAGATGGTATAGAAATAACTATGCCTGTGTGAACATTTCCTGCTCTTGTATTAAAACTCCTAGCCAATTACCTTAAATAATTTGTAAAGGCAGTAATTTATTTTTAATAGGCACCACAATTTCCAGTTGCAGTTGTATTGGTTTTCTCTGTGACGTGGATTCCAGTTTATTCAATGGTATTTTTATACCGGTTCAACATAATAAAAGGAAATGATCCTGGCACAACAATTGCAATTATATTAACAATTTTACTGCATTCACTCAGCGTTGTTATACACCCAGTAATATACAACGTGACATCAGTGAAATTCAGGAAAGCCTTTGGGGTTAGTTTATACAGTTATTGGTAATAATATTGCTTAGAGAAATGCTCCACCTACAAGTAAGTAGAGGTATTTAAAATGTCATAACACAAACCACAAGTAGGATTTAACTTTTAATTAGAGTTTGAGTGTTTGACATAAGAGCGTGTGCGCGCGCGCTCACACACATACACACACACACACAAAGTGTTTCCTTAACTATTTTAAAGGGTTTTCATTATTTTTAATCTAGTCTGCGATAAGTTTATAATTATTTTAAAATATTAAACGTATGATATAATATAAATATAAATATATAAACATAAATACATAGGTAGAAAGACAGATATAGATATATTTACAGATTCAACTTATTTATTGATTATTTCTCTTTCACAGGACCTGATATGTGGTACGTCCAATGTAAATGTATGATGGATCAGTTCATGGACGTAATAATTACACATTATAGAATTTTAAAACATTGCTACCGTATGTATATATATATATATATATATATATATATATATAAATATATATATATTTATATTTATATATACACACACACACATATATAGGCTATATATAGGCCCTATATATATATATATATATATATATATGTGTGTGTGTTATATATATATTTATATGTATAAATATTTCTTTGTAGTAATAAAAGAAGTATATTATTCCTTCTTAGTTTGGTTATTTTATCACCAAGCTTCTACGTGACACAGCATAGTTTCAAATGCACCAGTCGCCCGCTAAATAAAATTTACAAAACTTAAGATGCTGTTCTTCAAGATGCTTATCCACGCATGCGTATTCAAAATACATGCAAATAGTATCAAACATTTTATATTCAAAACAAACCTCTACTATCGGGTAAAAAAGTGTTGATACTCGAGTATATACATATACATATATATATATATATATATATATATATATATATATATATATATATATATATAACTTGTACAAACATTCAATCGGTAATAAATATGATTCTTAAGAACAGCTGATTGAATAGTATAGGTTATGTGCTTAAACAAATGTTTTTGTTCTTAGGTTGGGTTACTTTATACATAATTATTTTAATTATTTAATAAAAAGTAACTAAAATAAACGTTTCCTGTGTTGACCTAAGTAGGAATTGACTTATTATTTTTTTTATATTACTTGTTTCAGATTAGGTTAGATTGGGTTCGATTTTAATTTTATATTTTGGTGTAGTAAGAAAGAACCTGAGGTGGTGGGTTGGTTTGAACGCTTGCTTCAGTCATTCCGGCAATAGTGAAACAATTAACGGGCAGAGGAATATTTAACGCTGAGCGAGTTGAACGTAATATAAGACTACATAATTTGTGTATTTACAGCCATAGCGGTCCCCTTTTCTGTAAAGTTATGTAAGAATAAGTGAATTTTAAGTGCAACGAACAAAAAAACCCAGAATTTATTCATCCGTGTCTTTTTTACGCCATTCAATAGGTTTAGAAAGAGGGAATTTATACGCTAGAAATATGTAGACATCCTATCTTGAACCACCATTAAAATATTCTCTTTCTAAAGCAACGTCATAAGCATCATCTTACGTAATACGAATATGCATTATTGAACTTCCAGTTGTACCTTGTTGAGCAGTGAGTTGCTTCTGTGTTAGCTAACTAGCTCATACCCTATGCGGCTCTGCGGAGCTCATTAATGTGCATTACAACGTTGCAGCCTTCGCCACGGTAACAAGGCTTTGTATAGAGTCCACTCACGATCTGATAACAAGGCTGGATACCGGATTTGTATAAAGTCCACTTATGGTATGACTACCAAAAATAAATTTTAAATAAATATATTCACAACAAAATTAGGAAAAAATAGCACCCAGGTGAAAGAAAACAGAGGTATTTTAACTGGTCTTGTGCTGGAAATTGTAATTAAACTTTATTTGAAAAACTCAAATTAGATGAGTTAAGGAATTATTCAATATCGAAAATATTTATTGTAATATATTTTGTAACTAATATTAGCCTCTCGGGGGAGGTTTTATCACATAGAGAGCGCATTTCCAAATAAAAATATCTTTTGTAGGCCAAACAGGGACAAAAACCACTTTACTAAGCAATGGCACTGCTATGAATCTTTTTTTACTTTGTGTATACTGCTACCCGATGCGTTGTGTTCTGATTATTTCCTGGAGCATGATTTAAAGTACTCTCCGAGTGCACTTGACACTCTGCAAATCAGCATGAATCGATCACAGCGAAAAAAGACTGAACTATAAGCTCCCTTAGAAAAAAATTGGTTCCGGCAATCTGGGAAGTGCCGACAGAAGTGAAATATTTTACAGCCATGTCTAGAGAAATTTTGAATTCAGAAAAACATTTAACCTTCCGTATTGAGAAATTTTCTAAACATTTGCTAAGTTTAAGAAACAGTAATACCGAATTTCTACACCAAAAATTGAACAATGAATAAAAAGTTTGAGCTAATACTTTTGTCAATAATACTTGAGCTAATACTTGAGTTTGAGCTAATAGCCTACTTGCTAAAAATTCTCAATAAAAATAACCAAAAATATAAATTTATAATTTTTTATTCAATAGGTTTATCTTTATTTGAGAAATGAATTTAATAAAGACTAGTCCTATTATTTCTTATAGATAATAATAAAATAATGTAAGTAGCAAACAATATTCATTAGATGTGTTACTGATACATTTTTTTAAACCAGTTCTACATTTTTTTTTTGAAATCAGTTCTAAGTAACAGAGGCGCCTAAGAATGTTTTCATTTCAAAAATTGATTAAAAATACAATTTTAGCAGGTGCCGCTACAGCCGTTTTCACTTCAGAAGAACAATATTGACATTGCCTCGTCTTCATTGAATAAAGCGAAATAAATATACTAAATTTTATGGCTAAATGCTAAAGAGATGTAGGTGGACATACAATAAATAGAAACCGATATAAGGTTATTCTTGGTCGTTTTGCAGTAGACCTCAGGAGATTGTGTTTTGAAAGAAACCTTCCTTTCTATTCACAATGGTTTCAGCAAGATGGCGCAGACAGCCGCACTGCCTTGGACCACATTGCTTACTTTCAAGAAACTTTTGGCAACCGCCTCAGAACAAACTCTCCTTACCCAGCTCCCACCCCCGATCTTACAACACCTGACGCTTACGTCTGGGGAATGATGAAGGATAAATTCCGTGATGACCACCAATTAATATCGTCCAACTACAGGTAAAATAATCATGTGTATAACGAGGATGAAACAACCCATCTTCCCAAAGATGATGCAAAATCTTCAAGAACGGTACGAGTGTCGCCTCAAATCGGGATGTCCCATAGAACATGTTTACACCCGAGTCTAGCGATTTTCACTCTTTTTAGCTTCTTTTTCCTCGTATGTGTTTGTAAAACTATGAAAACAAAATAAAACTATTAAAATAAAATCTTACAACAGTTTCAGTATTGTTTATTTTAACGCATACGGTATAAGTTGATATTAACTATAGGCCTATTAAAATTATCATATTTTTATAATTTAAATACTTAACCTTTGGAAATATTGTGCAATATTGTTATAATTTGATACAATGTTGTTTATCATTAAGGATACCTCAAAGCACTCTAGATGTGTGTACCTAAGCTACAGCGCTCAAAAACGGCTCTAATAACCCCAGCAAAGTGCTCTTAGCGCCATATTAAATACGTGACCCTCCATAAGCGCTGTTACACTCTCGTGCTCGTTAATTCTAAACGGTGCGGCGTGTAAAAATCCTCAACTCTTTTTAGATTAATTCACCATAACGTCTAAGAGTTTATCATGTCTATTAAATATTTACAAGTCAATTCATAGAATGTTCTGCATAAATTAACGCCCGAAGGCAAATTAAAAAGTAAAAGAAGGATAAATTTATATTGATTTATACAAAGCTCTAAAATATTTATTAAAAAATGAAATTATTGACAGAAATATACTAAAAGTAATTTCGATCTATAAAATATTAATTATAACTAATTAAAAGTCATATAATATTTATATAGTGGGCGTAACAGGTTCCAATAAATTCAGTCTCGCTGTTTGTGTTAATTCCATTATAACTGTTTACTTTCCTTCTATCTCTCAGGAGACTTGAAGGTCCGGGGTCTTACGTAGGGCGGTTGTATTGGAAGGTCAATAAAGCTTCGATCCAATTAAATCCGGAGGGTTAATGCCTACTTCAATTTACCTTCTCCCGTCTGATCCTTACAATTGGATAGATTTAAGAAAATTAATACAAATTTTTAAATAGAAGAATTACATTAGATTTTAGAAATTGTAAATAATATGTAAATAGGCCTTTTTATTACTAACCAATTATTATTATATACCATTATTTTTATTATATGTTAATAGATATATCACATACATTTTCATATTTCTTGATTTTTGAACAGATTAGTACCGTTTACATGTCTTAATAATATATGCTGTTTTATTATAAAAAATATTATAATATAATCAACATATTAAACCATTTTATATAAAAAAAGTTATTCGTTCAAGACAAACTAAATTTAGTAATAGTAGATAGTAAAACAAATATTTATAGAATCGTATGTAAAGAACACTTTATAAGTTATTTTAAATTTTTTAATTTTTAAATCGATTGGAACCATTTAAACATTTATTACTATATATTGTAAAAATATTACATATATAAATAAATATATCTCACGGACTTTACAAATAAATTATTTAGTTTTAAATCTTTTATGACCGATTTAATTTAAGAATTCCATATATTTATATAAATGATAATATAATATTAAAACTTTACTGCAATGACGTATTATAAATTTCTTATTTTTAAACCTATTGGAACCATTTAACCTTAGCAGTAGATAATATTTATGTTAATACATAAGTAAAATAATATATTTACATATATTACAATATCTCATAATATTTTTAATTCCCAAGATTAGAAGTTATGCTTATAAACCACAGGAACCACAATTATGTATTGGCTACAACATATAAATATGTTCAGAAGTTTACATTGTTATAAAATTTGTTAAACTAAACGCTAAAAGTTTTTATTATTTAAAAAAGTAAGTGATCAAAATAAAAACAAATGCAAGCAAGCAATTATTAGAGATACAAAAACAGAACCGTTATTTCTAAAACTTTTATTTAGTAAAGGTCAAAACAACGAGTAATACCGCATCGTCAAAACTTTTTAATTTCATTTGTTCAAAACTTTAAAAAAAGTGCATGAACGTCAAATTAAAAAGCATACAATTGTGATCAGTTTTCATGTATAAAGTAAATCTTATCTGCTTTATACTTAAGTAAATTACATTACATACTCTTAACACACACACACACACACACACACTCATACGCGCGCGCGCGCGCACACACACACACACACACACACACACACACACACACACACACACACACACACACACACACACACACACACACACACATATATATATAATACCTTTTCTTGTTTAATAATTTAAAACAACATAGGTTATTCAAATACAAGAATATTTATTAATTTATATTCAAAGCTTTTCGTTGGTAAACAGTACCAACGTCATCAGGAATGAAAATTGTAATTTTCATTCCTGATGATGTTGGTACTGTTTACCAACGAAAGGTTTTGGATATAAATTATTAAATATTCTTGTATTTGAATAACCTATGTGGTTTTAATATATTATATATATAAATAAATATATATATATATATATATATATATATATATATCGATAAATATATATATTTATATAAATATATATATATATATATAAATATTAATATATATATATATATATATATATATATATATATATATATATATTCATATTATGAATATTAATTTGTTCATAAATACATTATATATATATATATATATATATATATATATATATATATATGTATATATATATATATATATATGTATATATATATATATATATATATATATATATATATATATATATAATATGTTCATAATAATAAGTTTATATAAATATGTTCATAATATTTATTTAAACTTTGGGCCAAAAGTAATTAGAATATTAATATCTAATTTGTAGAATGTAGTTACTAAATGATTTTATAGCACCTAGTCAATTTAGTTAGCATTAAAAAAAGTAGTTAATATAAAACCTTTATTAGATGTAGGAAAAGTTATTAAATTTATTTTAAATCGATTCCTAAAACGTTTCAAATTCGCCTAAAGAAGTTCTCATTTCAAATATTGGAATAAAATTATATAACTCTTTGCTTCGATTTAATTAAATGCAGGATGTAATAAAACATAAAGTAATATATGTATTAACTGATAAAATATAGAATAATATATTTTTTATCTGTAAAATAAAATAAATAATATAAAGAAAAACAATTTAAAAACCATTCTTATATGTGTAAATAAAAATTTATCCTAGTTATTTATCAAGAAAAATTCTATCATAGTTACTCTTTATTAAATAGCAACATTTTTTAACTACTATATTTAAATAAATACTATATTTTTTATAAATATAGCAACCTATGCGTTAAAACATCTTTCCTATCTAATAACCTATATGATAAAATCAGCTGTTTTATGAAATCATATGTTATCTCTTATTTTAAACCAAAATAACTATATTGCAAACTTCCCCCTTTTTGAAATGATTTCCTCCCATACGAAAGTTAAATTATTTCATTAAAATTAAATAAATTATAAATATTTGAACACATTAAAAACTGTATTACATCAATTAATATCTACTACAAATTTTAAAAAAATGTATTTGAACTTGAGTGGATAAATAAATAAAATGTTTAACGAATGTAAATTTGTACAAGGTACATACAAGGAGAGTGTGAACTAACTGAACGATTTGAATAAATAAAGTAACATTTTAAAACAGCTGATCTACAACATAAAATCATTTGCTGTATGAAATCGTATGTTGTAAATGGATATGTTGCTGCAAGTGGACTTTAGGTAGGTGCCAGCCTGCAGATTTTTCATCACAAATTTCTTTTTTTTTAAGGTTTTCCAAAAGTAGTACGCAATTAAAAAAGATTTTCAGCTTCAAAGCACGAAGAAGAAATGTTCAAAGTGAACATCAAGAGAAAAGGTAGGATTTATGAAACGTTGAGCGACTTACAAAGATGACGGAAATGTGGACAAAGAACAAAACAGAACCGGAAATATTAATAATAAATACACAAAAACCTCTTAATCACAAACATTCTTTATTTTACCCTTATGTACATTTACATTTACAGTAAATACTTCAATATCTGAATTATTGTTACCAATAAATGACAACTCTCTAAAGTGCTACTTGAAAACAAATCAAGGAACAAAAACTCCCACAAAGTCTTTAATAAAGGGCTACCAGAAATTGAAATACGTAAGAACAAGAGAGTAACGTTGTTTTGTAAAAAAAATTAAATCAAAAGCAAACAAAATCATTGTGCTTAAGTGCTTTTCTTCTAAGAATATATCACAATTTTGTGACATATTTTGCTCCCACGAAATGCTATATTTAAAACCTGTTAGTAATTGTTACAAAATTACGTAAATTATGAAAACCACTGAAAAAAATGCAATTTCAAAAGGGCTTAAATAGAGGTTTAAATTTACAAGAAGATTTATTAATTTAATTTAATTTCACTTGTGTCAAAATATACAGTTTTCACAACTGAAGTATGTTTGCACTAAACTACTTCAAATGTTACAAAACTTCAAAACAATTTTAAGTAAAACTGAAAAATAATGCAATTATTGAAGTCTAAGATATATAAATGCCTATTTATAACACAGATTGGCAGAGTGCAATTATCGACCAGTGCGCACTCTATGATTATTTATAAAATGATAATATAATTTATAATTCATTTTTCGTGTTTAGGAAACATATTTCCGTTTATCTTGTACACGATAAAGCCAGTTTTATGAAGCAAATTAGTTTTTATATTTCTTAAAATCTAAATTAACGTCGCAAGGGTCTTGTGCTTTACTCCCTTATTTCTTTCGGTTGTTATTTTTGTAAAAATTTGCTGGTGTGTCACACTTATATGACGTTGACGCAAATATAACTTATCACTTAGTAAGTATTAGGCAATTAATAGTAACTATAAAGATAGTAATTAACAATTAAACAACTTTACTTCTATTAAGGATTTACTTTCACACATATCCTAAAGTATATTTTGTTATTGATATATTTATTGTGAATAAATTTGATATTTATTCCTCAATTGTTTAAAGAAAAACTCATTCAAACGTTTGCTATACTTACCATAATGCTTAAGATTTTAGTAGTTTCAGTTACTTTTATTATATGTTCCTTTACTTTTCTAGTTTCTAATTATACTTTAATAAATTTGTAACCATGAAGAAATTTACGAATTATTTGGCTTCAGTTTTGAAAAAAATACAAAGGCTATGCACATTTCTTTCATATGAAAGAAATATTTACGGCATAATATTACTATAGGAACATAAATACTGTTATAAAGGGGAAATAAGGTTAAGTACAGCGATATGCAATGTACGGAATACTAGTATGGTATAATGTTTATAAACGAATGATTTGTAACACGCATAAAATACTATAGTCCCTATAGAGTATAGACTAATTTAGAATAGTATACAGTTGTTATTATTGTTGTAAATATTTAATTTGTATTGTGACTTTATCTTGTTTAGAATGTGTGTATAAGTTTAGAGTGTAACTTTGAGTATAGAATGTATTGAAGTTAAAATGGAATTTAGAGTTTAGAATTTAATTTTGAATTTAGAATTTTTAGAGTTTGAAATGTAATATAAGATCAAATTTGAACTTAGAATTTAGAATTCAATTTGGAGTTCATACTGTGAATTTGAGTTTGGGATGTAGTTTTGTATTTATAATGTAATTGTGAGTTTAGTATGGGACTTTTAGTGTGGATTGTATGTTTGAATTTATGGTGTATTTTTTAGTTTGGAATGTAACTTGGATTTTAGAAGGGGACTTTGACTTTAAAATTGAATTTTGAATTTACAATTTTTTTTGTTTAGAATGGAATTTTGGACTTCGAATATTTGTATTTAGAATGCAACTTAGAGTTTAGAATACAATTTTTAGATTAAAATTTAATTTGGAGTTTGGATTGTGCCTTTAAAATTGGGAGTAATTTTAAGTTAATAATCTAATTTTTTGGGTTTTTGAATGAGCTTTATTTTTGGAATGATACTTTGAGTTTATAATATAATTTTATAATCAGAATGGGATTTTGAGTTATGTTAATTTAAATACGATGTCGATATTCAATGAGAACTGAATTGCAATGAAAACCGCAGAATCTCCTTATAAGTACAGAAATGTTCATTTTATATTCAAATTTTTTTACATTACTAATACAATTTTCAATGTTTAAGAATATAGATTGTTATGATTAAGGTACAGAATAAAATTGCTTTTGTATTATTATACTTCACTTTTCACGTCTATTTTAAAGGAAGTAAATTGGTTTTTCAGGTAACGAAAATGAGAAACAGCACAAACGCAACATCACATCAACTTCCGGAAACAAACGAACTACTCGGAATGTTTGATAGTGACGCCATAAAACTAGGGTTGTCGATTATAGTAGAAGAGTTTGCACCGTTTTTCGAAAATGAAAACAATAAAGTAGTAAATGGTTTTGCAAAAATTTCGGGTGTTTTGTTTATATTTTTTTTTATATTGAGTTTAATAGGAAACTGCATTATATGCTGGGTCATACTAAGAAGTCGCCGTATGCGGACGCCGCCGAATTTCTACCTGTTTAACTTGGCCGTGTCGGACATATTAATTTCCTTCACGTTAGCCTGCGCTGCCAACTATAAAGTCAGCAGGTAAATTTCTAGCTTTACACTACATTATGCAATAATATAGGTAAATTACGAAGCTAACAAATGTTTTACTTAAACACTTAGTTTTATGGTGTATCACGTAGGAGCTTAAGTGAGTAGTATCTTACATAACTAATATAACTCATGTGACATAGAAAGGGACTTGTATTGTGCAGGATAGCGGTTCGCTGGCTAATGGAGGTGAAAGGCCAGGTTGTATACCGGTCTAGGCAAAGTGGTGGTGACGAACGGATGTGTATAGCACTTTGTTTCGTCAAACACTGAGAAAGCGGACTCCCACCACTCTAAATGTCAAGCTGGCAACAGCGCATCCGGTAGCCAAATCTCCTGCTGCGATTCGCGACTTTGCAGTAAGTGGGCTTTTCGGGTCGCGGTCGTGACTTACGGAAATTTTGTAAGTATTAAGAGCAGATAATAATTGTGGTCGATACTTGTCATCAAACTGCAAATATAAAAATAATAAAACTAGTACAATTTATCAACATAATGTAATTATTGTAAACGAGTGTTAAACTGTTTAACCATACACATACAAACAATAAAAGTCATATTTTCCACATTTAAAACCTTTTTTTATTTTTCTGACCTCGTCTGCATCGCTTTCAAATACTTCTCAATGTAAAACTATCTGTTTGGTCTTGTTTGTCAGAGAATTTTATCACAATTTCTCAGAAAGATTCCCTAAAGTAATGTAAACGATTTTGTTTACGTTTATACAGCCAAGTAAATAACACAATAGCTTATTTTAAACGCCTAACACATGATTCAGACTGCCAACGCAACTGGTGGCCGAACGCACTATCACAAACAATCTATCAAAAACTACCAACGGTTTTTCCAGGACTAGACAAGAAAACGACCACTTTCGTTACACGTAACGAGTATCTAAGCGACTGTTTTCGAATCGCTGTGGTGAAAGATAGTTTCCTTTGGTAAGTAAAACGGGATACGTATAAAATGTCAACTTTTTAAAAACTTATCTTTTGAAAATATTTTATAAATAGAAAATATTAACTGCATTGTTTGTTATTAGAGTATTTGTTAAAAGGGATCAGTAAATGTTGCTTCTAGGTTTGACAGCCAATGGATCATTCCGATATTAGTGTTGAAGACAGTTCATAGCAGTGTCGTCACAGTTTCGTCTTCTACAACCCTAGCACTCACAATAGACCGTTACATTGCCGTCTGCTACCCACTTACAAGTCGCTACCTCCTCAGCAGAAAGCGAACTGTAAAGATAATTCTTGCAATTTGGGCGTCTGCTAGTTCTTCTTCTTTGGTCTATTATGTACGTCTTTTTAAACCCATATCTACTTACAGTTACAACCTTCTAAAAATATTCAGAAATTATTTTCCCTCATTTTTGTGCATAACTGTCCCAACCAATACAATTCCACTATCTTGTCATTTTTCAATGTTTCATAATTGTCAGTACTATTTCTTGTATTTATAGCATAGTATGCATTTATTTCTTTAAATATGGTATTTAATTGCTAATTTATTTTATCCCTTAAAAATGTTTAAAAAAATGTTTTTAAAATATACAATATTTTAAAAGTTATGTCCAACAAACTTTAGAATGTAATACCCATTCTAATTAAATTGGGGGAACATTAACGAGGGGTAAGATGATATTCACAGACACATTTATAGTGTATGCATGTTAAACTAAATAGAACAATGCAAAAATAAACATTCAAACATTCTAAATTTACAATAAATATGTATAGTACTATATAGAGTAGTTCAGAATATGCAGTAATGTGTTTTATAAACTACATACAACACACACAAATATCGTAAACTTTATAAATCCTCCACAGAGTTTTATTCTCAATATTACCAACTATTTTTATGCATAAATCATTTGAGACGGGAAAGAGAACAAGTATCAACACAGACCTGACACTAGTATCGTAATTATTACATACTCATTCACTATAACTCAAAATAGTGGTCTGCAACAGAGCGTTTAGTGAGTCACTTACACTGGCCTGTGAATTTATAACACATTTACAGAGAAAAATGTAAAATAATAAGATAATAAAAGTAACTGTTTAGTACTTTTTCTTAAAACGTTTTCCATGACATTTAAATTGAGTAAAACTTCAATTATAATAATGGAATATATTTTAGCAATGTTACTAAAAAAACAAATCCTCGTTTATCTGTAATGTATGTAATTCTTTATTTTTAAAGGATATAGAAAAGGAACGAACATTAAAAATTAGGAATTTATTTTGAGTAACGAGTTTACTAAGAATAACTGGGAGTAAGATAAACTAGAAGAGATAACATACTAATAATATGAGAGATAATAATTTGAAGAGGAACGTTTTATTGTTGTTAAAAATTTTCAAATATTTAGAAATGTGTAATGAAATTAAAAATACACAAACAATTAAATTTAAAAAAAGAACAACTAACGCCAAAAGCCTAAACATGTAGAGCAAATAGCAACATATACAGACACAAAAATAAATTTGAGAAAAGTAATGATATTGAAAAGGACGTTACAAAATTACGATCTCAATAGCAAACTAAAGAAATTGTAAGGGGAAGATAAAGAAATAACACATAACTCCCGTTAAAAACTTTGTGATCAAAGTGAAATTAAATTATACTAAGATAGCTATAATAAAGGGAGTGAGTGAGAGAGAGAGAGAGAGAAAGATAGAGAGAGATGAGAGAAAGAGAGAGAGAGCACTGTGAAATAATCTGAAGATCCTTGAATCAAATTTACAGAAATAATATAGAAATAAAATACCTTTATCTAGGGTATATATCTGATTTACATGATACATTGTTGTTATTGTTGCATTGTTGTTGCAATGACCTCTGATTGCTGTTTCAGGCTCTGTGTCATAGAGTCATTGGGAATTACTGCTTCGTATTCAGGTACAATATTGACAGAATTGGCATGGTTGCATATTTTCTTATACACCTTGTAACAATAGTTGCACTCTACACGCTAATAGGGTTGAAAATATATAGGTCGTCTCGCCATCACCGAGGTGTTAATGCCAGTACTATAGTCGCACGCAAGGGACTTAATCTCTCAGGTAAACTATCTTATATAAAGTATCTCTCGGAAGTTAGTATATTTATTAAATAATTTTAAGCTACAACTTTTTAATCTTATTGCAACTCGATACTTGCATATTGCGTATGTAAAGGTTAATATCATGAAGCTATCTTTGTGTTTAACTTAGCACTAAATATCCTGAAGTGTACACACTTACATTATATAATCAATTTTATGTTATAGGCTATATTTTATATCAGCTGTTCTAACACTTAGGTTATGTTACGTTAGTTTTAGTAAATTATCAAGTTAAAATGATGTTAATCAAACAAATGTATCATTTAAAAATACATTAATTTATATTTTATTAAAATTTACTAGAATCAATTCAATGTATTCCAAATGAGTTACTTTTATCACTCCATTTTTTAAATAAAAACATTTTACGAAAACAATTCAATTAAAAAAGGTAAATAAAGTATTTATTCGATAAATGTTTCAACATATAATTATGTTTTCATACGACTTCATAAAACAGCTGATTTTATGTGTTAGGTTATGTGGTAGAACAACTGTTTTAACGCATAGGTCATGCTATTCTATTAGTATTAATAGTAATAATTTAATAAAATTTAACTATAATAAAATTTCTCTTCTTTGACTTAAGTAGGAGTTGACTTTAAAAAATAGCTTTAGAGTTGGGCCTACTCATTCCCTTATACTTTACACCTGTTGAAAATTTTGATAAAATTATTAAACTGTTTTGAACAGAACAGCATCTTTGTTACCAAAACATAATACTTTACATTTGTATTTAACAAATAATTAATTAACAACCATTTTGTATTTTCAGTGGCTGTAGCGCTGGAGTTTTGTTTTACATGGATTCCTGTGTATCTCATATTATTCCTATTCAGATTCAACATCATTACGAAGACCGACCCTTATAAAACTGCCACAATCATATTGTCCTTCATAATGTTTTACGCCCCCGTGGTCTTAAATCCTGTACTATACAGCATATTGTCGTCAAGGTTCAGAGGAGGCCTGACCGTAAGTATGAGACTTGCTTTATTAGCCTTGTCTTACTTCTTTGTTTATGAATGTTATGTAAGTTACCAATGATAATAAGAAACATTCTTTGAGGTTAGCAACGTTTTTAATATTTATTTATGGTATATATTTTTACCGTACATCTACAATACAGTTGGACAACACACACTTATCTATCAATAACATATATATTAACAGACATAAAAATTTTATTGTGTGTATGTGTATGTGTGTGTGTGTATGTGTGTCGTTTATTTACTTATTCCTACTATAGTATTATGTTTATGTTTCATAGGAGACCATTAGCAGTAACTTCAACATCCATAGATTCTGGTTGAAGAGAAACGATCACGTGACTTCCCCCCAAGTGTAAGCTTAATGAATTTCGAAAAATCCTTTTTACTGTATTATTTCATTAGCTTTAACTTTCATATATTTATGCAACAGAATATACCTGACACCGCTATTGCACTTTAGAAAATACTCTAACTTTAATTTGTTCTCGAATATTACATTGAAGTATTCTGTGAAATAAAGATTCATTTAAAATATAAATCTTGTAGTGTCTACAAGAACTAACAAACATTTTGATAATTTGCTGTACCGCCTTCATTGAAATTAACCAGGCTAGGATTTCAACGAATATCATGAATCTTATATCTTTAAGGTTGTCAAATATAAGCCTAGTTATTTGTATTGAATATATTTATGTATTTAGAGAATATAAAAACGTATCATTTTCAGATTGTTTCTTTTATTATGTTAAAATTATATTATATTTATTTTACAGAAAACTAATAAAAAATACAGAATTTCTTTATAGTCACTCAACAGAAAATCAATTGTTTCATTACAAGTTATTATAACGAAATAATAACAAGTTATTTTCTTTACATGTTGAAAAATCGGATGGTATTAAAATAATTGTAATATGTCATATCTTTGGAAAGTAAGAAAATCTCGTCGTTAAAATTACCCAAATACTCTATCGTTAAAATTACCCAAATAGTTGAAAGGTAATTTGTGAGATAGTTTGAACTGTAAATTACGTTATGAAGTTCCTCTTTCATTACAAATTAGTGGAAGCTACTTAAATTTCCTGGATACGCCTTCTCTTCGTGCATCTGAAGTTACGTCTCACTACATCCTGTTAAACAAAAAAAGGAATGTAAGAAAAAACAATTTCTCTTTATAGGTTGTGATTAGACAAAAAAATAAAATATAATATAGCTAAATTTATCATTTTACTAACCTTGAAAGCATTCCTGAATTTCGTCGACATCATACTGTATAAGATGGGATGTATTATGACGGAGAGATAATATATTGTAATGATCAATATAATTATAGCAGTTTTATTATATTCATTCTTCCTAATGATGTCATATTGGTATAGAAACAGCGTGATGTATAATGGCGACCAGGTAATACAGTAGCTCAATACAACAGCAACTGCAACGCAAGTTTGGCGATGAGTAAAAGTTGTAAAATTAGGTTGATTTTAAATAGTTTATGGAATATTTAATACAGTAGATTAAAGAAAATATTTAGCGTAAATATTATATAGCCTACATACTGCACGCGTCAAATAAAACAATACTGGAGAGCTGTAAAAATTTATTTTTTAAAATTTTATTTTACTTACATAGTTTCACAAACACATACAAATAAATACAAGTAAAAATCTACTAAATCGGTTATACACGTGTAAAAACCTGTCCAATATGACTTCAGTTCATTTTGTAGCTACACTCGTACCGTTCTTGAAGGTTTTGAATCATTTTGGTGAAGAAGGATTGTTTCACGCTTCTCATAACCATGGTTATTTTGTTGTTGGACGATGGTATTTGGTGGGTCATCATGGAAAACCTCCTTCATCATTCCCGTCAGGTAGTAGCCGTCATGTGATCAGGGAGTCGGCTGGGTAAGGAAAGTTTGTTCTAAGGGAGATGAGGCGGTTGCCAAAAGTTTCTTCAAGGAAAGCAATATTGTCTAAGTCAGTGTGGCTGACTGCGCCATCTAGCTGGAACCATTGTGAACGGAAAGGAATATTTCGGGCACAACAAAATCTCCTAAAGTCTCTTATAACACCACTAAGAATGGCCTAATATCAGCCATTCTACTAGAGCTGGTTTATTTCAGTACTGTTTAATTTGGCGCATACGGTGATAAGTCTAAACTTACTAAGACACTTGACCAATGCAATTTCGTAAGTTTCCCCTATTTAAACTATTACGGGATGGTTAAACCTTCCCCGAGAGCCAACTAAAGCCTTTTTATCTAGACTTAAATATTATTTGGAAAAACTAACCCTATTGTAATTCATAAATCATATTATTCACTCGGTTTTGTAGGTAAGAAGCCTAGCAATAAAATTGTAAAAAAATTACTATTCAAACTCTTAAAAGTCTCAAAAAATCGCACTTCCAAGATTTACTTATGTGACACATTGTTTAGAATACAAGCCATTCTGAAGAGAACGTTTCTTCACCTGAGAGCTTTAACCCCTTTCGCAGAAGTCTATTTCTTCCATAATTTCCTTGGTGGTGGCGAGATGAGCGGTGTATTTTCACCCCTATTAGAGTATAGAGGGTAGCTAATGTCACAAGATGAAAAATAAAATATACATAAACAGCATATTTGATTATGCTGTGTTTGATGGTGTAGCATGAATACACATTATAACACGCAACCTGAAACAGCAATTGATCAAAAACATTCATTATTTTGGAACATATGAGCTTTACAACAAACACATTTTATACAAATATTAAAATTAATCACTTTAACATTAGATTATGACTATCCGAACTTTAAATTTTTATAAACTTACTTGAGATAGAACGTTTTCGAACGCTATGTGGCGATTTTCATCAGTGTCTTCAGCTTAACGGGTTTAAAGACAGGTTTTCGATTAATATTTTAAAAAATTAAAATATAACAAATATGTGAAAAACATACAAAAAAATTCAATCCATATAGCTGAAATTCATTAAAAAAATTAAACCTCCTTTGTCAAGTATTTCTTGGAAATAGTAACACTATTCAATGCTACATTACTATATTGAGTTTCTCTTTAATTACTTGGTATTGTTACCTGAACTCTATTTAAAAAAATCAAATATAATATTTTTACAATAATCGAAGTTTATATCAAATAATAACCTTAAATATAATTAAATTGTTTAGTCGTTACTAATATTGAAATATAGGACAATAAAATCTATAATGAAACATTTAACAGTCGTTTACAAATTATTTTACTAGACAAATCAACTTTTTGAGAGTTTTTTTTTTTTGGTAATGTATCGGCTAACGAATACTGCTATTATACTGTGTATCAACTGAATTTTTATTTATGTGAAAGAGAGAGAGAGAGAGAGAGAGAGAGAGAGAGAAAGAGCTATTTTTAACCTTTATTTTTGAGGGCACATTCTTCCTTTTCATGGACCCATTGTGAGAAACTAACTTGACATACGTGTTGAATTTCTCTTTAAATACAATGTAGTTTTCTTTAAACCATATTTTTAAAATTCAAATATAATATTTTTATATTAATCAAATTTTATATCAGATGTTAACTATAAATACAATTAAATTGTTTTGTCTATACTAATTTTGAATAAAAAATCAATATCTTAGTAAAATATTTAAAAGTCATTTAAAACTTGTTCACTAAACAATCCGACTTTTACAGTGATATTTATGACTGGTTTGAAGGAAACAACTATTTTATTGTTTATGTATCTGTACTGTATACCAGGGGTATTCTGAGCATTATACACTATTTGTATATATTGTAATAACACTTACCGTTAGTTACTAACATATTGTTAGTTCAAGTTATGTATCTAAACAGGACTTACGAAATTCATTAAAGAATAAGAACTTCCAACAGTCCACATTGCTATAATGATCTTCACAGTACGTCTCCTGCTGAGTAGGACGCCTACTGTTAAAGGATGGCACACGGCAATGTATCGGTCTATAGTCACCGCTAAGGTTGTATACGCTGAAACAATTGTCCAAGAAAAATTAAATAGCTTTATCACTAGGATCATAAGGTTCGTACCCAACTGGTTGTCAAACCTAAAAACACAATATCACACTAATTGTTTAGCATCACGGAATATAAAGCCGTCTATTTTACTCCCAGTTTTCAAAAAAATGGGTTGGAATTAATAATAGATACTACCAAAATCAGTAGTGGATAACTAAAATGCAAATGCAAAATATGTGAAGTTTCATTGCTGTTTAAAGAAATTAACACCTTAATTCGTTAATTGTTAGATAAGATTAAGGTAGTTTTTATTTTGACTAAAATTTGTAAAAACTATTCAGCAACTGAAAGCTAATATAGTTAGACTAAATTGCTTCCAATAGGTCTTTTGTTTTATCGAATTTTAGTTTGGTGTTTAATTTACTTCCATTTTCTATTGTCTATCTCTATAAAATTTTATCTAATGGCATGAAATTCGTCTCTAGTAATAAGAGAAATTTAGAGTGGTATTATAACACGAATAAACATGTTATTTAAACTTTTCTTTGATAGTTAAAGCCAAATTTTGTAAAAAATTAAACATTTGATATACAATGCAGAAATTAGTTTAAAATATTTCTAATTCATATTTATTTACCAAAATATATTTTGTTTCTAATGACTTTTCATCATAAAGCACAAATATTTATTGTAAAATAAATTAATTCTTTACTATATCCTATATCCGAATGAAAACATATGTACCTTCGGAGCTTATAATTCGCCGCACACGCTAATGTCAGAGAGCACAAGACATCGGATACAGCCAGACTGAACAGGTAGAAATTCGTGTTTGTCTGCATGCGACGGTTCTTAACGATGACGTAACGGACAACACTGTTTCCTAAAAAACTAAGCACAAAGAAAACAACAAACAAGACATTCGACGCCCTTATTAAAATATTTACAAAGTCGTCGTTTTTAGCTACGAACAAATCAGCAAAATCCTCTGATATAAAAGACCTTCCAGATTCAATGGCGGCGTGATCAAACATCCCTAAAAGGTCATTTGCTCCAGGAACTTCCTCTGTTGTGTTTGTGTTATTTCTCATTATTTGTTCCCTGTAAAAAAAATACAATATAAAAAACCTATTCATAAAAAATATTCATTTTAAATACTAGAAAATGTTTCAGGAATTTTGAAGAATGACCTTGATAATAATAATAAAAGAGCCTTTTGATCAAAGACAAACATCTGGGATAAAGTTAATAAAATTTTAAATATAAGGCCTATATATTTGTAGACAATAAAAAGTGCGAAAAATTATAAATACTTGTAGATGAAGTGGTTTCAAGTCAAAACATAAAATAAATTGGCAGGTAGTAAAGGCCACCACATATATCACTGTGTTATCGTACTAAAATTTCAGTTGGTTTCAAATAAAATGCAAACTTATGTGAGGTTTTATTATTATTTAAGGAGTTTAACAGCTTAATTTAACAACTGTTAGATAATGGTGTTATGTTACCGGCATGTTAAAATATGCTTAAGGTGTCAAGAGTAAAAGTAAATTATTATGAAAGATCAAGTAACTAAATTATATATGTGGAACGGACTCACTCCTCTGTATTAACTTACCTTATTTATGACATCACCGAATATCCTTTGAACATGGTTCTCAAGTCATGAGAGACATGCATTATAAATTGTCCTATCAAGTAAAAGTTAATCTCAATAACGATAGAGTGCTGACAGGCCATATATATTATAACGGATTAGTTAAGCTATGAAAACTGTTTGTAGGATATTTGAACTAAGCACACTTTCGCTACCTAGCAATGGGTAGTCTAATGTTAATCTTTCGGCCAAAAACGGTTACTGCCCGCACATGTGAGCCATAAATATTAATATACGTCAAAAAGTTTCATTGTAGGTAAACCAAGTCGTGACTCGATCACTGGAGAGGCGCTTTACTTGGACATAGAGGGACCATGCAGATTTATGGCGAGGAATCTCTAAAAATGCAGAAAAGGCACGTCCAGCAAACACCTGCACCTTGGTAAATTTCGAGAAATTCCCATCTCAGCCAAGGGAAAGCGAATAGGAATGTCATTCTGATAGGATAGAACAGATGTTACCGTTATAAGGATGCCAATCAAATTTGCAGAGGGGACGAAACCAGCATGGAAACTATACAGAACGAAACTCGGGCGAGACAGTCAAATTCCAGGACTCGTGAGAACATCAGGTTGAAATTTGTAACAAGTTCTAATTTAAAATAAAGAAATGAAAGTAGAGTCGTTAAAGTTAAAGTAGAAAGTATATTAAGGGAGGGAGCTAATTAAGTAATAAGTGGAATTAAAGGGAGTGATTCAGTAAAGTCAGTTACGGCACAGAAGCATTTCGAATGGGGGGAAAGTGGTATTGAAAGGAAAATATTATTAAGTGAATTTGTATCAAGTGAAGGGAAACATGGAACTACACAAGCCGTAAGAGTAAACATCTATAAGTAGAAATGTATCTTAAATAAAAAGCGAACTCTTTAAAGTCAAAATATTCAAAAATGTTCAAACATTTTTATTAATACTTTAAACAGTAATATTTTATTGAAATATAAAATTTTACAAACCAGGTGCAGTAACCTATCACGCCTTGAGATAGTTATGGACAGTTTATTAGAATTGTTAATTTAATAATGAAATATAAGAGTCTTGATGCCTACCGGCAAAAGTAGAGTCGGTTAAAACTAATTATATGTAACTACCTATAAATGCTAACGTTTGAAGGCAGGATAAAAATAAATCAGTTATTGTAAAAGCTAGTAGTAGCGTATTAATTGATTTCCTAAGAGTCAATTTATCCTGAAGGACGATTAGAGAAGCTATGTTATAATATATACAAAGATTAGGGACAATAAGTGAATCAACGTCTTCTGTCTTCACAGAAAGTGCACGAGGAAGTTGATTCCAATATATAATTTGTAAGAGACACGTATATAAGATATTATAAACATTTATTCATAAATAAAAGTATATGGCAGCCCGTTCCGTGTTTATCAATTCACTTTTAGTAACTAGAGGTAGAACGTATCTTGAATTCTTTGTTGTTTTAGTGTGAGGACACTCTCATGATGATACCCTTGTTACCGCATCATCAACAGGGCGCTAAGCGGTGAGGCATTACAATTTAGTTTATCTGAAGCGCCAACTAGAGACTATATTTGATTTATTGTTCTGTAAACTTTAGAAATATTTAGTTTCATTGTTTGTTATTTTGAATATCTGGCTTTAATGAAATTGTCACAACAATGTTTGCCGCTTTCGAGGCTTCATAATAACCTTTTATGATACTCGAAAATATAGATGATGGAATTATTTTATAAACACCATTGGAAATAATATACCGCATGAAACCGGTCGAGAAAAAAACTACCAGAAAGTCATTAAACTTTCTTACCGTTAAGTTGATTAGTATGAAAAGACTGCTGCTCTTGCAAGATGTAAAGTCGCTAAATAAATAATCTCTACACATTCAGTTAGATATACGTTTGTATTAAAACGTTGGTATTTTTATTTCTCTGTATTTAAACTAGGTTGTGTACATGCTGTACATCTCGTCGCCATTAAAATATGAAAGAAAGAGATTTAAACTCTATTTTGCGACTCTATTTTAATTAGGTTCTGCACGTGCAGAACATGTCACCATTAAGCCATACACGGAAGCGATTTACACTCAGGGTCAAGTCAAACGACAAGTAAAAATTTAATGACGTGTTTTAGAAATTTATATGGATTGAAGCTGTATACTTGAAAAGGTATATGTATTTTTAAAATGTATAACAATATTCCTTCAATAGTAATTAATGATACATGTTAATTGCTTTTTCTGACTACATTAATATCTTAAATATCAATCTAAAAAAATTGTTTTGCGCTAAAATCCATTGCAACAAATATAGTCACTAAGAAATATTAATAATTAAATACTTATAAGAAATTATTACATACTTTGTGAAGTACTAATGCAGTATATTTATAATTGTATTATATTTTTAATATTTTAAAATTAATTTTATTTTTTCTCAGGTCTGTACGTATTTTCTTATTTTTCAGTCAAATAAATAGATCTTCTTATAACTTTTTTTCTCGATAAACTCTCACTTATATTGCCCACGTCCCCTAGGGTGGGGCGATACACAAGTTGCGAATCACGAATTTATATATAAATAGAATATAAACAGTGAAATTCAACTCAGTCTTTGTAAGCTAAACGCGTGTGAATAAAATTCTATGCCAAACCGACAATGAAACCACATAAATGTATTTATCGATTCATTTAGCCATTATCTTGCAAACGAGAACGTTGCCCGCATTTACAATAAAACTCAATTAAAAATAATGTAATATTAATGTAAAAATGACTTCCCAGATTATTTATATTCAGTGATGAAGCAAATACGTTGAGTAAATATGTTAACTATTTAACTATCAGAGTCAGTTGTTGGTATAATCAAGGTAAACTTGTTGTCAGGTTTATTGCTGCACTTGTTATACCTCTAAAAACGTATAACTCAAGAACAGAAGTACTAGATGAACGAAAAAAGCGGAAGAAATAATTGTACAGGTTTTTAATATTTGTTTAAATATAAATGTAGATGGTTGAAGTATCGATTTATTTGTTCATTGCTATTATATGTTGGTAATTATTTTCTAATACTATATAATATTTGATAATAATATGTAAAATAAATATATTTACAAAAAAAACAAATTATAATTAAAAAAAAAAACTTACTAAAGTTAAAGTTAATATGTTACGCAGATATATTTACAGCAAAAGTTTGGAGCTTAAATCAGATGTATTGATAATGTAAGGTTTATTTCTTTTTAATATAATTTTAGATAGCACTCCTGCGGATGTAGCAATGGTGGATTTGACTTCAATGCTTAACTGTTTTTCTATCAACCGTACTGAATTGGTTAAATAGAGATAAGTTTATTTTTGACATAAGATATAGTAGAGATGACAGTTAAAAGGAATAAATGTTATTGTTGCAGTGAATAGTAATGTAAAACAACGACGACGCAACGACAGAACTAAATAGAGATAAGTTTATTGTTGATATAAGATATAGTAGAGATGACAGTTAAAAGGAATAAATGTTATTGTTGCAGAGAATAGTAATGTAAAACAACGACGACGCAACGACAGAACTAAATAGAGATAAGTTTATTATTGACATAAGATATAGTAGAGATGACAGTTAAAAGGAATAAATGTTATTGTTGCAGAGAATAGTAATGTAAAACAACGACGACGCAACGACAGAACTAAATAGAGATACGTTTATTGTTGATATAAGATATAGTAGAGATGACAGTTAAAAGGAATAAATGTTATTGTTGCAGAGAATAGTAATGTAAAACAACGACGACGCAACGACAGAACTAAATAGAGATAAGTTTATTATTGACATAAGATATAGTAGAGATGACAGTTAAAAGGAATAAATGTTATTGTTGCAGAGAATAGTAATGTAAAACAACGACGACGCAACGACAGAACTAAATAGAGATAGGTTTATTGTTGACATAATATATAGTAGAGATGACAGTTAAAAGGAATAAATGTTATTGTTGCAGAGAATAGTAATGTAAAACAACGACGACGCAACGACAAAACTAAATAGAGATAGGTTTATTGTTGACATAATATATAGTAGAGATGACAGTTAAAAGGAATAAATGTTATTGTTGCAGAGAATAGTATTGTAAAACAACGACGACGCAACGACAGAACTAAATAGAGAACGAATTGGCATGTTCGATCACGAAGCGATTTCAAGAAGACTATCATTATTCAGAACAGACCTGGCCTTTATGTTCGATTCTGAAGAGAATGCTGCGGTAAACGCGTTGGCCAGCGTCGTGGGTCCAGTGTTTGTTGTATTCTTCGTGCTCAGTTGTGTTGGAAATGCGGCCATATGTTTCGTCATACTCAAGCACAAGCACATGGGAACTAATACTAATTTCTACCTGTTGAACCAGGCCGTATCCGATATATTATCCTCCTTGTTATTAGCGTGCGGATCGAACTAAAAGCTTTCCAGGTAAGCTTGCCACATTGGATATTATTCAGTCCCTAAAGAATACTGTGAGACAGAATTTACTGTTTCAGGAAACATATTCCTATGTTACAATATAAGTAGAGTTTAATTTATATTGTTTTAGTTTTTGTATTTACTCATAACTTTATGTTTAATGTACACGCAACTGGCGCAGTCGGTAGGACGTCTCGGAAAAATTAGTGAATATAACGTTTTCGATATTAATCGTTAACCGAGATAAACGATAACATTGCAGAGTTCATATCTGTAACGATATCGGCAAAACTTGTAGAGTGAATATCTGCAACAATTTAATAGAGTGTATATCTATTACCAACACGAGGGACAGAAGAAAGAAGAACTTAAAGTGAAAGTGCTAATTGTTCATTGTCAATAAGCGTTGTGTTCCCACTGTAAAAAATGAGCAAAGTATTTTATATTTTACTGTAAGTAGATCCTAGAAAATATTATTAGGAAAAAGTGTTATATTTTTAATATACGAGTGTTATTGGTTTTAATTTTTATTATTTTTGAAATAATAATATAAAATAATGGCTACGCCCACATTAAAGAAAGAGTATCTAGACCTGATACCAGAGTATAATGGTGATCCCACTATATATATATATATATATATATATATATATATATATATATATATGATGATGATGATGAGTAGTTAATATATGGAGCAAATTCGTTCATTCTGCAGAGCAATAAATGGCAGTACCACCGTTTAGCTAGAATTGACGAAGTAAACCCACCAACAGTCGAAGATCACACTTCAACTGTTAAGGAGGTGAACCAAATAACAGTTGAAGCGTGAACGTCGACTGTTGTTGGGTTCACATCGTCAGTGTTAGATGAGATTCTAGCGAAACGTCTGAACTGCCATTTTATGTACTGTAAAATGAACGAATATACTAAAAATAATAACTAGGCATCATGCTTTTCAATCCGTGAAGGAATATATGTATCGCATCACGTTCCGTGTTAACTAATTCACATTTAGTGACTATAGTAGAAAGTAGCTTCAATTATTCTTTGTTATTTAGTGTGAGGATGGTTTCATGATGATACTTGTTACCATATCATCAGGACTGCGCTAAGCGGTAAACGTTATAGTTTAGTTTTCTGAATGGATAACTGAAAAAAATATTTGTTACGTTTATTCTAAAAATATACTTGCTTTATAAGTATATATTTGCATTGTTTTTGGTTTTATAATTATGGATGCACCTGAGACATTTTTGTTACTGGAACAAATTGTATACCGTATAAAACCTCTCGAGAAGAAAATGAACAGAAACAAAAGTTTCTCACAAACAAATTAATTAGTTTGAAAAACCTCACGCTCTTGTTTATCTTGCAAAATGTTAAGTCGATAAGTAAATACTCGGTTCATATTTAGTTAGCTAAAGTATTATCTGTATTAAAAGGTGTGCATTTTGTTATGATTCTGTATTTTATTTTGGCTATGCACAAGCTGAATATCTCATCGCCATAAAAACATGAACGGAAGAGATTTAAACTCTCGTTTAAGTTGAATGACAAGTAAAATTTTAATGACGTGTTTTAGAAATTTAGGTGCGTAGGAGATGTATACTTAAAAAGATTAATGTATTTTAAAAATTTATAATAATATATCTTGGATATTAATAGAAGCTATATGGTAAATATCCTTGCGGGTTACATTATTACCTTAATAAGGAATCTTATAAATGTGTCTTGCACTGAAATCTATCGAAATATTTATAGTCACTGATAAATATTAATAATTAATAACTTAATACTGATAAGTAATTATTAAATACGTTGAGAAATACTAATACAGTATTTTAAAAAAATGTATTTTATGATTGTCAAAATGTTCTAACTATTGGCAGGTAAGTATGAATTTCCTTTTTTTTCCAGTTAATTAAATAAACCTTTTTATAATATTTTTCTCGATTGACTCTCACTTAGTTTTTCACGTCCCCTAGGATAGGTGGCGTACAAGCTGCGAAACAATGATTTAAATATAAAATGAATATAAACAGCTAAGTTCAACTCATCACACATATGGAGCTCACTCCCTTTCTGCAAACCTTATGCGTGTCATTAAAACTCTATGGAAAGCCCACAATGAAAACAAAGAAGAGAATATATTGATTATTTAGTCGTTATCTTGCAAACAAGAACGTTGCCCTCATTTACAGTAAAATTCAATTAAAAATAATGTAATATTAATGTAAAAATGACTTCCCAGATTATATTTACTCGGATATGCATGAGTAAACATGCAACCTTAAGTAATATTGTTATTTTATAACCATCCGAGTCACTTGTTGATATAATCAAGGTAAACACGTCAGGTAGTTTTAGTGAAGCATTTGTTTTATACAGCTTTTTATTATTTGTTGAAACATAAATGTATATGTTTTCAAGTATCGATTTATTTGATCGAAACTATTATATATTATTTATAGTTTAGTAATATTTGTAATGTGTAACATAAATAAATTTATTTATTAACAAACTATATTCAAAGAAAATAATTTATTGAATTTAAATCCAAATATGTTACAAATATTTTAAGAACAAAAATTTGGAGTCTAAATCAGCTGTATTGTTAGTATACATTTTATTTCTCTTTAATGTGAATTTTACATAGCGCGCAACGGTCATTGGTAGGATATAATAGAGAAAACAGATAAAATAAATAAATGTTATTTTGCAGGGAACTATAATGGAAAATAACGACGACGCAACGACAGAACTGAATCTGATAGGGATGTTCGATCACGAAGCGATTTCAAAGGGACTTTCACTGCTAACAACAGACATGGCCTTTATGTTCGATTCCGAAAAGGGTGATGCGGTAAATGCTTTGTCCCGCGTCGCAAGTTCAGTGTTTGTTGTATTTTTCATGCTCAGCTGTGTTGGAAATGGAGCCATATGTATCGTCATACTCAAACACAAGCACATGAGAACTAGCACTAATTTCTACCTGTTGAACCTGGCCGTATCCGATATATTATCCTCCTTGGCATTAGCGTGCGGATCGAACTACAAGCTCTCCAGGTAGGCTTGCCAGATTGGATGTTCGCCAGTGCCTCAAGATTACTGTGCGGTAGCATTTGCTGTTTCAGGACGCTTATTCTTATGTTACAATATAAGTAAAGCATATTTCTCAATACTTTATATTGTTTTTATTTTTGCATTAAGTCATAAATTTATGTTTATGGACATATGATACAAATTTGTAATCTAAATATATCATAATGTACGTTTTTTTAAAACCAAAAGCACTCATAAATAGTTATTTAGAAAATGATATACATAAATTTTAAAAAAATTGAATTGATTATCATATAAAATAATGTAATACTTTTCAACAGTCCCACGACAAAAGTAGTCATCAATAGTAATATAGGTTCTAAACCAATAACAAAAGCAATAATCGCACACATGTTATCTAAAATCAACAACTAACACACTAGTGAAGTGGAAAAAAACACATTTTAAAATGGACAATATCACAAATATATCATCAATAGTTACAAAACTGTGATTATTTGACAACTATAATACAGAACAAATCATGCATAGAAGCAAACATTTATAGGCAAATAAGTTATTACTAACGTTCTATGTTATAATCTGACAAATAAGTAGAACACACGAAGCTGTGTAGAAAATATCGAAAAAGCTAAAACCATGTAAAAATGAGAAAACAAGCCTAATAAATAATAAATACAAAAAAATTCAGTATCACAGAATGACAACATGAAAAGTAATCGCACAATATTGTAAAAGATAACTTTGTGTCAAAGATCATGCTTTTTCATTAAAAACCTTTAGCAAAACCAATAGAAAATAACAAAAAACGTTCAAAATAAGGAATTTATAAAATATAATCCTAATTATGAATGAAATTATATAGTCTGAAGAAATACAAATGGAATATGGTGACAAATCATTTATTAGTCTAAACCTGAAGCATACAGCTAAAAAAACTTATTTCATTTTAAATAAACATTTAGAAATTTAAACATGTATTTCTAACCTGTAAATTAACCGAATTGGTTTATTGACAATTCATAAATTAATATTTAGCTCTACGAAATTTTACAAAAATTTGATATTTCCATTTTCCAAATTTGTGATTACAAAAATACCCTCAAAATCATTAATTTTATCGTTTTAAAACTTTTCTCTTTCTTTGATTGATTCTTCTTATTATGTGACAATATTCTTCGAACTTATAAATAAAAAAATCAACAATTATTTTATTCTACTGGCTCTGAATTATTTTAACTAACATAAAAACAAACACTTGAGCGTAAAACTGTTGTTTCAGATCTGACAACCAACACGGAGACGTTACTGCTATACTACTGCTGAAGTTACTGCATCGTATCACGTACTCTGTCTCCTGCTCCACGGTCCTGGCACTGACCGTCGACCGTTACATTGCCGTTTGCCATCCCATGAGATGCAGCTCACTCGTCAGTAAAGGCAGAACTGCAAAGAAAATCCTATTTATCTGGGCGTTTTCATTTGCTATTTCTATATTATTTGTAAGTCTCATTCGAGTGTTATATATGTACGCGCGCGGCCGCGGGTGTGTGTGTGTGTGTGTGTGTGGTGTGTGTGTGTGTGTGTGTGTGTGTGTGTGTGGTGTGTGTTGTCTGTATGTATGTATGCGTTTGCGTTCGTGTGTGTGTGTGTGTGTGTGTTTGTGGGTGTGCGTGTGTGTGTGTTTGTGTGTGTGGACTTATTGAAGATTGTAATATATTTTAATAGCAATATAGAATAGTAAGAATATTTGAGTTTCACGCCTCCAACAGGTACAGTTTCTTATCCCACTGCGGTATACGTGTTAGGTCAGCTAGCCACGGCAACTTATTAGTAACGGGTATAAAGAGTCCCAGCTATTCATGAATGTCGTCATTGTTTTTATAGATTTTTGTGCTTCAAGAGCTTATTTTCTGATACTTTTGTGCTTGAGACATATGTCACGTATGTGCTGTCTAAGGGATGTATATCGACTCTCAAATATAACCGCTTACGTGAAGACAGGTATCTATGGACCATTGACTTTCTCTCAGACATCTCAACATAACCGAAAGCTTCATAGTTTTTATGCCAACTGAAGTAAGAAGCTCAGTTTACGTTTTACTTGATGTCATGCAGCACGGACTGAAGGATACGGACACTCAAGCACAACTGGACGAGGAGAGAAAAAAGAGCAACTCCTAGAATCAGAGACTGGCCCTACGCAAACGCGCTTTTGCGGAATAAAGATGCTTAGTGTATTACGTCAGGATGTAGGAGGCTATGGAGTGAAGTGAACTTCACTTAAAAAGTTGTTTAAAAAAAAACTATTATTAAATTTGCGTTTTATACAGACAATACAATAAATAATCTGTTTTTGAATCAAAGTAATTACATTAGTAAATTGAATTTATGTGGGATATATAGTATAAATTGCCAAGATTGCAATAAAAATTATGTAGGTCAAACGAAAAAGAAAATAAAGGATCGCTACAAGGAACATCTCAATGCTTATATAACCAGGTATATTAAAATCGAATATGGCTACTCATTGTATTACAAATAACCATAGTTTTCCAGGATTACAAAATATGAATTTAATCAAACATATTAATAAAGGTTTGAAAATGAATGTTGTGGAAAACCTATATATCTACAAATATAAATTAAATAACATACTCATTAAAGAACAGTCCCAACTTAAATCTAAACACAACACAATTTTTCATGTTTTGGATAGAATTTACGATTTTATTAAACAGATTGTTCATTTAATGTCAAACAAATAGATTAAAGGATAAAGTTATCAGTGGTTTATGTACATAGTGCAATCAAATAGAGTAATGTTTGAATAGTTGTATAAATCATGTTAGTAGACTTTGAGAATGCTGGAACTGTACACCAGCGAAAAGCTTTAGCAAATTTGTAAATGTTTAATAAAATACATCTTGATTATGAAAAACTTTAGTTATTAAATATATATATATATATATATATATATATAAAATAATAAAATTTAATGATACATAATTACCGTTATATAATATTTTCAACAAATACAGTATAAATTTAATTATTGTTCCGTAGGTAAAAACAGTCATAAAACAAAGTCAACATCAATAAAGGTGTAATTATGATAATATCTAGAAAGCAGTATAACAATGTCAACAGTTAAAATTAGACAATATAGTAATTGTCATATACTTAATCATAAAACCGTTTCAACATCAATTAAAACATAAAAATGGTCATGCAATAACAGCCATATTACAATCTCAACAATTACCATTACAATATATGTATTCTCATAAAAACATGGCAAATAAAGAAAAAAATAGTAAAAAAGATATTCATTCAATAATAATTAGTCATGTAACAACTTGAGCAATTAAAATTTAAAAATGATAATTGTCACATAATCACAGTCATATAACAATTGCAACAATTGAAATTAAAATATATTTATTACATATAATTACAGTAATATAATAATTTCAAAATTTCAATTGAAATATAATTACAGTTATATACCACTTTCAACAATTACTAATAAAATATAATTATTGGTATAAAGTTACTGTCATATACAAATTTCAGAAATTTCTATTAAATGATAATCGTCATATAATTACAGCTATATAGCAATTCAAAAATTACAATTAAAACATATTTATTGTTATAAGAGTTTCAACAAATACAATGAAATATAACTATTGACATACATTTTGCAGTCATATAACAATTTCTACAATTGCAAATTAAACATATTTACTGTCGTACACTTATAGGTATATAACAAACTTCAGGAATTATCATTATATATAATTTTTGCTATAAAAAAACAAATCAAATACAATTTCAACAATTACAGTTAAAATACAAAGCAGTCATATAAACATTTCAATAATTACAGTTGAAATATAATAATTATAATATAAATACAGCCATACATCAATTCCAACAATTGTATAAAAGTAAAATTATTGTCATATAGTTAAAGTTACTTTAAAATTTAAATAGTTACAGTTAAAATATAAATTTTGTAATATAATTGCAGTAAATAACAATTTCAAGAAGAATTAAGACACAATTATGGTCATAGAATATTAGTAATTACAAAATTTCAACAGTTACAATTGAATACAATTAATAACATATGTTTACAGTCATATAACTATTTCAAGAATTAAAGTAAAATGTAACTGCTGGCTTGGAAATACTGTAATAGAACAAAACCAACATCTATTACAATTTAAATATGGTTATATAATAACAGTATTTTAATATTTCTACATTTATAATAACAATATAATTAATAACAAATACTTACAGTCTTGTAACAGTTTTATAATTTGAATTTTTTAATTTATTGATTGGCTTATAATTTGTAGTCAAATAACAATATAAACATTAATTAAGGTAAGTGATTATCAAATAATAACATTATTATAACAACCTCAACAGTTACAATTAAAATTCAATAATTAATTGTCATATAATTAAAATCATTTTAAAAATTTCAACAATGACAAATAAAATACAATTTTGGTCATTTACTTACAGTTATATAAGAGTGTCAATAGTTATAATTTAAATATAACTAATATGTTTCAAAAAGAGTCTTATAACAATTTAATAAATTACAATTGAAAAATTGTCATCTAAGTGCCATCATTTAATCATTTACAAAGT
The DNA here is from genome assembly GCA_036971475.1 of Prosapia bicincta. NCBI lineage: Eukaryota > Metazoa > Arthropoda > Insecta > Hemiptera > Cercopidae > Prosapia > Prosapia bicincta. Next base: position 13,509,866 of record JBAIZL010000004.1, read on the forward strand.
AACAATTAAAATATATTTATTGTAACATAACTACAGGCATGTATTAATTTCAACAAATATAATTACAATATAATATTCAAGTTGTATAATTACAGTAATATAAAAATTTCAACAAATAAATATAATATCTTCATATAATTATAATCTTATAACAACTTTAAAACCTAAAATGAAATGGAACTATTGTTATTAAATTAGTTGAATAACAATCGATACAATTTAGTTTATAAGTACGAGTATATAAATATGCCACCTCCGGGAAATTATTAAACTATTTTTCTAAAAACTGCACTATAAAGTAGGCCTCCAAGCTTCTTAAAAAAACCAAATTATTAACGATATATTATCAGTATAGTTTTGCTAAAATTGATTAACATCCATTCAAATAAACATATTATCAGACGGCAGAAACGCTGTTTGTTCATTTTCTTTCTCTCTTTCTATTACTAACTGCTTTCATTTTTTTTCTTATGTTCCAGGTGGTGATTGAAGATATAAATACATGTCTTATATTCAAAGATGTGTTTTTTGTTCTCAATTTTATACTTATTTTGATTCTATACAGTCTAATTGGTTTATCGATACATCGGTCATCTCTCCTCCATCAAGGCTTGAATAATAAAAATAAAGTTTTGCGTAAAAGACTAAAGCTCACAGGTAGTTTCATCTCAATAAATTGATAATGTGGTTATATAATCTTATTTTAAAATTAGTTTTCATAAATTATTAAACTTCAGTTCATTTACCATCTGATTAGACTTATGTGTTCGTGTGTGTGTGTGTGTTTGTGTGTGTGTGTGTGTGTGTGTGAGTTTGTGTGTGTGTTTGTGTTTTGTGTATGTGTGTGTAAATATATATATATATATATATATATATATATATATATATATATATATATATATATATATATCAGTACATCAGTATATCATGAGTCAGTATTGTAATTATAATGTAATAAGCAATATTTAACCCTAACTACAAATATATACACAACTTCAATGTACATCTCACTAATACAGATATCATCATCAAAGTATAATAACGTTACCAAAAAAAAACATATTAATTTTTTAGTGAAAACAATTTAACATTTTTTTTCAACGATTTTATGATACCATTTGTGTTAGCGAATGTACATAAAGGGTATGTAAAGATTTGTAGCCAGGGAATGTAACTGTTTATTATTTAGTGTTTTTATATATGATTATAATGATGGTATTTTGTTATTAAAATGTATAATTTTAAATATAACAAAAATTGTTAATTATATTAAAGTTTACATTGCTCTACCAACGGTATTACTGTAATGGTTATAATTTTACTTTCTACTTTTAATAATGTAGGCATATTTAACAAAAAATACCATTTATTTTCTACTTATATCATATTGGCTAAACTTTACAATTTATATAGTCAATTCGTTCAGTTATATATAGTTTATAATAAAATATTTCTATAGTTTTACAATTTATAATAAAAAAAATTGTTTTTTTATACATTTATCTAAAAATGATATAATGTTTTCAGTTGTGGTTGTGCTGGAGTTTTGTATTACCTGGATACCACCAAATGTCATGATATACTTGTACAGACTTAACATCATCAAAAAAAGTGACAGCGTTAAAGTCTTTGTGTTATTAATATCAATCATAATATATTATGTGTCTTTATTCATAAATCCTATAATATACAGCGTGACGTCCACAAAGTTTAGGAGAGCCTTTATGGTTAGTATAGTACTCTCATACGTAATGAAATAAATAATGTATATAATTATCTCCATTATAAACGGTTTTATTAGCTTTTATTAGCTTTTATTTTAAATAACAATTGATTTCTTTCAATTTGTATCAATTGAATTTTATTACTGAAACCAATTATTTTTTACAGGACATCATTCGTCGTAGATCCGGATAAGGCAATGCAGAACAATCTCACAGAAATATATATCGGTAAAAATCTCTTAATAATTCTAATAATTCGTATACAAAGTATAGCTACAAGAAAAAAACTTCTATAGGTAAAGATTGCCAGAGAGCAAGAATCTGTGGGTATTTTGTTAATTATTTATAAGTGTTTATTTCTTAACTAACGTTACATGGAATTTTTTTGACAAAGGACTGTATTCTTATTCAAATAAATATAGAAAGTTGTTTTAAAAAGGATCATAAGTACTATTGGCTGTTGAAAGTTTTCATTAAACAATAAGCTACAATCTATTAATTGATTCCAAAACTAGTATGACTAAATGGCGGCTAACTATAGACAATGTGCAGAAAAATTAAATGTAGGATTTCTACAGACGTTCCAAGACAAGCTTCTAAGGAATATGCTTAATACATCTTGGTATATGCGAAATAAATAGTTTTTTCAAAGGATTTCAAAGGACTTCAAATGGCCCAATACATGTAGATAAACTTCACCTCCAGATCACACAGGCCCTTCGACATTCAGGAGAATTTGAGAAGACTAGAGAGGATAAAAATTATTATTTGGTATCTCCAACAATTGTAGAAAAATCATTCATGAATATTTAAATGTTGTTAAAGTTTGCTTACTTTAGTTAATTAATTAATTAAGTTAATTAGAATGAAAAACCTCTCGCTCTGGTTTATCTTGCAAAATATGAAGTCGCTAAATAAATACTCGTTACATATTCAGTTAGCAAAGGCTATATTTGTATTAATATTTTTGTGTCCCTGTTTTTAAACTAGGTTATGCACATGCGGAACATCTCGTCGCCATTAAAATATGGAAGAAAGAGATTTAAACTCTTGGTTCAGTGAAACGATTGTAACTAAACATTTATTTGCGTGTTTTAAAATATTTAGAGAAAAGAAGTAGTGTATTAAAAAAGTTAAATACATTTATAAAATTGTAAGAAAAATTTCTTGGATAGTAATGGATGTTATCTGTTATTTATTGTTTTTGATTACATTATAATCATGATGACCAGTCTAAAAACCTGTTTGTGTTGAAAACAGAATATTTATAAATGTAATATATGTGTGTTTAAGTGTATTTTATATTGAATATGAACGTGTGTTTTCTCGTTTTTGTTCAGAAAATAAATAGCCATCTTAATAATATTCTTTCTGAATATATTCTCATTTAGCTTTCCTCAATCCTAGGGCTGCGCATAGAATGCGAATCACTGATTTAAATATCTACGGAAGCAGCTAAGTTCAACTCCTCACACGCATAGAGTTCACTCCGTGTTTTAAATTTCTGCAAACTTCAAGTTTATTTCAAATTCTATGCAAAAACAGACAAGTAAACAGCATAACCGTATTTATTGATTGTTTAAGCCTTTGTCTTGCAAACAAGAAAGTATTCGCATTTACATAAAAACTCAATTAAAAATAAATGTAATATTAATGTACAGATATCTTCACAGATTATTTATATTCCCCTATGAAGGGCATGCGTAAACATGAACCTATAAGTACGAAGCCTAAAGTTTTATCTATCAGAGTCAGTTGTAGGTATAATCAAGGTAAACACGTCTACAGGAAAAATAATGTTTGTAGTTTTACAGTTTTGTATTATTTGTTAAAATATAAATGCAGATGTTCAAAGTAGCATTTAATTTTTACATTGCGATGGTATGTTAATATTTATTTGTTTATAAAACGTAACATATATCTATTTATTTAATAATAAATATACTCAAAAGAACTATTTATTGAATTTAAGGTTACTGTTTTACGCAACACAGCAAGTATTTGGAGCGTAAATTAACAATACCTGAGTGTGTTTTGGCCTAGTATGTTGACCTAGTAAGACATATTTATGAAACATGTACATACTTGAAAGAATTGTAAAGAGAGAATAATCAGTTCTTTTGGGGGTAAGTATTGATTGATCTTAAAAATCACTACTTCCTAAATATTGAACAATATGCTTTATAGATGGAGTACGTATAATAAACCATGCGTGGAACAAAGTTATACATAGAACGGTAGAACTTTTACTCTAGATTGTTAGTTTTCATTTTGGAACATGAATAGCTGTTAACATTACACCATAATTATTAATTAATGATTGACCATTTTTATTTTTCCGTTAGGATTTATATTCTTATTTAGAGTATCATAGTTACCTGCCATCCCCAGCATCGAAACACCACACGTTGACGCGTTTTGGAGGACCTCCATCTGTCAGAACTGTTTATGAACTGTTCTTCCCTGCATGGGAATCGTCTTTAATCTTATCTAACTACACCCCTCTTCTTTATTTAAGCTTCATCTCAAATCTGTTCAGCTCTGTCTGTTGTTCAATCTATTGTATTTAATTTGGAACCGTTTTAAATTTTTCAACATTACATTCTATTGATTCTGTATTTGTACGTTTATTATTGTCGGGTTTTTCAATTAGGCTTTGTACATATCCCGATTTTTAATAATATTTAGGCGTTTTCCTTTATTTTCGTATTTTATTGGCTTTATCGCTTTTTAGGCATCCCTTGATATATGTCCCTCTTCTAAAAGATATATTGCAAAACTAAAATTAGTTATCTCATATTTGAATGATCTCATGTGTTCTTTATACCTTTTTTCGGAGTTTCTACCAGTTGGCCCTACATATATGGCGTTATATTGACAATAAAGTTCATACACTCCATTTTTATCATAATTAATATCTTCATTTACGCTTGTATTTAGTTTATTTTTAAGAGTGTTTGATGTACTCTTTGCAATCCTCACTTTAAGTTTCTTTAAGAAAATAGATATCTTATACAATTCCCTACCCGTAAATTTAAACTTCGCCAGCCTTTATTTCTCATGTATAGTTTCATGTTTTCTATTGTTTTATTGTTGAATTTTCTTCCTATTTTTCTTATTACCATATTATTATAATTATTATTTTTAGCTTTCTCATAAATTACATCTAATTCTTTGTATTCCTGTTTAGACAAAGGTAATCTGTATAGCTTTGATCTGTATAGTATAGATCTGTTAAACAGGATCGGGAAGCGGTCAATGTTTGTTCCATTGGGTTATAACCTGTTAAACATGGATCGGCAAGCGGTCAATGTTTGCTCCATTTGGATATAACCTGTTGAGCATGGATCGGCAAGCGGTCAATGTTTGCTCCATTGGGTTATAACCTGTTAAGCATGGATCGGCAAGCGGTCAATGTTTGCTCCATTGGGTTATAACCTGTTAAGCATGGATCGGCAAGCGGTCAATGTTTGCTCCATTGGGTTATAACCTGTTAAGCATGGATCGGCAAGCGGTCAATGTTTGCTCGATTGGGTTATAATCTGCTAAGCATGGTTTGGCAAGCGGTCAATGTTTGCTCCATTGGGTTATAACCTGTTGAACATGGATCAGCAAGCGGTCAATGTTTGCTCCATTGGGTTATAACCTGTTGAACTTGGATCGGCAAGCGGTCAATGTTTGTTCCCTTGGGTTATAACCTGTTAAACATGGATCGGCAAGCGGTCAATGTTTGCTCCATTTGGTTATAACCTGTTGATCATGGATCGGCAAGCGGTCAATGTTTGCTCCATTGGGTTATAACCTGTTAAGCATGGATCGGCAAGCGGTCAATGTTTGCTCCATTGGGTTATAACCTGTTAAGCATGGATCGGCAAGCGGTCAATGTTTGCTCCATTGGGTTATAACCTGTTAAGCATGGATCGGCAAGCGGTCAATGTTTGCTCGATTGGGTTATAATCTGCTAAGCATGGTTTGGCAAGCGGTCAATGTTTGCTCCATTGGGTTATAACCTGTTGAACTTGGATCGGCAAGCGGTCAATATTTGCTCCATTGGGTTATAACCTGTTGAACATGGATCGGCAAGCGGTCAATGTTTGCTCCATTGGGTTATAACCTGTTGAACATGGATCGGCAAGCGGTCAATGTTTGCTCCATTGGGTTATAACCTGTTAAACATGGATCGGCAAGCGGTCAATGTTTGCTCCATTGGGTTATAACCTGTTGAACATGGATCGGCAAGCGGTCAATGTTTGCTCCATTGGGTTATAACCTGTTGAACATGGATCGGCGAGCGATCAATGTTTGCTCCATTGGGTTATAACCTGTTAAACATGGATCGGCAAGCGGTCAATGTTTGCTCCATTGGGTTATAACCTGTTGAACATGGATCGGCGAGCGGTCAATGTTTGCTCCATTGGGTTATAACCTGTTGAACATGGATCGGCGAACGATCAATGTTTGCTCCATTGGGTTATAACCTGTTAAACATGGATCGGCAAGCGGTCTATGTTTGCTCCATTGGGTTATAACCTGTTGAAAATGGATCAGCGAGCGATCAATGTTTGCTCCATTGGGTTATAACCTGTTAAACATGGATCGGCAAGCGGTCAATGTATGCTTCATTGGGTTATAATCTGTTGAACATGGATCGGCAAGCGGTCAATGTTTGCTCCATTGGGTTATAACCTGTTGAACATGGATCAGCAAGCGGTCAATGTTTGCTCCATTGGGTTATAACCTGTTGAACTTGGATCGGCAAGCGGTCAATGTTTGTTCCCTTGGGTTATAACCTGTTAAACATGGATCGGCAAGCCGTCAATGTTTGCTCCATTTGGTTATAACCTGTTGAGCATGGATCGGCAAGCGGTCAATGTTTGCTCCATTGGGTTATAACCTGTTAAGCATGGATCGGCAAGCGGTCAATGTTTGCTTCATTGGGTTATAACCTGTTGAACATGGATCGGCAAGCGGTCAATGTTTGCTCCATTTGGTTATAACCTGTTGAGCATGGATCGGCAAGCGGTCAATGTTTGCTCCATTAGGTTATAACCTGTTGAACATGGATCAGCAAGCGGTCAATGTTTGCTCCATTGGGTTATAACCTGTTGAACTTGGATCGGCAAGCGGTCAATGTTTGCTCCATTGGGTTATAACCTGTTGAACATGGATCGGCGAGCGGTCAATGTTTGCTCCATTGGGTTATAACCTGTTGAACATGGATCGGCGAGCGATCAATGTTTGCTCCATTGGGTTATAACCTGTTAAACATGGATCGGCAAGTGGTCTATGTTTGCTCCATTGGGTTATAACCTGTTGAACATGGATCGGCGAGCGATCAATGTTTGCTCCATTGGGTTATAACCTGTTGAACATGGATCGGCGAGCGATCAATGTTTGCTCCATTGGGTTATAACCTGTTGAACATGGATCGGCGAGCGGTCAATGTTTGCTCCATTGGGTTATAACCTGTTGAACATGGATCGGCGAGCGATCAATGTTTGCTCCATTGGGTTATAACCTGTTAAACATGGATCGGCAAGTGGTCTATGTTTGCTCCATTGGGTTATAACCTGTTGAACATGGATCGGCGAGCGATCAATGTTTGCTCCATTGGGTTATAACCTGTTGAACATGGATCGGCGAGCGATCAATGTTTGCTCCATTGGGTTATAACCTGTTAAACATGGATCGGCAAGCGGTCAATGTTTGCTCCATTGGGTTATAACCTGTTGAACATGGATCGGCGAGCGATCAATGTTTGCTCCATTTCGTGGTTAGAATCAAACTTATAATATTATCAGTGTATGATTTTTTACGACAAAATCCAAATTGAAATCTATTACGTTTCTTTATTATTTTAAGATCTAACAATATATAATTCTTTCTTTCACTTTTCCAGTGTAAATGTTAAATTGTAGTGTATATATATTAAAACATAAAGTATGAGGCTTTAGAGTAAATTCAGTTAGTAGCTAAAATAACTTTCTGTAGGATTAAGCCAGAAAAGACACAAATAGTGCCGAAAAAGCAAGTACCATGTCATTATCCTTTTCCGGGAAAGCTATAAGCTGCGTGCGGCAACAATAGACAATAGAGAGGGTCCATAGTGGTTAAGACGGGAAATCCAACGGCCGATATAGCCTGGGAAAATAACCGTGAACCGTTAGGTTAAGCTAATTGTAGAACTGTGGGAAACTTACAAAGAACGTTTGTGGTAGTGGGAAATATTAGATTTTTCAATAAAAACTAAAGGATCGGGGAAGTTTGAGGAGAGTCTCAGAGAAAGGCAGGCAGATTGGTGGGGACCAGGATAGAAGTGTTGTAAAGGGAGAAATTGATTAAATTAAGTAAAGAGTTTTTTTTATAAGTAAAATTTAAAAAGTGCGACGTAAAAGTTTTTTTTTGAAAATATTAAGAAAGTAAGTTTTTTTGTGTGTCAAGTGTAAGCGCTGAAGTGAACAAAGGCCTGGATTCCTGGATCTCTTCAGAACAATAAGTATTAATTGAATATAAGTGTAGCTAACAAACATCTAAATTTTAGTAAAGTTCAGAACAATTTTAATTTCATCAAAATTTAAAAAAATTATTCTAGTTTCACCATTTCTAATTTAAAAAGCAAAGTTCCCGTAATAGCGACCCGAGAGTAAGAATAAAATTTTAATACTGTTTTTTTAATGTTATTTTATTAGAAATCTAAAGCCTCAGAAGTCCACCTTTATCATTGTAATATTAGTTAAGATATCATTCCTGTCACTGAAAAATATTAATATAAATTTGGAATAATGTGTAGAGTTAATTGAAGAGAATAAATGCAAGTGATGTTTAAAATTTATAAGATTGTTAATTCTTTATAAACCTGAAGGTGGGATGTTAAATAGGTAAGGTAAATAAATAAAATTTAAAATATAAATTTAATTATAACAAAAGGTAAGTTATAATATATATATATATATATATATATATATATATATATATATATTATTAATATCTACTAATATTTCATCTTCTGTATTTTCTCGCATACTTTTAATTATCATAAGGGAATCGTCTGCATATCTTAGACATTCTATGCATTAGTAGATTTCTAACATATTTGCTTAGTAATTTTTTTGAATATGTTGTATTTGAATTTCCTCCTAAATGCGACTACATGCAGTGTGACAATGCTGGGAAGGGCAGGTAATTATGATATTCTACATCATATTATTAATTAATGTTTTAAATTTTATTTCATTATAATGTGAAGTTTGGATGCTTTACGGGGCAGTGATTATTAACTTCTGCATACACATTTACAATTGTTCAAAGCCAACAAGGGTTACCGGTTATATTTTACAAACTACCTCAACCATCTAGCTATTTGGTACATCAGTGAGTATACTATGTAACTGTCCATAAGCATTTCAGGATCTTATACAGTTACAGAGTTTACTCAACTTGATATAGTCATCTCCTAATAAAAATATAATTGAGTCAGATAATCTTAGTTTCAATTGGAATAACATGTAGTGATTGCGTGCGCCAATACTACATTTCCTCAACTTGTAAGTTGCTTAACACGTTCAAAGCGGGAGACATTAATTCCTGTCATAGCCTAGCCAGTGACTGCAATGGTGGACGTTTCTTCACTGCTTAACTCTTCTCAATCAACCGCACTGAATTGGTTAAATAAAAATAGATTTATAATGACAAGGAATCATTATTACTAACTTTGAAATAGCATTTATTTAGAACAAACAATTAACACAAATAATCCATCACGTGCTGTATACATTGCGATCAAATAAATTTTATAGTAATAAATATGAGAGAAATAATAAATTAGTCGTTTACCTGTTTGGCATAAGCTACCTTACTGGTTTCCTCTGGAAGATAGCATGCCGCAGGATGTTCTCCTTTGGTCACCAGGATGACGTGTTTTCGGGATCTCTACCATAACGACCATTACGCGACGACTTTCTCTATAAGACACTTCTAGATGGCTAACTTTTATTTAATTCAAAACTATACAGGAAACATCAAGCTTTGCAGGGATACCTGCTTAGCATCGGCCCGTTGTAATTGCTGGTCTCTCGTGGCGACAATTAGAACAGTTTTTTATCTGAGCTATTTGGTGGTACAGTAATATAAAGGTTTGGTGGTAATATAAAAAAAAAACGTTACAATTCTCGTACATTAGAGTTACTAAAGAAATCAGTTAAAACGAATAAATGCTATTGTTGCAGGCAGTAATAATGACAAATAGCGAAGGGACAACGACAGAACAGAAAAATAACAATCTATTAGGCATGTTCGATCACGAAGCGATTTCAAAAGGACTATCATTACTAACAACAGACATGGCCTTTATGTTCGATTCCGAAGAGAACGCTGCGGTAAATGCTATGACCAGCGTCGTGGGTCCAGTGTTTGTAGTATTTTTCGTGCTCAGCTGTGTTGGAAATGCGTCCATATGTTTCGTCATACTCAAACACAAGCACATGAGAACTAGCACTAATTTCTACCTGTTGAACCTGGCCGTATCCGATATAGCATCCTCCTTGACATTAGCGTTTGGTTCAAACTACAAGTTCTCCAGGTAAGCTTGCCAGATTGGCCGTTAGTCTGTGTCTAGAGAATAGTTTAAGATAGCATTTACTGTTTCAGGAAACATATTTCCATGTTACAATATAAGTAGGGCTTAATTTATGGTGTTTTAGTTTTTGTATTTACTCAAAACATTGTGTTTAATGAATGGTGATATAAATTAATTCCCTAAATATACCATAAATACATTCTTCCCATATAGTAAACAATTTATGAGTTTTTAATAAAAAATGAAACATAAAGCTTAAAAATAATAAAAACACGCTTTCAAATAAAACCCTTTAATACTTGACAACAAAAATATGACGATTGAATAAATATTAATAATAAACAAAGAACTAAACCAGCAACAAAAGCAATACTCTTAACCATATAATAGAATACACAATACATGAATAGAAATAACAAAAAAAGCTAAATAGAAATTATTTTAAAATAGACAGTGTTACGAATATGTTAGAAATGGTTAAAAAATTGTTATTTGCTAACTATAAAGTTGAAGAAACGAATAAATCTAAAAGACCTCAAGCATGCATAGCATGTATAAGCAAAATAGGATATTACTAATGTTTTTTGTTATCATGTGACATAGAAATAGAAAACACTATGCTGTATAAAAATATAGCTGAAAGTAAACATATTTTCACAAAAAGCATAGTAATTATAAAAACCAAAAACAGTACAATATCTCAGAATGACAAAAAGCAAAGGGGAATGACATTACTGTGAAAACGACCTATAAGGGCTGATGGCATATTAGAAACCTTAAGCAATATTCATACAAAAGTAACTAAAAACATTCAAAACTGGGTGTTTATGAAATAGAAACCACTCTAAGAGCAAGGTAAAATAGTTTAAAAAATTGCAGCTTGAATATGATGTCAAATAATTTATTATAATACACCTAAAGTATAGTCTACTATTTCAAAAAAAAAACTGGTTGTAATTTTTTAACAAACGTTAGAAATCCTAAAATAATTCATATCCTATAATTGAACCTAAATGCTGTTTTGAATCTAATAAAAATGAACCTTTAAACATATTTTAAAAAATGAGAAATTTCTATTTTCAAAATTTGTGAATACAGAAACATTTAAAAAATTAAACTTCTAAAACCTTTTCACTCTCTTAGACGATTGATTGGTTATTCATATTTCGCAACAAATCCTCTTACCTGTTACAAATAATAAACCTGTTATTTTAGATCTGGAAACCATTACAGCAACGTCACTGCGATACTGTTGATCAAGTTACTGCACCGTATTACTTACACTGTCTCATGCTTGACGGTCCTGGGACTGACCGTCGACCGTTATATTGCCGTTTGCCATCCCATTAAATGTGCCTCACTCGTCAGTAAAGGCAGAACTGCAAGCAATATCTTATTTATTTGGGCGATTTCATTTATTTTCTGTTTATTCCATGTAAGTATTATTCTATTAAGCTTCCTAATATCATTGAATTACAAGTGTGTGTGTGTATGTGTGTGTGTGTGTGTGTGTATGTGTGTGTGTGTGTGTGTGTGTGTGTGTGTGGGTGTGTGTGTGTGCGTGTGTGTGTGTGTGTGTGTGTGTGTGTGTGTGTGTGTATGTGTGTATGTGTGTGTGTGTGTGTGTGTGTGTGTGTGTGTGTGTGTTTTGTGTGTGTGTGTGTGTGTGTGTGTGTTGCGATAGACCCCTCTAACCGACCGTTGGCCGCAAGCGAGCCACCGCCGCAAAGTAAAAATTGAATCAACCTTTCCCGGCCTACAAGCAAATCCTGTGCAGCCGCTTGCCACGATCTGCCAGAGAACCAGTCACTGGACTTTATTCAAAGACTCTAACTCGCTGAGATTTAACCCTTTGGGCTTTCATATCCAAGGAATGATTTTTTTAAAAGCATACTCGGCTTAGTGGCCAAATGATGGGATTGTTATGAAATTTGTTTAAATAAATGAAGTTTTTACCTTAGTTGCAAGTTAGTAAATTACATCGTTTTTTTCCAATAAATCAAATTTCCATAACAGTACAGTTTGTAAAATTTAGAGACAAAATATTCCCCTAAAGGGACAGGCATATTTATAATTACAAGAATCAGTCAAGGTTAACTCAGATTCGACCCTAAAATATAGTTAAGAAAATAGAAACAATTAAATTCAATTTCGACTTAACATCAAATTTGGCATACCAAATACAAATTTATAATATCAAAAACATTTAAAAAATCTATGTTTTTGATTTTTCAAGAATGGCAATTTACGAATCGAAATAATTCATATAATATATATATATATATATATATATATATATATATATATATATATATATAATATATATTAAATATGGTGATATGTTTTCTTGTAATATAGTTAATAAATTTAAAATATTTAAAAAATATTTATCGTCGAAAAACTTTGAATAAATATGTTCATTAAAAGTATTCTTGTTTTTGAAATATTTTAAATTTATTATATATATATATATATATATATATATATATATATATATATATATATATATATACATTCATTCTGTTATTATATTATCAATTAATATTAAAATATAATTTTTGACTGTCGTTTGTTTTTTGAAGATATTTATTTACTTTTTGTAAATCTGAGAATTGCTTCAACACAAATTATGCCATTTTTCTATAGTAATATTAATACGTCATTTTCTATACATTTTTGTATACTAATTTTAATTAGTTAATTTCTAACCAACTTCACTTACAACTTTTTTAAAGGGTCAATTTGTATATGTTTTCCTATTAAAGACTAGCTAATGTTTAATTTTCTTAATTTTAGATTCTGACAAGCTTAAACGTTCTTTGATCCTAACTAAAGTAACGTATACAACCCATAGGTAATTATTTAATTATTTTGACCCCTATATTTGTTTACAAGTAAACTCATTCTTAATCGATATAGTAGTTTGATTACAGTATACCTTGTGAACAACCCTTTTTTCATTATTTTTGATTTTGTCATAGTATAAAAAGAAACATATGTTTACATCGCTAGTCGTTTGGCCCCTATTTGGACTTTGATGTCGTCAGGCCAAAATGGCGCCGTATCTCCCTAGTGTATCTTGACTCTATCAATAACGTCATTATCTTAATAGCATTGTTTTTTCATTAAACACAGTTTTTCTTAAATAAAAAAAAAATACTTCATTTACCATTTTTCCCAAAAATAAGGGAATTTAAAATTTTAAAGATTTGAAAGAGAAGAATGCTAATTCGTGACATCTTCTGGATCCTGATGGATTTCACATAGCTTGGTGTAGTTTGCCACGTCTAGTTTCTCACCACGGTCATATTTCTTCAGTTCTTTCAATGTCCACATCATTGCGAATTTAATATATAATATATCACAGTTCCTAACCCTGTTTTTCTAAACGAGTTTCACTGACATTAGTTTGTAAAACAGTTTCTTAGTAACTTGATGTTTAATTTTTTATGATTTTCACTTTTAACAGTTTTATAATTTATTTAGACGAATTTTATTGTTAATATCTTCTAGAAAGATAATTACGGTTTATAAACTTTGAAATTTTCCGGTCTTGATCTATTGAAATGCCGCATAATATCATTGAGTATAATAAAGTTTATTAATTATTTTACCTATTGAAAATTTAACTAACATTATAATGTCTATGTGTATTTTATTAAAATACAAAATATTGACATTTATTTTCTGTATAAATTGACAACATTCTGTTACTAACTATATGATCAACAGCTTTCATTGTATTTTCTATGTTTCAGCAAATGGTTGAAGATATAAATAAATGTTACATATTCAGAGATGTGTATTTCACTGTAAACTTTATACTTATATTGATTTTTTACACTCTAATTGGTTTGTCGATACATCAATCATCCCGCCTCCATCAAGGCTTGAATAATAGAAATAAAGTTTTTCGTAAAGGACTAAAGCTGGCAGGTAAATCTTCGTTTCCTTAAAATGGTTATTTATGTTTAAAAATCGTTTTAAAAACTGATTGAGGCTTAGTGCATTTGCTATCTGATTTAACTGATGTGTATGTGTGTGTGTGTGTGTGTGTAGCTGAACACACATACATTCAGAAACATCTCTCTCTCTCTCTCTCTCTCTCTCTCTCTTCCTATATAGTTTCTGATATAGTAATTCAATGGTTTTACAATTCTAACAGTAAAGTCTGTTACTTCTATATCATAAGTTTGTTAATGATATTATGTTTTCAGTTGCAGTTGTGCTGGAGTTTAGTATTACCTGGATTCCAGTGTACGTCTTGATATACTTGTACAGACTTAACATTATCAAGCAAAGCAACAGCGTTGAAGTTTTTGTTTTATTAATACTAATCATAGTATATTATATATCTTTATTCATAAATCCTATAATATACAGCGTGACGTCCACAAAGTTTAGGAGAGCCTTTATGGTTAGTATACTACTCTCATAAGAAATGCAATAAGAAACGTTTGTATTGCTTTTATTTTAATTAATAACAATTCAACTCTTTCACTTTTTATATATTAGGTTTTTTTACTGAACCTTATTTTTACAGGATATTATTCGTCGTAATTCCGGATAAGGTAATCCAGAACAATAACACAGAAATATAAATTGGTCAAAAAACTCTTGAGGCGTAAAAGCAATACCAATTTATTTACAAAGTATAGCTACAAGATAAAAATGCCACAGGTAAGGATTGTCAGAGATCCACAAACTGTGAGCATTCATTTAATAATTTTTAATATTTTTTAAAGTATAAATTACCGTTACATTGGAAGTTTGTTTAGACAATGTACTGTATTTCCATTCAGCTAAATACAGCAAGTGGTTTTATGACAACCATAAGTAGCCTACTATTGGCTCCTAGGTAGAAATACAAAGTTGCTAATTCATTATCCATGATCAAACTAGAAACAAATTATAAGTCCGTCTGGCTAAATTACGACAAATTTTGAGGATGTGAAAAGGAAATGAGCGCAGGAGTTCTTCAGACGTTCCAGCACAAGTTATTAAGGAATATGTTTATTATACCTCGGTAAACGAAAAAACATTTTCTTCAGGATGTGAATATATACAAGATTTCAAAAGACATACAGACGATTGCCCAAAACATGTAGATAAACGTCTTCTCTACCAGTGCATACAGATTCTTCAACCGTTCGACATTCAGGAGACGGTGAAAATACAAAAGAAGACTAAAACTAATATTTGTTATCTCCAGGAATTGAAGGAAAAAATTCATTAAAACTGAAATATTATTAAAATTTTCTTGCTACAAAGTAAATGGATTTACTTTTATCATACAGTTGTATATCTATATTATATTGTTACTATGTTAATATTGATCTGTTGCTATAACAACGTTACTAATAATTTTGTAGCTTAATTTATAGGTCATGAGGCTAATTTTATTATTAGAAGCGTATTGTTATACTTTTTACAAAAACGTAAGTGTTCCAATATTTTGCTGTTATATATTACCAAAAAAAGTAATTAGTAAAGGTAATGAGAATGAAGTACTTAGACAAAAGTCCTACATGCTTTCCTACAATATTTGGGACTCGAGTTTCGGAGCTATTGTTCTTAAAGCTCTCGCTGCTGCTGCCCCTAATGCGGCCTTAAGACAGTTTTAATTTTCGAAAATGAGAACACCATATTATACCTCTGGAATTTCGATTTGCAAATAGGCCAAGTGTAAGTAATATATATATATATATATATATATATATATATATATATATATATATATATATATATATATGATAAATAGTTACTATCTGGAGTACATCCGTTCATTCTGCAGTCCATAAATTCGCAGTTCCTACGTTTCGCTAGAATCTCATCCAGCATTGACGAGGTGAACCCAACAACAGTAGAAGAGCGAGACTACTGTTGTTGGGTTCACCTCGTCAATGCTGGATGAGATTCTAGCGAAACGTCGGAACTGCGAATTTATGGACTGCAGAATGAACGGATGTACTCCAGATAGTAACTATTTATCATATTTTTCCATTCGTGAAGTAATACGTATAAGCATATATATATATATATATATATATTTATTTATATTCATTACATTTTCAACTATACATTAAATGTAATAACACCATACATAAATTATATAGCATTTAAACACACATATGAATATATACATAACTATACATTTTATAATTGATTTATATACCTATATTTCGTTTATTAAATTTTTTTACTGATTCGCCTCCTATTTAGCAGAAAATCCTTACCTGCAATTACAGATAAATGGAAAGATATTGAACAGAAAGTGTGAACAAAGTTGAATTAGTAGAATTGGATAGTAGCGGGATGGGACATCATATGCAGGACAAAATGTTAAAACCCCCGTTTTCTCCAAATTCGTCAAGTCCAATCCACAAAGCTTAAAAATGTATTAATTAAAAAGTGTTGATTTTTGGTGCATAGATTCATTTCAGTGTAGTTATTGGTTTTCTTTATTGTGTTGACTTCAACCACCTTTTATTGACTAATTTATTTCATTACAATATGCATATATATAATTCTTTTAAGTGATAGTAGTAATCTTATTTGTTTTAGTTAAATATTTTAACAATTATTAAATATTATAGTGTAAGAGGCGTGACGAGAGCGTTAAAGATGTATTTATATAAAATGTTACAGACCAAATGTAGTTAGTATTGTAGTAATATCATTTGAAGATGATTTCATTGCAATCAAAATTTATTTCAGCACATAAATAAAATGTTTTTGTATTTTAAAAGGTTTTATCAAGTTTTAAATAAAAATTACATCACAGTTGCTTCAAGTCTTTAGTAAATTATTTCCTTATACACGTTTCATAGCAAAGTAGTCATTATCAGTGATTGTGTAGCTGCAAACTATCCTAAAATTTACAGTTTAAAAATTGTGTAATTATGAGCAATGATGACTTTTTCAGTGAAAAGTGAATAAGAAATTTGTAAGTAGGTGTTCATTGCTAAATTAATTCATAAAAATCCACAAAACAACACCCTGAGGTCATATTTTGATAATTGACCGTCATATTTTGGTAATTAGTAAAATGGACACTTATTTATGGATAATTGGTAAATAAAACATTCAAACTCTGTCAATTAATAAATAATATAGATAATTATTCTTTTTTTTGTAAATTAAACATTTAAAATTTTGTAATTAGTAATACAAACACTTGATCTTTGGTAATTGGTAAACAAAACATTTATGCTCTAGTCATCAATAATAAAAACACTCATTCATTGATCATTGGTAAATAAACATTACAACTTTGGTAATTAGTAATAGAAGCACTCAAGTTTTTGTAATTGGTAAATAAAACATTCAAACATAGGTAATGATAAAACATTTATTCTTGGTAATTGATAAATTAAACATTCAAACCTTAATAGTTAGTAATACAAAGTCTTATTTAGTAATTGGTAAATAAAATATTTAAGTTTAGAGTAAATAATAATTGAAACCTGTTATCTCTGGTAATGAATAAATAAAAAATTCAAACTCTTGTAATTAGGAATAGAAACTCTGAAACTGGTGAATTATACACTAAAATATTGCTAATTAAACCTATCAAATCTAGTAATATATGGTTAATTATAATCTTTATATCACACATAATATTTTATATAATTTAATTTTTAATTAATTTTAAATATTTTAAATTTCACAAAAATTGATATTCAGAATTTTTATAGATGGAAAAGAGAACGAGAGAGAGCTAGCTCTAACCTTTATTTTTGAGCGCACATTCTACCTTTACTTGGACCCATTGTGAGAAACTAACTTGACATACGTGTTGAATTTCTCTTTAAATACTTTGTAGTGTTATTTGAACTATATTTTTAAAAACAATTATAATATATTTACAATAATCAAAGTTTATATCAGATGTTAATTTTAAATACAATTAAAATTGTTTTGTCTATACAAATTTTGAATAAAATATCTATAGTAAAATATTAAGGAGTCGTTAAAAACTTGTTCACTAAACAAATCAACTATTTGAGAGAAATGTATGAATGGTTTGAAGGAAACAACTATTTTTTTGTTTATGTATCTGTACTGTATACCAGGGGTATTCTGAGCATTATACATTATTTGCATATATATTGTAATAACAATTACCCAGAGCATTGTTAGTTCAAGTTATGCATCTAAACATTTCTTACGAAATTCATTAAAGAATAAGAACTTCCAACAGTCCACATTGCTAGAATGATCTTCACAGTACGTCTCCTGGTGAGGAGGACTCCTGCTGTTAAAGGATGCCACACGGCAATGAGTCGGTCTATAGTCTCCGCTGAAGTTGAATACGTTATAATGTATACAGTGAAATGAAAAAAACTTTAACACTAGGATTATAAGGTTCATAATCTACATATTGTCAAACCTAAATACACATTATCACATTCATTCTTTGGTATCGACTAATATGAAGTTGTCTATTTTAACCCCAGTTTTCAAAAGATGTTATAGAATTAATAATCCTGAAAAAACCATTTGTGAAAATGCAAATGTTTCTGAAGTGTAATTGTTGCTTAAGGATGCTATCACCTTTACTCGATAACTGTTAGATAAAACTAGGGGTAGTTTTTGTTTTTACTAATATTAAAAAGCTATTCAGCAACTGAAAACTACTATGGTTACACTAAACTGCTTCAAATAGGTTTTAGCCTTATCTGATGTTAATTTGGTGTTTAATTAGTTATTTCAGTTTTCTATTATCTATTTTTATAAAATTTTCTCTAATAACATGAATTTCGTCTTTACTAATATCACTTGACATTTTCAGATTTATCAATAAAAGCGATGATTACGTAAGCCATTGTTAAATATAAAACTGGTTTGTGTGGTAAATATCGTTGGTTATATTTTAAGGAAACGAAATTGTTAATTTGTTTAAAAATTAAACCTGCATGATAAAAATATAGTTTTTCCGAAATAAACTCGACTCATTTTTAAGATTTTAATGCCAATTACAGCAATACAGAACAAAATTCCGAGGACGTTTAAGGCAGGTTATGAAATTATAACACAGTTGATGATGCAGTATCCTTTACTTTGTTCAATAAGGAAAACGTTTGTAAAAATTAAAAAAATTTTTACAATGCATTGTATATATATTATGATTGTTCTAATTATAGTTGCATAAAACATAACTTATATTTATACAATACAAACTAATTTAATATGTAATATAATTTTATCATAAAACATAAATATTTATTGTATATTAAATTACTTCTTTACTGTATCATATAACCGAATGTAAAATGCTGTAATTTCGGAACTTATAATTCGCCGGACACGCTAATGTCAGAGAGCATAAGACATCGGATACTGCCTGACTGAGCAGATAGAAATTAGTGGTTCTTAAGGATGACGTAACACAATACGCTGTTTCCTAAAATACTAAGCACAAAGAAAACAACTTTCCACAAATTGGAAATTCCTGGTAAAATTTTTACAAGTTCATCATTTTTAGTTACGAACAAATCATAAAAATCCTCTGACGTAATAAACCTTCCAGATTTAATGGTGTCATGATCATACATTATTAAAAGAGCATTTCCTCCATGAACATCCTATGTTGTGTTTGTGTTATTTCTCATTACTTGTGTCCTGTAAAAAATATTCATAAACAATATTTATTTCAAGTATTAGAAAATGTTTCAGGACTTTTGAAGAATGACCTTTTTAATATAGTAAATGAACTTCATGATCAAAGAAATTTATTCACATTTTTTCCCGACATTTGACGCAACTCTTTAAGTAAACATTTAAAATAAGGTAAACAAGAATTTCCCTTACATATTTATTATCATTTTAATTTTTTTGGTCTATAAACTTTAACTTTTTAATTTATTTTTTATAATACTTGACAATAAAACTTTCAGAGTAAAATTTCAAAAATTATTTCATTTTTCATTACTAAAACATTTTTTAAATGAAACTGTGGATCAGATTAAGTTAACATATATACGAAAGACGTTTTATGATTCCTATTTTTACTTGACTAGAATGTGCAGATAAAAAATTTATATATCCACTTGAAAACGAATTCTTCCTATATAAATCTAATAAAATCCAACCATTATCTTGCTTTATAACTAAAATATCAAGAAAATTTAATTCCTCATTCCTCTCAACTTCATATGTAATCATTCATGAACAGAGTTCATCCCCTTTACTAACATTGTTAATTTCTTTTTAGCAATAATCAGAAAAGTATCATCAACGTATCTCCCGTAATACATAGGTGATCTCTCAAACATTTTTACAAATAATTTTTCTACACTTTGTACTCGTTCATCTGATATTATAGGTGAAACAGACAGCAAAATTGGCATTCCATTTATTTGTTTATTATATCCACTACTAAACTAAAAACATAGTGGGTTCATTAGAACCTCCAAACCTTTCAAACATTCAGTCATTGGTAAACATGTTTTATTTTTTATTATATCCCATCTCTTTGTAATACTTTCTTTAACAAATTCAAATGGTTTGCTGGGATACATGGAAACAATACCTAGGGAAGCCATAATGTGATGTTTTGGTACTACTATATTCTCAATCTTATTTTTGAAATCTATACTATTTTGTAACAATAGGGAATGCACCAGTTCGTACTTTTGTCATAATAATAAGAAAGTTGAGAAACTGGACAATCTATACGTGATGCAACTAACCTGACAGGACAACTTTGTTTATGAGTTTTCAGTCATCCATATGCTTTATCACAACTGGAATCGTTCAACGGACTTTTGTAAACCATCTTGTGACCTGATTTAGAAAATGTATTTAATAAATTCTATTTTAATTTACTAATTTTTTATAAGTTTTTTCATCACTTAAATTATACTTAATGCTATCAAGGTATTGTTTTATATCAATAATTACAGAACAATTACTTTTGTCAGCTTGAGTTACATTTTATCCTTTATTAGTTTTTAAAAATTATTTAGTTTTCTATAATTTTAAAATAAATGTATCACTCGCATAAATTTAATGGTTATTCGATAAAACGTATTTGCTTGATAAATAAATTTCAATCTAAATTCTTCTTTGAATTCTACAGGTAAATTTCTAGGCGGTGAGACATTACAATTTAGTTTATCTGAAGCGTTAACTAAAAACATTTTTTATTTATTGTTCTCTAAACTTAAGAAATATTTAGTTGCGTTGTTTGTTGTTTTGAATATCTGCCTGTAGTTAAATTGTCAAAACAATTTCGAAACGCCTTGAGAACTTCTTATATTACTCGAGCAAATAGATGATGGAATTATTTTATAATCACCATTGTAAATATTATACTGTATAAAACCTCTTGAGAAGAAAATTAGTAAAAGGACATTAAAGTTTCTTACCGCCAAGTTAATTATAGTGAAAACCTTTATGCTCTTGAAAAATGTTAAAACGCTAAATTATTATTCCTTACACATTCAGATAGATAATATTTGTATTAAAACGATTGTATTGTTTGTAACTCTGTATTTTAATTAGATTATGCACTTGCTGAACATGTCTCGTCACCATTAAACCATGAACAGAAGAGAATGAAACTCTCGGTTAATTAAAACGCAAGTAAAATGACGTGTTTTAGAAATTTATGTGCATGGAAGCTGTATACTTGAAAAGATAAAGGTATTTTTAAAATGTACAACACTATTTCTTTGACAGAAGGGAATGTTAATTATTGGTGAGGACTACATATTATCTTGATAATCATTCTTACTAATTTGTTTTCACCGAAATCTATTGCTATATATAAATATATATATATATAATTAATAAAATAAAAATATTTCATAAACAAGAATA
Source organism: Prosapia bicincta (assembly GCA_036971475.1). Classification (NCBI taxonomy): domain Eukaryota; kingdom Metazoa; phylum Arthropoda; class Insecta; order Hemiptera; family Cercopidae; genus Prosapia; species Prosapia bicincta. The sequence goes on from JBAIZL010000004.1 coordinate 13,531,991, forward strand.
CTTTTAATGAATATATTTATTCAAAGCTTTTCGCCGATAAAATAGTATTAGCATCTTCAGAAAATTATGATTTTCCTGAAGATGCTGATACTATTTTATCGGCGAAAAGCTTTGAATAAATATATTCATTAAAAGTATTCTTGTTTATGAAATATTTTTAATTTATTAACTATATTACAAGAAAACATATCACCATATTTAATACATATATATATATATATATATATATATATATATATATATATATATATTTATATATATATATATATATATATATATATATATATATAAATTTCGCAATATGTATTCTTGTGTATTAATAAAGAACTAAGTCAAAATACAAATACAAGAATTATATATATATAAAACATATATAAAAATTCAATATAATTCTTGTATTTTTATTTTGACTTATATATTCACTAAGATTTATTAGTAAAAATGTATTACTTATAAGTATTTATTAAATAAAAATACACTGTGAAGTACTGTCTATTTACAAATGTATTATATTTTAAATATATCTAAATGAATTCTATTTTTCTTTAGATCAGTATATATTACCTCGTTTTTTAGTTAATTCAATAGATATTTTTATATCTTGATATAACCTTACTTAGTTTTCCCACGTCACCTAGGATAGTGCGAATTGAGAGTTGCGAATCACTGATCTACATATAAACAGCTAAATTCAACTCATTCTTGCAAACTTAAAGCGTGTGATTAAAATTCTATGACAAACCGACAACGGATCCAGATGAAGATGTTTATTGAACCATTAAGTCATTATCTTGCAAAAAGAACGTTGCCGGCACTTTCAATATAATTCAATTCACAATTGTACAAATATCTTCCCAAACTAATATGTATATATAGCGTATATATATATATATATATATATATATATATATATATATACACGGCGAAGAAGGGCATACGGGAACATTAACCAAAAAGTAAAAACGTTAACTTGTTAACTATCTGACTCAGTTGTAGGTATTTTTAGTTAAACATTGCTTTTTTACATTTTTTCATTATTTGTGAAAATATAAATGCAGATGGTTGAAGTAGCGATTTGTTTGCTCATTACTATTATATGTTAATTATAGTTTAGTAAAATTTGTTTATAATGCGTAACATAAATAAATTTCTTTATTAACAAATTATATTCAAAGAAAATTATTTATAAAATTTTTGTTAAATGTCTTAAGCATATATTTAGAGGAAAGGTTTGGAGCTTAAATCAGATGTATTGATAATGTAAAGTTATTTCTTTGTAATGTGAATTTTAGATAGCACTCCTCCGTCGCTGGCGGGTGACTGCAATGGTGGATTTGATTTCAATGTTTGACTGTCCTTCTATCAACCGCACAGAATTGGTTAAATAAAGATAAGTTTATTGTTGAATTATAATTCAATTCGTTATTTTTACATCATTAGTTTCACATTCATAAATATTGTTGATATCAAGGGATACAAGATATTTTTAAAAATATTTTTTATACATTAATCTAAAAGTTATATTATGTTTTCAGTTGTGGTTGTTTTGGAATTTTGTATTATGATGATGACCAATCTTTAAAAAAAGTGTGTTGAAAAAAAAATATTTATAAATGTAATATACAGGTATGTGTGTTTAAGTGTATTTTATATTGAATATCAACATGTGTTTTCTCGTTTTATTTCAGTAAATAAATATTTTTTTTAATAATATTTTCTCTGGATATACTATTATTTAGCTTTCCTCTATCTTAGGGCTGTCCATAGGTTGCGAATCACTGATTTAAATGTATACGGAAGCAGCTAAGTTCAACTCCTCACACGTATAGAGCTCGCTCTGTATTTTAAATTTCTGCAAACTTCAAGTTTATTTCCAATTCTATGCAAAACAGACAAGTAAAACAACATAAACGTATATATTGATTGTTTAAGCCTTTGTCTTGCAAACAAGAAAGTTAGCCGCATTTACATAAAAACTCAATTAAAAATAAATGTAATATTAATGTACAGATATATTCCGAGATTATTTATATTCCCCTATGAAGGGCTTGCGTAAACATGAACCTATAAGTACAAAGCCTCACTTTTTATCTATCAGAGTCAGTTGTTAGTATAATCAAGGAAAACACGTAGACAGGTAGTTTTAGGTAAAGAAGTTTTGTTGCTTTACAGTTGTGTATTATTTGTTAAAATATAAATGCAGATGTTCAAAGTATAATTTTATTTATACATTGCTATTGTATGTTGATATTTATTAGTTTATAATAAGTAAAATATATCTATTTATTTATTAATAAATTATATTTAAAAGAACAATTTATTGAATGTAAGGTTTAATGTGTTACGCAACAGCAAGTGTTTGGAGCGTAAATTAGCAATACTTGAGTATGTTTTAGTGTTTACCTCGCAAGACATATTTATTTATACATAAACCATGTATTTACGAGAAAGAATAGTAATCAGTTCTTTCTGAGGTGAGTATTGATTGGACTTAAAAGTTAATCCATCTTAAATATTTTTAAAAAAATACTTTACAGATAGAGTACGTAAAGTAAATAATGTGAGGAATAAAGTTATACATAGAACAGTAGAATATTTTTTTCTGGATTGTTGATTTTCATTTTGGAACACGAACAGTCGTTAACATTACACCATGATTATTAATTAATTTTTGATAATTTATATTTTTCCACTAGGATTTATATTCTTATTACCTGCCATTCCTAGCATTGTCACGCTACTCGTTGACGCGTTTCGGAGGACCTCCATCAGTCAGAACTTTTTACGAACTGTTCTTCCCTGTATGGGAAACGTTTTTAATCGTATCTAACTACACCACTCTTTGCTATTTAAGCTTCATCTCATATCGGTTCAGGGTGTTCAAAGCTCTGTCTATTGTTAATTAATTTGTATATATTTTGGAACTATTTTAAAATTTGAAACGTTACATTTGATTGATTCTGTATTTTGTACGTTTATTATTGTCGAATTTTTCAATTGGGCTTTTTATGTTTCCAGAATTTCAATAATAATAAGGGATGTACCTAGTTTCGAATTTTCTACTAGTTTGTTCTACAAGTCAATATATATTGCGTTACATTGACAGTCATTTCATTGGCTCCATTTATATCATATTTATTTTATTCATTTATATTTTTATTGAGTTTATTTTTAAGTGTGTTTCATGTACTCATTGCAATCCTCTCTTTATGTGTCTTTGAAAAATTAAATATCTTATTAATTTACTTTCCCTTAAATTGAAACTCCGCCCACATTTGTTCCTCATTTATGGGTTCCTATTGTAATTTTTTTCCTATTTTCCATATTAGCATATTATTATAATTAATATTTTTAGCTTTCTCATAAATTACATCTAATTCTTTGTATTCCTGTTAAGACAAAGGTAAACTGTATAACCTGTTAAGCATGGATCGGCAAGCGGTCAATGTTTGCTCCATTGGGTTATAACCTGTTAAGCATGGATCGGCAAGCGGTCAATGTTTGCTCCATTGGGTTATAACCTGTTAAGCATGGATCGGCAAGCGGTCAATGTTTGCTCCATTGGGTTATAACCTGTTAAGCATGGATCGGCAAGCGGTCAATGTTTGCTCCATTGGGTTATAACCTGTTAAGCATGGATCGGCAAGCGGTCAATGTTTGCTCCATTGGGTTATAACCTGTTAAGCATGGATCGGCAAGCGGTCAATGTTTGCCCCATTGGGTTATAACCTGTTAAGCATGGATCGGCAAGCGGTCAATGTTTCCTCCATTGGTTTATAACCTGCTAAGAATGGATCGGCAAGCGGTCAATGTTTGCTCCATTGGGTTATAACCTGTTAAGCATGGATCGGCAAGCGGTCAATGTTTCCTCCATTGGTTTATAACCTGCTAAGAATGGATCGGCAAGCGGTCAATGTTTCTCCATTGGGTTATAACCTGTTAAGTATGGATCGGAAAGCGGTCAATGTTTGCTCCATTGGGTTATAACCTGTTAAGCATGGATCGGCAAGCGGTCAATGTTTCCTCCATTGGTTTATAACCTGCTAAGAATGGATCGGCAAGCGGTCAATGTTTCTCCATTGGTTTATAACCTGTTAAGCATGGATCGGAAAGCGGTCAATGTTTGCTCCATTGGGTTATAACCTGTTAAGCATGGATCGGCAAGCGGTCAATGTTTGCTCAATTGGGTTATAACCTGTTAAACACGGATCGGCAAGCGGTAAATGTTTGCTCCATTGGGTTATAACCTGTTAAGCATGGATCGGCAAGCGGTCAATGTTTCTCCATTTCGTGGTTAGAATCAAAACTTAAATTATTATCAGTGTAGGATTTTTTACGACAAAATCCAAATTCAAATCTATTAGGTTTCCTTATTATTTTTACATCTAAAAAAATTATAATTTTTCCTGCCTCTTTTTCAAAATGTCTAATTGTCGTATATGTATATTATTAATATCTACTAAAATTTCATCTTATATTTTTTTCGCATACTTTTAATTATCATTAGCGAATCCTCTACATATCATAGATATTTTATGTATCGGTAATATTCTAAAATATTTGCTAAGTAATTAAATTCATAATGTCGTATTTAACCTTCTCCGAAACGCGTCAACGAGTAGTGTAACAATGCTGATAAATGGCAGGTATTATGATACTCTAAATAGTAATTTTAATTATTGTTTTAAATTTTATTTCATTGTAATGTGAATTTTGGATTCCTTAATAGCCACTGATTGTTCTGCATACACATTTACAAGTGTTCGACGTCAACAAAAGTTACCGGTAACATTTTGGAAACTACCCAAACATTTACCTATTTTACACATCAGTGCGAATACTATGTAACTGTCTATAAGGTCGTGCATGGCTATAGCGTTCTATCAATTTGTTATAATTATCTCCTAATCACAATAAAACTGAGTCAGATAAACTTATTTCCAATTGGAATAACATGTAGTCTTTGCATGCGCCAATACTACATTTTCTTAACTTGTAAGTTGTTTAACACTTTCAAAGCGGGAGACATTAATTTCTGTCATAGCCTAGCCAGTGACTGCAATGGTGGACGTTTCTTCACTGCTTAGCTCTTGTTAATCAATTTGAATTGGTTAAAAAAAAATAGACTTATAATGAGCACTAGATACTGAAATCGCACTGGCGTCGGAGGATTTAATAAGACAATCATTACTACTAACTTTGAAATAGCATTTAGAACACCCAATTAACACAAATAATCCTCTACGTGCTGTGGGCAGTGCGTTCAAAAAAATGATATTTAAATAATATAAAATTAATATTAAATTAGTTGTTTACCTGATTGGAGTCGTCATTAGGTCTATAAGTTACCTCACTCTTTTCCTCGGGAAGATAGCATTCTGTAGAATGTTCTCCTTTGGTCACCAGGAAGACGTGTCCTCGGGGATCTTTACCATTACGATCAATACGCGACGACTTTCTCTATAAGACTCTCCTAGATAGTTAACTATGATAACAGCTGGTCTCTCGTGGCTATAATTACAACCGATTGCTTTCTGAAATATTTGGTGGTAATATACAAGTTAGGCGGATTATTAAAAAAAAACGTTACAATCTCGTACATTAGAGTTAGTAAAGAAATCAGTTAAAACGAATAAATAATATTGTTGCAGGCAGCAATAATGACAAATAGCGAAGGGACAACGACAGAACAGAAAGATAACAATCTAATAGGCATGTTCGATCACGAAGCGATTTCAAGAGGACTATCATTAATAACATC
>JBAIZL010000004.1:13545251-13552751 GCA_036971475.1 Prosapia bicincta
TCAAATCTATAGTGATTAGAATAGGTAAGAAATAATTGAAAGAAAACCATTATCAATAATAATGCCAACGAAATATAAATTTGTTTAGTATTTTTCAATATATTTTAATATAATTAGGTTATATTACTACATTTATTTTATTATACAGCTAAACGTATGAGTGCATGTTTGGGAATGTAATCTGTCTCAAGACAGCTTCCATTGTTAACGATTCTCTTGAGTTACTGTGACATATGAATTAACTAAACAAAAAAATGATAAAAACCGTGAACCAGAATAAAATTAATTTATTCACTATGTAACAACACCTGATGCACATTTCTCTTTGAAGCTAAACGTTTTCAGAAGCACTGACGTACATTCAGGCTAGAAGGTGATCATCTGCAATCAATCAAGAGTTACACTAGCTTTGACCATTGCTACCTTGTAACCGAATGTACATTAAGTATTGCTTTAAGGTGAATTGATAATTTCATTGTAATTATTGATTTTTTTTAATCGTGTTTACTTCATTAACCTCATATTGAACAATTTAATTTCATTACTGTTATATATATTCTCACAATACATAAATATATTAATATCCCTCAGTTAAATAAAACTGAGGTTATTCAAATACAATAATTATTTATTGTTATTTACTCAAAGCGTTTCGTTAATAAACAGTACCAACATCATCAACAATTAATGGTAAAATAGTGCCTGATGGTGGTGGTACTGTTTATCAACGAAAAGCTTTGAATAAATAAAAATAATTTTTCTTGTGTTTGAATAACCTCAGTTTAAAATACAAGGATACATGTTATATATATGAGTTACATGTTTTTTTAAGCTTGAAAGCTTTTTAAAAATAATTTTTTTTTTTTAATCTTTTAATTGTTAACAAACATTCAATTTAGAAAACTGTTACAATAATTTTGCTCAATAAATACAATTACAATAACAACTGCTGCACATTCACTTGTAGTGGAGACGACTGTCTTGTACAGGAGTTGGCTACACACTAAGCTTAAGCTGTCCCACCAACTGTACAATGAAATATCTGCGTAAGCAGGAATTTACTCTAGTACGCATATTATTTAGTCAAGTTCACATTATTCGTTCACATAACTTATATATATTCGTTTAGTAATATGATTCGTTTTTGTTAAAAATAATAATAACAATTAAAAAGCTGTAAATTAAAATATTGTAAGGTTAACGACCTTAGCACGTTAAGGACTGGACCAAACCTTACTGTGTCGGTATTGGTCGGCTGATAGGAGATAGGTGCTGCTATTATTTGGCCGGATAGTGTTAGAGGCGTTACAAAACAAATGTAATCGGTATTGTAGTAATGATGATATCTTTGCAATAGAAATGTACATCAGGACATAAATACAATTTTTTTGTGTTTTAAGAGATTTAATTAGGTTTTAATTAAAAATTACACCACAGTTTCTCCAAGTTGTTAGTAAATTATTTTACTAATACGCGTTTCATTGTAAATCAGTCATCATAAATGAGTGTGTAACGGCAAACATTAAAGTTACAGTTTAATTATGATTATGTTATGAGAAATGATGACTTTGTCAGTGAAAAGTGTATATTTGTGAGTTGGTGTTCATTATTAAATGAATTCACAAAAAGAAACACACTAAGGTCAAGTCTTAGTAACTGGGTAACGAACTTTAGATATTGGTAAAATAAACACCTTTTTAAAGGCAACTGGTTAAGAAAATATTCAAACTTTGGTAAATAGTAATGTAGAAAGATGGTATTTGACAATTGGTAAATAACACATTAACATTTTGGGAATTAAAAATATATATCCTTATTTTTTGATACTTGGTAATTGAAACATTCAAAGTTTGATCATTAGTAAAATATACACTTATTTATTGGTAATTGGTGAACAAAACATTAAAACTTGGGTAATTAGTACAATAAACACTTGTTTATTTGTAATTTATTAATAAAACATTCATTCTTTGGTAATTAACAATATAAACACTTATTATTTGGTTTTGTAAATTAAACATTTAAGGTTTAGTAATTAGTACAATAAACACTTGTTTATTTGTAATTTATTAATAAAACATTCATTCTTTGGTAATTAATAATATAAACACTTATTATTTGGTTTTGTAAATTAAACATTTAAGGTTTAGTAATTAGTACAATAAACACTTGTTTATTTGTAATTTATTAATAAAACATTCATTCTTTGGTAATTAATAATGTAAACACTTATTATTTGGTTTTGTAAATTAAACATTTAAGGTTTAGTAATTAGTACAATAAACACTTGTTTATTTGTAATTTATTAATAAAACATTCATTCTTTGGTAATTAATAATGTAAACACTTATTATTTGGTTTTGTAAATTAAACATTTAAGGTTTAGTAATTAGTACAATAAACACTTGTTTATTTGTAATTTATTAATAAAACATTCATTCTTTGGTAATTAATAATATAAACACTTATTATTTGGTTTTGTAAATTAAACATTTAAGGTTTAGTAATTAGTACAATAAACACTTGTTTATTTGTAATTTATTAATAAAACATTCATTCTTTGGTAATTAATAATATAAACACTTATTATTTGGTTTTGTAAATTAAACATTTAAGGTTTAGTAATTAGAAAAATAAACACTTATTTATCGGTATTTAGTGAATAAATTTTTCACCCTTCTTAATTAAAAATATAAACACTTATTCATTGGTAATTGGTTAATAAACATTCCAACTTTGGTAATTAGTAAAATAAACACTCAATCATTTGTAATTGGTAAGTAAAACATTCAAACTTCGGTAATGAATATTAGAAAGACTTACTCTTTTGTAATTGAAAAACTAAACATCGAACTTTAACAATTAGTAGTACAAACACTTAATTAAAACATTCAAGTTTTGTTAATAATATTAGAAACCCTTAGGCTAACGTTTTGTAATTAATAAATAAAATATTAAAACTTTAGTAAATAATAATAAAAACTTTGAAACTGGAGAATTATACACTAAAATATTGCTAGTTAAAACACTTTTATCTTATAACATATCTTTAATCAATATCTTTATATCGCACACGTAATAATAAAATTCCTATTAACTTTGGTCGATTGTAACGTTTGTGATTAAACCTTAGGGGTTGCATGCAAAGCTATCGGAGAAGCAATCGATATCTATTTATTTTGTGCAAATTATTATCTTAAAGGGACGTCTGTAGTTTATCGGAACAAAATGTAAATGTCATGTATAATTTAGAGATCGTTGGTTATTGTTACGTCATAATGAAGAACACATGTATCAAGGGAGAGATAGCAGTACGATTACACAGAGACATGTATGGTGGGTCTTTATTAACTGCCATTTTAGTTTAATACTTGAAACAGGTTCATAAACAGGTATTTACAAATTAAAGCACATCTTCCGTTCTAAAATTATAGGATAATTACACAAAAAAGTAATAGTAAACGTGATCATGGATTTTTGTTATGAAGCTCCACAGGTTTCTTAATAACAGGTAAAGTTATCTGTAAAAATGGAATTAAAGTTATTTGCATTTGCAATTATTTAATTATTTTAAAAAAGTGTTAAATTAAAATCACTGCTGCTCTTAAGCACAATTAAAGATTTTGAAATTATTCTGCAAACAATAAATTAACTGCAAACACAAACTAACTATATCATAAGGGATGTAACAAATGGGAAGTTTTGTAGATTATTTTTCACAAGTTTTAGAAACTAATACACTAGTATTTGCCTTGTAACAGGTAATATAAAGTTACTACAAGTAATATAAAAATAATATAAAAGGTAATATATAGTATAATTGCTACAATTGGGGTCACGTGAGTCGTAATTTGTAAGAGAAGTGTGGAAGACCGTGGGACTAAAATGACTGATTTTAGTGAATTCTTAATTTGAAAAAATGTTACCTACAGACGTTTAATTAGAATCTACCATAATTAATAATAGAATAATGTAGTTATTAGAAATTCAATGTTTTAAGTTCAAAAATTTACAGAATAAAAGTAGCATTTAAGGAATTTACGTAAATTTGGTTCTTAAAACGGGTCAGAACCGGCAAAGAAATTTTACAATTAAAAAACTGTAATATAAATATATAATTCAATATCATTATATTTAATTATTTGTTGTAAGATTTACTATATATATATTATAACCTAAATTATTTGAAATATGTTTTGCCTTTGGGTTATATTTAATTACCTCACCTTTCTATAGCCACACCTACAGATATCTAAATAATTAACAATCATATAAATTTTAACATCACTTGCATTTATTCCTGACATTTAATTACTACACACTATACAAAATCACCTTGATACTATTTAGTGACAAGATTGATGGCTCAACTAATATTACAATTAATTACTAAAAAAGTGGACCCTTGAGGCTTATGTTTTAGTATAATAAAGTTTAATAATTACAGAGTTATTTGCTCTTCTCTAGGATCGTTATTACGGGATCTTCTATAAATTAGAAAGTGCTGAAAAAAAACTAGATTAATGTCTTATACCAATAAATTTAAAATTGTTCTGAATTTACTACGTTTATAAAGCTCTGTTGGCTAATTTTAATGTAAGAAAGAAAGTACTTATTGGTTGTTGAATTCCTGGAATCTTGACCGTTGATAGCTGCTTCGTTGTACTTTTACACACAACTAACTCACTTCCCTAATTCTTTGCATCTGACTAATCATTTACGCCACACCATTAAATTTTACACAAAAAAGTCACATTTTCCATAATTTTATTAAACAAATATACTCCTTTTTAAACCTGCTTACACTTGGTCCCCTCCAATACGTCTGCCCTCTTCTGAAGTAACTCCAAGACGTCTCTCTTTGCCCGATCATTATAGTTTTCAAACCTCATAATCTCCCCTCCCTTACGTATTTGAGTAAAATCTGGTGATTCCCACACCTTTTACAAATAGCTTTTCTAACCGTGTTAGAAAAGTGTTATCTTTTGGTCACTTGGAAACTCTTATCTAAAAATACTTGGACCCTTCTTTTATTAATAGGTTCCCACATTTTTTTTATGACTACACTTGAAATAGAACAATGGTTAAGTACTTTGTCAGTATTTTAGTAGCTATTCTTGTCCCTTTTACAGACTATTATTCTTTCTGGATACCAAATAAATTTATTCTATACGCCTTTTTTCGTCCCACAATTTTTGGTTTGGGGAATCAAAACGTATTCAGTTGAAAAAATAAGTGACTATGTTACAATATTGGACTTTCAATTTCAATATATGAAATCTTAGGAGAATAATATATAGTATCATAGGAAATATTATTTTGATTTCTCAGAATATTCTTCTGTTTATCTTCTTTATTGTTCATAAACAATATTCTCTTCTGAATTAAACGTGTAGTGTAATTTTGTTCAGTAGGTGAATAGATTTATGTTATCTCAATCAGTGGCAGATAATGGAAGATCTGCTCGTTCTTACAGATGTAATCAAAGTTAGGAACAATATATTTTATGGAAAGGTCATATCAAGGAGGGGAAACAGCTTGACATACAGAACCACCAAAGGGAGTCTGATGGGTTTTATGTAATTACCCTAGAGGGATACATAAAGAAATGGAGGAAATGCATATGGCTATGGAGCGATAAGTAAAGTCCTGGAGGGATACGGGAAACTATGAGGGAATTCACAAAGTTATGGAGAGGCACATAAGGTTAGAGGGACATGTAAGGTTACGTGAGATTATGGAGGAATTGGCAGTTATGAAGAGACATAAAAGTTCATGATGCGGTATCTAAGGTCATAGAGGGATACGTAAGACATAGATGAGATATAAATTAATAAATGGATGGGTACGGCTATGGAGGGCTACGTGGGACACGTGAGATCATGGATGGATACGTGAGATCATGGAGGGATTCATGAAGTCAAGGAGAGGCCCGTAAGGTCATGGAAAGTTACGTAAGTACATATAGGGATATAAAACGTAATGAGGGGATGCATACGGCCATGGAGGATTACGTAAGGTCTTGTGGGATACATGAGATCCGGGTCAAGAAAAGGCACGTAAGGTCATGGAGGGATACGTAAGTACGTATAGGGATATATAAGGTAATTAATGGATGTCTATTGCTATGGATGGTTACGAAAGGTCTTTAAGTGATGCATGAGGTCATGAAGGGATTCGCATAGTCCAGGAGAGGCACGTTAGTCATGGAGAAATATTTAAGGTCATGGTGGGATACGTAAGTACGTATAGGGATATATAAGGTAATTAATGGATGTCTATTGCTATGGATGGTTACGAAAGGTCTTTGAGTGATGCATGAGGTCATGAAGGGATTCGCAAAGTCAAGGAGAGGCACGTTGGTCATGGAGAAATATTTAAGATCATGGTGGGATACGTAAGTATATATAGGGATGCATAAGTTAATGAGGGGATGCGTCCGGTTAATGAAAGCTACCAAAGGTTATGAAAGTATACGTAAAGTTAAAGAGGGGTTCAAAAGGTCATGGAGGGACACATAGGATCACTAGGGATACTCACGTTCATGGAGGGATAAAGTCAAATAATCTATATACGCTATATATACCTGTATACATGTTATTGTTTCAGGTGGTAAGAATGATAAATGACACAAGATTACCAGAGTCGCTTCAGAACCACAGTACTTATATAGGAATGTTTCATCATGTAGCCATTATTAATGGGTTGTCCTTACTGCCACGAGAATGGGCTTTCATGTTCGATTCCGAAAACAATGAAAGAGTATATCTTTTGCGAACCATTGCAAGTACATTGCTCGACATATTCTGTTTGCTCAGCTGTGTTGGAAATGGCGCCACAATCTTCGTAATACTCAAGCACAAGCACATGAGAACAAGCGGGAATCTCTATTTACTGAGTTTGGCTGTATCCGATGTACTGACGGCCTTGGGATTAGCTTTCGGGGCGAACTACAAGGTTCGAAGGTAAGTTTGATTTCTACCCTTAGCAATGTAGAATAAAGTACGAAATAATTTAATTGTTTTTAAAGTTTTTATAAGAAATGTAAGCCTCTTGCATTTGAATACGATAGTGACTTTACCTATTGTTCGCGTAAATATTACGTGTCCTCGGATTTGAAGGCCTCTAAATATTACGTGCCCTCGGGTTTGAAGGCCTCTAAATAAAAAACCAAGAGACGTAAAGAAAAATGAATATCACCGGAATTTTTGCAGTTACATTTTAAGCATTGCCGTGTATATTCTTTTACATAATCATTATTAACTTTTATAACAAGAAGAACGAGCTCATACATATATTTTCATGATGCCAATTGATGGCTTAAGTTTAAACATTTATTCGCGAACCACCCGTTGTCTCATCAAGTTCAAAATTGAAAACAATACCAATGACTGTGAAAAAAAACTACAAAGTTTACTATTTCCATGAAGATAAAAATTCTTATCCATTTCATTTAGCCACCTTTTCTAATCTCTTTGTGGTCAGAAAACTACATTCGTG
>JBAIZL010000004.1:13560251-13572751 GCA_036971475.1 Prosapia bicincta
AAAGTTTCATTAGGTTTAAAATTCCAAATATCATCCTATTTAACGATAAAATCAGGCTCCACTCATTAAAACTAAGCATTCATTGCGCATAAACGTAGGCATTAAATTCTCCTCTGTGGCATTGGGTTTTCTACCCAGATATGATCGAATCAGTGTGTCATTACTGTTGTCTTGAGATTCATTAGAAGCATTCTAACTTATGACCTGAACAATTTTATAGGGTTCTTATGCCTGTAGAAACATAAAAAGAATATCTCTATTTTGTATTGCAATAAAATTGAAGTAAGTTTTCATTGTGTAGTATCAAATAGTAGTAAACTGTACAAATAAGTTGAAGCATTTTGTGTATTTATGCGGGAAGGTAAATGGATACTTATGAGAATATTATACGAATAAATACCGGAATACGTCATACTAAGGTTTAAGCACATAGAAAAACAATAAAAAATGTAATTATATAATATTAAAATAATATTTACACGAAAAAATACAGCAAACTCCCGATTATCCGTGGGCGGATTAACCGGTTTGCGGATTATCCGGGATCTGTCGTTGTTTTACAAATATCCAATTTTTATTCCAATCAGATTCATGTGTTCAAATTTCCAAACGGTGAATTACGACGTAAATACATATAAGGCTTAATATGAGTTAAGATGAAGGGAATAGATATGTAAATATGTACATACTAATTTTTACGTTGGAAGGGAAGCATCCTGTGTGGGCCAGCGAAATAAAAGGGGCGAGCAGACTACTGTATATAAGAGACAATAAAAAAAAATGCTTGGACACCCGAAAACCTAGAGTGTATCATAAGATTGTAAACAAATGTCAGCTAATCTCGGCTATAAATAGTCTAGGACGTGACATATGCATTATCCATGTCTGTCATATACATTATCGATCTTTATGGCTTTGTGACACAAGTAGACACTGTGCGACAAAATGGTTCTCAAGAAACGTAGATCACACATTAAAGCTAAATCAATACTCACAAAAAAAACAGACGAAAGTGACAGATTTTTTTCTTAAAAAGTGAAAGTATTATGTGTAAAGGAAATTACATATGTACATTTATACTTACTTTTGACATATAGTTATGTACTTATTGTAAATAGTTAGACATATAAATATACATGTTATAATCCGTCAACGAACGAATACATCGACATTTTATAATATTTTCTGTATTTATTTTGTCCTTTGAAGATTATTTGTGAATTGCATTAAACGGGGTCATTATTTGTCTAACTTATGGTATAATAATCGATCGTTTTGCGTATTCTTTGTTCATAGCGGATTATCCGGGGAATTCGTTATCCGGCGTTGCCGGGCCACCCTATTACACGGATAGTCGGGAGTTTACTGTATTTTAAATTACAATGTAATATTGAATGGTGAATGTAATAATTCGTTTTCTATTTTGTATGTTTACGTTGCAAGAAAAGTCTAAAATTCGTTTGACAATGCATTGTCTTAATGTGATTAAAGTTATGTATAATTTAGCAGTACAAACATTATACTCTAATCATAATGGGAAGTAACTCTAAAGTAATACACTAAGTAGTACTGCTGTCGCCGAAATTATACATTACAAATTTTATAATAATTTTAGTAATATTAACAAAGTCATTCAATGTAAGAAAATCTAAAAATATTTAAGGCGTACAATATAGATCAGTTGTCGTGACAAATTCTTTTAAAACAGTGCAAAATTGCAAAGTTTCAATGCTGAACAGAAATTGAATTATCTATTTCTACTGAATATTCATTCAAATTATTGCAAAACTTTTTCAGTTTAAAGAGAACTGTTTATTATCATCTTATAGAATTTTGAATAGAGATATTTATTGTTACTTAGCAGTATACATTATATGTATTGCTTTATCTCTTATAATCAAAACCAGATTATATAAATAATTATATAACTTTGCATGCACCATTTCAAAAAATGATTATATAATTATTAATTCGAGTACATTCTATCGTTTTAATACAATACATATTGTTATGACTATATTCTATAATTGCACAGTAAAATTATTTAATAAGAGAAATTTTACGTAATATGTTAGAAGATAATTACTTAAATAACATATTGTTTGTATAAATTATATTTGTAACATGAGAACATCATATTATTGGTACGTTATTGTGTAAGTTCTTTGTAATTAGTCTAGGAATATGTTATACATTATAGAATAAAAATGTGAATAAAATATATTGTGTTGTCACATTTACCCACAAAATAAATTAATAAATTCCGTCTAGATAGGCATAAACAAATAATGAAAACAACAATTAGTTATTATTTTGTATAAATTACATAGAATTCAACGCAGTTTAAGGAAATGGTTTTTTTGTAGTTTAATTTGTGTGTGAGTGTGTAAGTGTAATTGTGTGTGTGTTTGAATGTGCGTGTGTGTGTGTGTGTGTGTGTGTGTGTGTGTGTGTGTGTGTAATTGTGTGTGTGTGCGTGTGTGTGAATGTGCGTGTGGGGGTGTCTGTATGTGTGTGAGTGCATGTGTTTGTGTGTTTGTGTGTATGTGTGTGTGTGTGTGTGTGTGTGTGTGTGTGTGTGTGTGTGTGTGTGTGTGTGTGTGTGTATGTGTGTGTGTGTGTGTGTGTGTGTGTGTGTGTGTGTGTGTGTGTGCGTGTGTGTAATTGTGTGTGTGTGTGTGTGTGTGTGTGTGTGTGTGTGCGTGTGTGTGAATGTCCATGTGGGGGTGTCTGTATGTGTATGTGTTTGTGTGTATGTGTGTGTGTGTGTGTGTGTGTGTGTGTGTGTGTGTGTGTGTGTGTGTGTGTGTGTGTGTGTGTGTGTGTGTGTGTGTGTGTGTGTGTGTGTGTGTGTGTGTGTGTGTAATTGTGTGTGTCGGTGGGTGTGTGTTTAAGTGTGTGTGTTTGCATCTAGTTCTTGTTTGCATCTAGAAAATTGTTCTTGTTTTCACAGTGCGTAGATATACTTAGATAATTATATAATAAGGTAAATAATAGGTTGTATTAGAAGTGAAGACTTCTATATAAGACCAATATAATTTGGTTTTGTAATGTGTTAATGATCTCTTTACTTACAAACTCTACGCAATAATAAATTTAACAAAATTAACTATTGTAAATAAATACTACAGTTAGATCCTATTTGCTTGTAATAGAACCAACGTTTAAACCACTATATCAATTTTATAGTTAGGTTCATCGAATAAGACTGAGAGTGAATACTCTATGTAAGGGGTTCCTTAAAAATTTATGTTTATGTAATTAAATTTATTGAAGTCAAGATATTGGTAAAGAATTTTAGTTTTATATAGGCCTGAAAGCCCAAACACACCAACATGTAATTACATACATATGCTAGAATTTTTGTTTGTTATGCGTATTGTGTGTGTGTGTGTGTGTGTGTGTGTTTGGGCGTATGTGTAAGGAGAGTGTGAGCTAGTAGCAGGAATTCAAAAATACAGTCTAAAATACACGAAACACTTAAAAAACCAAAATTTTATTTAGTTGTAGGTCTATGTATATAAAATACAATACCTCTGAATGATAAGTAGATAAGACTAACTGATATTAAATCCTTGAAGTTCAATTTTATTATATATATATATATATATATATATATTTATATATATATATATATATATATATATATATCTTTTAAACAACATAGATTATTCAAATACAAGAATATTTATTAATTTATATCCAAAGCTTTTCGTTGGCAAACAGTACCAACTTCATCAGGAATGAAAATGTTGAATGAATTTTCATTCCTGCAAAAGTGTTGGTACTGTTTGCCAACGAAAAGCTTTGGATATAAATTAATAAATATTCTTGTATTTGAATAACCAATGTTGTTTTAAATTATTAAACAAGAAAACGTATTATATATATATATATATGTTTTTTGGACATGGGTATATTATTTGAGAAACAACATTTACCAAAAACAAGTTAACTCTAACCATTCTCCTATTTATAGCATATAATCAGCTGACGGTGGGAGGAATAATAGTAACAACTACCAACCAACGCAGAATTCCTCTAACGTTGCACTTTATTGTGGACTATGAATAGCCAATCTACTCGTTATTCAACTCAGCAATCACATGTAATTCTAAACATGCAATCTTGTGACCTCAGAATAACAAGTAATATTTTGTTAAAATCAATAAAACAATAATTTTTTCTCTATTTGGCTTTAAACATGTTCATGAATACTTATTTATAAATCATGCAAGCAAAAAAGGAAATACTTCACGGACACTGCACAAATATTAACAAGTAATGGAAACAATTTTGTTTAAAGTCAATTCTTACTTAGGTGAACAAAAAAAAAACTTTATTTTAATTATTTTGAAATAAATATTTACAATTATTATAAATAAAGTAACATAACCTATGCGTTAAAAAGCTGTTCTACTACATCACCTATAATATAAAATCAGCTGTTTTATGAAATTATATATTAAGTTAATTTAAGGCAAATGGAAGCAAAATAAATATAGATCATTCCTTGCCCTTTTTGTGAAAACTTTTTCTCCAATGAAAAACTAAAATGAATTAATTAAATTAACATACAATTTTTTTTAAAATGTAATAACATCAGATATCATTCACTAAATGTATTTAAAACATGTATTTAAATTTGAGTGAACAAATAAAGGTATTTTAATAACGGTAGAAAATTTGAACTATATATATATATATATATATATATATATATATATATATATGGAGATTGTGAATTGTAAAAGGCATCCAAGACATTTACAAAAACTATAATTTTATATCTGTTATATTAAATTATAAATTCTTTGATAGGTTTGTTGTTTGTAATTACATTTCTTTTCTTAGTGTGTAAAATTATATTTCAATATATAAAGTTACACAAATTTAAAATTAATTTTATTAACACCGTTATGAATTATAAACTGTTACCAATGGGAGAAGGAAACTGATATACATTAATACACGGCTGATGTTTGCATGAGTGTTTTTATTTGGGTACCTTAACCATGTTCTCACAAAGTGTTTGATCCGCCTTTGGAATTGCCAGACTTCGGGGTCGTTCAGCAGGGCGATGCATATATGCAAATCCAGGGAACATAGTTTTATGCTATTAGTGAAAATTTCTTCCATTTGTTTTCTCTCTAGCCACTTCGTAGGTCTTATTATTAATAATCCTAATAGTCGCATCTGTCTTTTGGCCGAAGAAAGGCTTGTTGGAGTCGGATACTACTTCAAAGATCCGTCTAGTTTTGATGCCACGTTCGCCTTCCCAATGTCAATGCAATCACAGAAACTTGGAATGCAGTGCAATCCCAAACCCTTAGGATCAATTTCAATCTAAAAAACGTAGGATCAATTGCAATCCAAGACACGTGAATTCCAGTGTAATCTCAAACCATTGGGATCAATTGCAAAACCAGACACTTGGGATCAATTGATAACGCAGACACTTGGGATTGATTGTAATTCCAGACACTTGTAATCCATTGAAATCCAGTACCCTTGGTCTAAACCATTGCAATCTGAAACACTTTGCATTATAAAAGCGAGAAGTTCACGGGTTTCAGGGTCATATTGCAAACTGTAGGGAAGTTGTCACCAAGTGTGACTATTGTCGGTTGGGAGTCGATGAAAATATCACCTAATGTTGACAGGTGTTGTTCGAGTAACTCTTCCGCAGAAGGCTTCTTTGCTTCGGCACCGTAGTCACTGGACAATAATTTGACGTCATAGCTTAGTCGGATAACCAAAGAGTAAGCAATAGCCCTCGTCCTGAGGAAAAGGAGTAGAGCTCTCTCAATGACGCGAAATCTGCTAAGGCGACCAAGATGCCTTTACGAACCTCCTTCTACCGTGTAATAATAAAATGAAATTTAAGTTCAATGTAAATTAATTAAAAGCAATGACGTCATACACCAAGATTGGACTCGTATTTATGCCTAAAACTCTTTTAAGGTATTGGCCTGTTATAAGGTAATAATTAGCAAACGAGATTAACAAACATAAGTAAACGCTTAATAAAGGTGACTGAATTTTCGCTAATAACAATTTACTCAACACAATAGTTTCTGAAACAATATCGCCGTCATTAGATTCCACTAAAAAAGTTAAAAAAATCCAAAGGTTATAAAGTATGCGAGACAGTTATTCAGAGGGTGTGTAGAAGTTACAGTAAACTTCACTGGTCGCATTAAAAGCTTCCTCCAGGTAAATTCTCTTGTGCTTGCTTCTTACTCTTTGAATATCAATTTCCTCTAGTTAATTAATTTTATATTTGAGAGGCTTCTTGTCTCAGAGACAAAATGTGAAATACTTGAACATTATTAATTGTAGAAGGTGTAATCTATCGGATAATCAAGCGTACGACAGCTACAATTCTCGTGACTTATTTCCCGAGAAACATTAGACGTAAAGACGTGTTTTGTGCTCTAATCATGGTCGAGGAGTCTTTAAAACAATGGTAAACAAAGTTTTTGGGACAAAATACGTTAACTGAAAGTATTAGTGAGGTCGAAGTTAGAAAAAAGAATGCGTTCTAGGACAGACACACACACACACAAACACACACACACACACCCACACACACACACACACACACACACACATACACACACACACACTAATATAACACCTATAAAAGTTAAATCCCATTTCAGAATTAAAACAATTACTTATTTTTAAATAATTATTTTCTAGAAATGGTACGATTAATATTAAACAAATCCTTAAAGAACGAAGTGGTTGTAATACTGGTGTAACCTTTTAACCCTCTAGTAGGTAAAGCATTATGGCTTAGGTTTAGTCGTACTTTGTTCCACAGCCGCTTAAAACATCATAAATTACGCAAGTGACACTGCTTCCTAGATTAAACGTTGTGCCAGAGACAAGATTTATATCTGGAAGGCAGTGACGTCAAACGTCTCGGGTTCTTGACAACTATATACACAATTTGTAGCTCGTACAAACTAGTTGTATTAATTATGTTAATGGATTTCGTCTCTTGATTACATCTTGTAATTTTGCGCTTTATGACTTACGGAACTAAAATTTAAAAGTATATATATAATACAATAAAAATATTTCAAAAACAAGATAACTTTTAATACATATATTATTCAAAGCTTTTCGCCGATAACGCAGTATCAGCATCTCCAGAAAAATAATTATGTAACCTTAATTAATAATATATATAATTATTATATATGTATGCATGTAACACCGTATGCTCAAAACAAACAGTACTGAAAAACCGCTTTCTTTGCACTAGTTAGCGTCATGTCGGCAAAAACTAACCTCAAATGAATGAAATACGTCAACACTAATACAAGGCAACAAACAAAGGTCGGCACAGCTGATCAAGGAGGCAACTACAGCTGATTTAGTTTTAGTGCTGTTTATTTTGGCGCATACGGTAGATAACTAATTATAATGCAGTGAGTTACAAACATAATTTTAGTACTATTACGTAGGGGTTAAAGTATAAATACATTACATTTTCTCATTTCTATAGGATACTTTAAGTAAATAATTTGCGCAACTAGTAATGGTTACTATTTATAATAATATTCAACAAAGAACATATATAAAATTATATAAGTACTATAATTATTTTATTGGCCCTTGATGATGGATCGGCTCTTAATTTTATAATATTACATCAATCCTCAATGGTGGGGTGCAGACTTGCTGCACCATTGAGCTGGGTTTTGCGTCCCCCGCGGTACCCCAGTCTAACCTCAAACCACTGTCATCTCTCACTTCAATACTACAGACGTACCCGTAAGGGAGATGAGGGCTAGCTACACCTACTAAAAGGCGATTGGCGTCCCTCCTGGAACCTTAGTCTAACCTCACACCACTGTCAACACTTACTTAACTACTACACACACAACATCCACAACACAATCTTTATACATACAAACACTTACGCCTTTGATCTCAAACATCCTTGATTTAAACAAGAAGGCTATATTCATGCCTTCTCCCATATTCGTTACATTATTCTCAACTACTTGTACCCTTCTTTCTACTTTTTTGACATCTACTTTAAATGTTTCTACAGTTAGTTTATTTCCGCTGACTGTTACCTCTAAATTATCCATCTTTTCTATAGTCTCCTGGATTTTATTTTTAATTTCCTCATTCTTTTTTGTTATTTCTTCATTTATTTCAACCATCCTCATATTCAAGATTTCCCAAAGATTCCTGATGTCTTGTTTATCCTCCTCCCTTTCTTTCTTTCTTTCTAATTTTCCTCCTCCCTTTCTCTCATTCTCTGTACCTCTATCTTTTTCACTAATTCTTCTTGTTCCTTCAATCTATCTTGTTTCTCCTCCTCTTTTTCTCTTAATCTCCCTTGTTTCCGTTCCTCCATTTCTTTTAATCTTTCCTGTTTTTGTTCCTATATTTCTTTTAATCTTTCCTGTTTTTGTTCTTCCATCAATTTTTTAAATAACTCCATCATTTCAGATGGTTCTGTGTCTTGTCTCTGTCTAGTCGACATCTTACCGTCTTTTATTTAACTATTTATTTTTTTCTTAACAACTTTAAACATTTATTCTCTTGCTATCTTCTTCAACTTATATATTTTTATTATATAATGACTATTCAATTAAATATTCATTTAAAATTGTGCTCGATATGATCCGGTTCAGTGTTCTCTCGACCATGTCTTTCTAACGCCTATGTACTCTATTTGCTTTTATTAATAACTAACATTGTTTTTTGTTTATATCATATTTCTTTTCTTTAATATTCTTTTTACTTAATATGCCCTACCGACTTTTTACATTACTTAATTATTTTTATTAATTATTATTATTTACTCTAAATTCTTTTTAATTTAATTTTTTAAATTAACTTTTATTTAATTAAAATAATTATTTTTGTACCAATTTTAAGATTACTATTACTCTCCCTAGCTAGGCCTAATTTACTTTCCGCACATTTTTATACTTATATTCACTATCCCTGATTATATTTAGTCAAAATTAATTTAATATTATACATTTTGGCAGGGTCCTATAGGCCTCACTTTTACCCTTTCATTTAAATCGGTCTATTAGCCGTTAGCCTAATTAATGTTGTGTTGGTTTATAATTTATTCTAACATTCCCAGTTTGTCTATTTAGTTCTAATTACCTTAGTTTACATTGATTTTCCCTATATTTAACATTTTTATTATAATACTATGAAATAATTGGAATATTAGTTGATTGATCTATTTAACTATTCTAGGCTTAGTTACATTTATCTGTACTAACACCAGATTTATTTGCATCTGTCATTCTGGCCGTTGCAGTCTTCTCTCAAGAGTTTTTGACTAGTCAGAACCGTTGCGAGTTGGAAGTGCTGAAAATATCAGAGCTTGACAAACTCTGATCTGGGATGCTGCCGCGGTGCACAGGTGTCGGAGCCTGTGCAGAGTATTACGAGTTCTCGACTGATCCCCATCGAGTCGAGCTAATAAGTAAAACTATGGTCCTCAGAGGTCTGGGGGTTCCATGGTGTACTTGTTCCTGTTGTCCCGCCTGTAAACCTCCACATATGACCTAAACAAATTTATTGGAGTCATTAAGCCAAACAGAGATGGTTCACAGAAAATACATCAGAGGTAAACATAGAGCAAAAGTTTACAGCAAAAGTTGGCATACGCAAGTTACATATATTATAACCCCCGCCAAACAGAGATGGTTCACAGAGAATACATCAGAGGTAAACATAGAGCAAAAGTTTACAGCAAAAGTTGGCATACGCAAGTTACATATATTATAACCCCCGCCAAACAGAGATGGTTCACAGAGAATACATCAGAGGTAAACATAGAGCAAAAGTTTACAGCAAAAGTTGGCATACGCAAGTTACATATATTATAACCCCCGCCAAACAGAGATGGTTCACAGAGAATACATCAGAGGTAAACATAGAGCAAAAGTTTACAGCAAAAGTTGGCATACGCAAGTTACATATATTATAACCCCCGCCAAACAGAGATGGTTCACAGAGAATACATCAGAGGTAAACATAGAGCAAAAGTTTACAGCAAAAGTTGGCATACGCAAGTTACATATATTATAACCCCCGCCAAACAGAGATGGTTCACAGAGAATACATCAGAGGTAAACATAGAGCAAAAGTTTACAGCAAAAGTTGGCATACGCAAGTTACATATATTATAACCCCCGCCAAACAGAGATGGTTCATAGAAAATACATCAGAGGTAAACATAGAGCTTTTACAGCAAAAGTTGACATACGCAAGTTACATATATTATAACCCCCTCGGTATTTTGTAAATGTGGCCGTAGTGATGTGGCTTAACAAATAAATAAAAAACTCTAATTGCCTTTATCCACTACCTTGATTTTTTATACTTACAGAGACTCGCCGGGTCAATTGTTTGTCTAATCACTTGTATCTTATTATCAACTCAGGCAGACTGGCTGCCTGTTTAATAGCTCTAACAAAGACAGGTTAATGTTTACTAAAAACATTTAAATTTTAAAACAATTCATCAAAGCATTAAATTTTAAATAATTATTTGCTTTTTACTCGTACAAGTTTATACTTCACAAATTTAAACTACATAGGTTTACATGTTTCAAATTCAATCTGCATTTCCAGACAAAACTAGGTTTATTGCATTCTGTTATTTTATATTTACTGATTTGATCGAAACAAAAAATATAAAAAAATGAAATTTAAAACATACCTTTGACAATCACTCACACTCACGTGCTTTTGTTAAAACATTTAATGATTAAACTCGAGTTCACTTTTAAACTATTTAGATTTTAAAACAATGAACAAATCGTAACAAAGCAAGTAATAAAAATTTCCGTTTATAATAAGTTTAGAAAATCATATTATTTTCTAGATTGTGTAACCGATATTGTGATATAATACCAAACTCATTTTGATCCTACCTCTAAGGCGTCGCGAGAGAATGGTGAAAGGTCTATTTCCCACAGAAACTTAACATGTGAATTCGGATATTCAACCTTGTGTATTCATAAACTTTCTGTGAACAAAATTTCTTTCAACCTAATCCGATTCTACATTAACTAAACAACAAATATTCGTGTAACACACTAAATCGCAATCAGAATTATCCCAGCATATTGCAATATATCTTGCAAAGAGTAATACAGTGGTGATTAGCATGTTAATTAAACACTAATTCAATTCAACGCCTTTAATTTCCAGCTGTTGTTCCAAGAGATGCCAGAACGTTAATGTTACATCAATGTATGTTAGTAGAAATATTCAAAGGATATTTTTACGATCTATTTGTACAATTGGCGTTGTTTTTATTGCAGTAATCTTTAAAAAGGATATTTAATTGGATTTAATGCTTAGATGTAATACTTTTGGACTCCCACGTCAAAACAATATTCACTCATACACACACACTCGCACGCACGTGTGGATTTTGTCTTTTTATATTCATATATATATATATATATATATATATATATATATATATATATATATATATATATATATAGATATGTGTGTGTGTGTGTGTGTGTGTGTGTGTGTGTGTGTGTGTGAGTGTGTGTGTGTGTGTGTGTGTGTGTGTGTCTGTGTGTGTCTGTGTGTGTTACATATTTTGGCACGGAGTACAAAATAATGTATTGTACTCGCATGATTCAATTAGATATACAGGAGGACCATTGAGATAAAATCATACTGAATTTCTGGTAGCGGTAAAAGCACAAGTGATGTCATATATAATTACAATACACAATAAATGAGAAACATAAAAGTGCACAAACCTGAACATTAAATGACCCGTTCACTATGGTCTTCTAAATGGATAACGGCGCGTTTTTTGTGCACCCAGTTCGCGCTTTACACATTACCTTACTAAAAGAAATGAGTTTATTACAAAAATGTATTATTTAATATTTATTATTATAAGTCAATCTTATATGCTTATAACTACACAACATAACCTGTCGGTTGTCCAATAAAGTCTTCGCTATACGGCGGGGGGGAAACGAAAGAAACCTGCGTGACGCAGATCGTAACAGGAGAGGTATTATTCCTGCCTCGAAGTCACGGAAAGAAAAACTACGTTACGCAGAACGCAACGGTAGAGATATTACTCGATCGAGGTCTTGCCTCCAAGTCACGGAAAGAAATAGCTACGTCACGCAGAACACAACGGTATAGATATTACTCGATCGAGGTCTTGCCTCGAAGTCACGGAACGAAAAATCTACGTTACGCAGAACGCAACGGGAGAGATATTACTCGATCGAGATCTTGCCTAGAAGTCACGGAACGAAAAATCTACGTTACGCAGAACGCAACGGAAGAGATATTACTCGATCGAGGTCTTGCCTAGAAGTCACGGAAAGAAATAGCTACGTTACGCAGAACGCAACGGTAGAGATATTACGCGATCGAGGTCTTGCCTAGAAGTTACGGAAAGAAATAGCTACGTTACGCAGAACGCAACGGGAGAGATATTACTCGATCGAGGTC
>JBAIZL010000004.1:13580251-13607751 GCA_036971475.1 Prosapia bicincta
CCTTTTTTATTTACTTACATACCCTCACTTCATGTCTTGAAACTCTTAAATGGAGAGAGAATTTTAGAGAGAAAAATTTAGAGTTTTATTTATTTAGCCTAAGCTTGTTTTATTTCGCTTAGGTTGGCTCTTTTATTAGAATTTTATATTTGAATTAATATAAATAGAAATAAAGTCTAATTTAGTTACATTCTCTTGTTTATAAAAACTTATACTGATGGCTTCGTGGTCTGGATCTCAGAGTGAAATTGGTTCCTCACATTCAGTCTGCTTTAGTAAATATCTTGTCTTTTGGCTATACGTATTCCTAATGGTGTTGATTGGT
Organism: Prosapia bicincta; assembly: GCA_036971475.1. Lineage (NCBI taxonomy): Eukaryota > Metazoa > Arthropoda > Insecta > Hemiptera > Cercopidae > Prosapia > Prosapia bicincta. Next base: position 13,580,577 of record JBAIZL010000004.1, read on the forward strand.
CAAACCTTTCTTTAATTCTGTTCACAGTCTTTGAAACATGTTCTAATGGAAGGCGTTACCTTCAACTTGACTTATTACGCCGCTTTACATTTTCTTATTTCTCACAGGTTGAGATGGTTATAATTTGGAATTTTGAGCGTATACCTCAAATATCCCAACACTCCCGTATCACATCTTGAAATTTTTAAAGTTTTTTCTTTGGAATTATCATTCCATGCACTTAACATACATGTTGTTTCATCGATAGCTGTTCTACTACTACCTGACGCTCACCCAAGCTTCCTCTTTCCGAAAGGCGATAGTGCGTGGGTGAAACCCATTCTTAAGCGACCAATATTAGTCTTTCTTTGGTAGGATTAATGTTGTTTAAAAATATAATTTCCAACCAACTCTGCTTGTATTTCTTTTAGTTATTTTATTTTTATTCTTATTAGAGCCTTTTATTTTACATGATGTCCTACCTTGAATTTACAATTTTCTTGAAATAATTTATTTATTTAGTTTCCTTCTAATTCGTTTTTTGTTTTTCTTATTTTAGCATTTCTGCCGGATTTCATCACCATTTTGTTAATGACAACATAGATTTATACTTTAATATACCAGATTTTAGGTTATTGATATTAGTTTTATTTTGGATTTTTAACATATTTCAAAATCATAAGTTATTCAATTTAGGCATAGTCTAACCTGTTTTTATTCCCTTGGTTCTAATCTATAGTATTTATTTAAAGGTTTTGCAAAACTAGGAACTATGACCTAATTAACTATTTTCTATAATTACCAAGTTTTTGCAACGAAAATATTAGCCGTTACAGTGTGTGTGAGTGTGTGTGTGTGTGTGTGTGTGTGTGTGTGTGTGTGTGTGTGCGTGTGAGGGGGTAATTGCGTGCTGTGTGTGTGTCTGTGTTTTTTTGTATGTGTATGTACGCGTGTGTTTATCGGTCAGTATGTTTGTTTGCGTGTGTGTTCGGGTTTGTATGTGGGTTTTGTGTTTGTGTGTGTGTATTTGTTTATGTGTGTGAGTGTGCATAAAATAAACATAAGAAATTAACAAACACATAAATATCTCTGTCTAGCATGTTTTTTACATTGACTGTACGTTTCAATAGCCTTCATACAATATAAAAAAGGCTATTGATTTTGAAGATACATTTTCTACATACTAAACGTTAAAATACCTCACAAACTCATCTCATATAATAAAGTAATGGAAATGTATGTTAAACGAAAATAAAATATTTTGTACGCAGTAGATAAAGGAGTTTTTATATAAATTTGTTTAAATTAAATTTTTCACATGAGAATTTTGCAATTTAATACACAAGAAGAAGAGTTAATGAAAACTAAGTGTAGGTTGTAATGTTTTCCAAACGAATTTCGTCAAATTATATCAATTTAATTAAAGAATAAAAATATGGTACAACTCACAAATATGAAATTTTTTATTTCATACGCGTTTCAACGACTAATTTGTCGCTATCCTCAAGCCAGCTATAATAACTTTCACATATAACTTTCACTCACATGCCAGCTCGAATATTATTCATTTATATCAACTTATGTTAATGGAAAAAGCTTATTTCCTTTTATGTTGTTTGTCATTGTGTCATGCCTTTTCATGGTTAATAATAGTTATATGTGAATAGTAGCCATTGAGTTGTCTTCACAGTAAAGTTTTATTTTTATTTTTGTATAAATAAAGTTTTGAACTGCTCACATTTATAGTATTGAAATCTTTCCTCGTAGGTTTTACTCAGTGTCAAATATCCTACCCTTATATATAAAACAGATTCCACTGTTGTGTCGCCATTTAATCAGAATGAGAAGATATTGCCTTCCATTACTTCCAACTCTCCACTTATTGTACGGCCTAAACATAAAATTGGAATTGAATGAAAAACTTCACTTAAATAAGAAAGAACAAAAAATATTCAATATCCATTTTTATGAAAGAAAAATATGCCTGCTAAGAGGCCCTTATTGTACGTACAGAGTTGAAAATTGAAAAGAGTTTTAACTTCTGTTCGAGGCTATTTTATGAAAACAATGTACAATTCTTATTCTACCAAACTTATCTCCTGATTTTACGTGTAGGTATTTTGTGATGCTATATCACGAAATATTATGAAAATAAGTGAAAAGTAAATAAACATTTACACAATATGAAGAACACAGTATTACAATGAAAATATTGGAAATAACCCCAATACCACAAAAGTAATAAAAAATAACAAATAAAACAAGTTACTTAAGATTAAACCCTTGTGTACATTTCGATTGCCATGTCATTATCAGAAGGCCTTATTACAAAATTACAATCTACCAAACAAGAAGTTAGAAACTATAGTGATAACAGTTATTTTTGATTATTTTTGTGGTATTGGAGTTATTTCCAATATTTTCATTGTAAATAAACATTTGTAAATTGGTTTAACATTCAATAAACCTATTTGTTTTCAGAGACCTTTTATTTATGCCGATTAAATGGTGCTGCGATACTTCCGTAAACCCATTGCCCCTTCAACGATGTCCCTTTGATGGTATTAGCAGCCACACGAAGGAGGGAATACCATTGAAAGAGATTTGAATACATAACACACCTGTCTTTATGAGTTTTTAAAAACAATTGTTGCGAAAATAAAATCTTGGCCTTCTCCTTATACGCACAAATATATTTAAATAAATTATTTGCTAGGTCTGTGTGTAAATGTATTGAAAGGAGAGAAAAGAAACTATTTATTACACAAATATTCGGATTTTTTATGTAACTAGTGTTTCGGCTACTTCTTTTCACTATGTGATCATCTGCACATATTAAATCACTTTCCACCTTGTGTGAAACATCCACATGTTACACAGCTCTTGGGTTTAGCACACTCCTTTTGTCAACCTGAAGGCAACTAGCATTAGGATCACTCTCAACACAGTTATATAAACTCAAGCAGAAGTCATAACTTCATGAGCCGTGTTGTTGGCTTCCTCAGACTTTATTTGTTGCGGATATTCCCGTGTGAACATTTTTATAATGATGGCAATTTTTTCATTTTTTCAAATAAGTTATTCAATAAATCATTCACAAGCTCGTGTTTTGAAAATAAAATAATAAATTAATGATAAGACAAATAAAACCGTAGTGAGAAACTTTGTTATTATTTATTTATGTATAAAACAAGTAGTAAAACAAAACAAAGTCAATACCTACCGACATAAGAAGAGGAAACATTTTATTTTAGTTACTATTCATTTTATAATTACATTTAATATAAATGTGTGTCCATACATATGTCGGAATCACAATATTAAGTGGTTAAAAAGTAAGTGAATTTCCTTGCAACTCTACAAAGACCTCTTTATACAGTTTATAAAATTGAACTATTATTTTTGTTTCTGACTATTTATACGTTTTTTTCATTTTTAAATTCATGAAACTGATGTCAACCTATAATTTCTTATTTTGTTCATCTTTGTATGCTTCATTATTGCAAAGAAAAATTCTCTTATTATTTCACATGCATCTTTAAGTAATAGATTTCTAGTTATGGGAAGGTGTGTTCAGTATTAAAGTGCTGGATTTCAAACATGTAGTCATTCAGTTCGAATTCGACCAGGAAACTAAGTATTTGATAATTTAATTAATGAATATATATCTGAACAAATTGTATTAAAGTCAATAGTCATCCACTATTGGATTTTAAATGTCGTTGAACGAGATTAGATGAATAAAAAGTACAGTATTTTATTGACATTTTAAAATGTGTAATATATGTATAAATAAATATGAAATAGGTTTTCTTGTTTAATAATTTAAAATAACATAGCTTATTCAAATACAAGAATATTTATTAATTTATATTCAAAGCTTTTCGTTGATAAGCAGTACCAACATATATAATTGTTCGAAAAGCTTTGAATATAAATTAATATTCTTGTATTTGAATAACCTGTGTTATTAAAATATATATATATATATATATATATATATATATATATATATATATATATATATATATAATATCTTATATAATAGTCTTATATATATATAAATGTATGTGTGTGTGGGGGGGTTATAGGGAGAGTTTGAACTTAGAGAAGGATTTAAAAAACAAATGTATCAACAAACTTATCGAAATTTCTTTTTAATTCCTTACTTCAGCATGTAACTCATTTTTAACGAAGCATGTAAGTAGAATGAAAATAAACAAAAATAAATAATCTCAATTTAGACTTTCCCTCTCACTATATATCTATCTTTCCTACATATTTATCTTAATATTAATCTATCTACATATATCAAAAATATTAGTTCAATAATAAAACATAATCTGTAATAAAAATGAAGGGTATTTTTATAAAGTTTATCGTATTCAAAAACGAAACTGGAAGATATTTAATACTACGAATTTCATTAGAAAAATCGTAAACAAACAAAACATTTTCTTACACACCTCAGTTTGTACACCAGTAACGTTTCATAATTCCTACTAAATATAAAGTACACCGGGACGGAACATATGATGGAAGATGTGGAGTAAATATTTAAATTGCATACAAAAGGGAAGGATAGAGCTGTCCGGGATAAGGGCAGACAATTTATCTCCAGCTTAGACCCGTAGCTTTGTTGAGTAATATTTATGACTACTTTAGAAGAAAACAATACATTTAGAAAAGCTATTTGGTGATGTGAAAGCCGTGATAAATACGGTTGGGAATTCGTTAAACGATTAAACGGTATCTGCGTGTGAAATTTTTACTTCGTTACAATTAGTAGATTTATTTGCTTTAGTTTTACACTATTCTGAAAATACAAACAAATAATATTAAAAAAAATATTTTTCAAGTCAATTCTTTCAGTTCCTGAAAGAAAAAAAAATTTTAGTTTCTTTTTATAAAAATATTATAATTATTATAAATAAAGTAACATAACTATGCGTTAAAACAGCAGTTCTAGTGCATAACCTATATATAAAATCAGCTGTTTTATGAAATCATATCTTATCACTTGTTTTAAGCAAAATGGGACGAAATAACTACATTGCATACCTCCCTCTTTTACGAAAAGTTTTTCTCTCATATAAAACTAAAATTAATTATTAAAATTTAATTAATGAAATAGTATTTGAAAAAAAAACTGTAGTAACATCTAGTGTCACCCACTGCAAGTTTTAAAAACGTTATTAGAACCTAAGTGGATGAATAAAAAAGATTTTATTAACGATTAAAAATTTCTAAAAGATATATAAAAGAAGACTGAACTAATCGAAGGAATTGGAAAATCGTGATTTATACTATAATAATATCAACTTCAAGGAATCTAGTCAACAAATAAATCTCACCATTAACAGTTATATTCATTACGGTTGAACACTAATAATTATTCTGCATTTAATCTCAATATCCACAAAATGTACAACCGTATTGGTAACTATGTTGTTTGACTTTCACCAGTGCCTTATTGATATGTTATCAGCGGTCGCTCTGTTCAAGTTTAGTTACTAGTGATGCGGTAGCATTAGTTGCTAACTACCAGCAACAGCCAGACGGGTTTTTATCTTAGAGCAACATACAGTTTACTGATTGCTGATAAATTACTTACTGAGGCTTACTTAATGCCAAGTATGTCAGTGATTCTAGTAAGTATTTACTAAATTCAACCCTTAGCATTTATGTTAAGAGCCGTCTCGTATTTCCAAGTTTCGAGATCTGTCCTATTCTTCTGATGTTACAAAAAAAGTAATTATAGTGCTGGATAGTGGGGGCATGTTACAAACTTACACTTACACTGCGTTTATTCTTGTCTCATATGCTATTTGTCAGTATTGCGTTCTCGTAGTAACGATCAGCAATGGAGTCTGTACGTACACTTTTGAACCATTAGATACTCAGAAACATTGGACAATCTATTGTTTGAGCATGTTGTGACCTTGTTTAACATTCTGTTCCGTTTTCTCCTGCTTAAACAGTTTTTACACGGTTGAAGTTGTATCTAGACGCTTGATTACAAACTTACCTTACACCAAACATGTTTTTAATTAAAATAAATGTTTAATATTCGCCCCTGAGCACTTGTAGAACATATATTTACTAAGTAGCCCCCAGAACAGTGCTACCGAGCTAAACATGGGTGAAATGTATTTTGATTTTTTTAGGACGTAAAGACATGTGTAACTGGAACATGATTGTTCAGCCTCACTTAGATGTAAAAGTTGAAATACAAACAGAGCAGTAAACAAATCAATTTTGATTTTATAGACTAACTCTGCGCTAGTGGTTAGTAGTCAATTTTATTACAACGCACTAAACATAAAAAATACTGTTTTTAAAATACTTGAAATTCAATTATACAAAATCATAATCTCCCCAAATTTCATCACAGATTTATGGTTAAGAAATATTTTTAGTAAATATTTTTAAAAATCTGTTAAATATGGATTTCAATTTTAAATAACCAGAATACTTATAACAAATGGATGAATTACCTGGAAAAATAAAAGTTTGACGTAGATTTTCAAATTTCATTAAATATAAAACGTAAGCCTATATTAGGCTTAAATTAATGGAAACTTTCCACGAGATTTTGTCTGAATATATTTACAATACAAATTTTACAATATATTTTATTATTTGCATGCTTCAGATTGTGTACAATTGCCTTGTAGGCTATATACATGAAAGACCCAAATCCTCTATAGGAACTTGTACAACGAAACGTCTTTATGACGTCATAAAATACGCTTCGTTCACACAAAAAGAACTTTGATATTTCTGCAAAACCTATTTCTGTCTGAGACATATTTTAAAATAATGCAAAGGGAACCTATTTGAAATGGAGCGATATTGTGATTTGTCGGAGGGAATGTGTCACGTAATTCTGTTACGGCGCAGCAAAGTTTCTCCCGGTCTTATAGTTTTCAGTTCAGTCTGTAAAATCGTTCTGTAAAGAGTAGCCTTAACTACATTGCAATGATGATTTACTTATTACTTGTATTGTGTGTGTGTGTCCAGAGCCTTCTTTAGCAAATTTCTCGCGCAGAAAGGTGTGTTTCGAGCAATTCTGTTTCAGTCATTCGTTTTAAAACACGCTAATTATTTACGTGAATATTATTTCATTTCTCAGGCTTGAAACGCCGTCGCATCAAACAATGTTTTGTATTCTTCAAATCGCGACACCGATATTCTCCTTCGTAGGTTTTGTCATTATTCAATAATTTAACATATTGCGTGGATAATCACACTTATATTTAGGGTCGTATATCTGTACATTATTATATTCAATCAAACAAAACAGTTTACTTATTTCTTAGCGGCCGCTTCACCGTAAAGACACTCACACACAATAGAACACAATAGATAAAACGTACATTTCTCTCACTTACAACTGCTGTTACTTCCCTAGTTCGACTCTTACCAAATCTTTTCTTATTTACAAAAGACCAGATAAATTTGGCTAACTGCCGACAGTTAGTTGGGTTCGATTCCTCTAGCTCGTTTTAGTACTAAACCTGTAGGTTGCAAAGACTCAATTTGTACTCAATATTTAAAAACGAATTTTACTTCTTAATACAATATATAAATACTTATTTACAATGACCATATCACTAAATCACTTTTTTCACATACAAAATTGTATATATATATATATATATATATATATATATATATATATATATATATATATATTGTAAAACTTAGATGAATTATTTTTTCTTGTTGAATATATATGGTGAAATAAAATAATTTTCATAAACAAGAATATACGAGTATTACTTCACTTTATTGTTGATTGAAGCTTTTCGCTAATTTACATTATTAGCATTTTCAAAATTTATAAATCACTGTCCAGTTATGTGACTAGAGTAAGACTGTTGAATGTAATTGTACTATGCTCAGTAAACGGTATCAGTTATCTTATCTGTTAGATAAATATACTTTATATTTCCATTTGTCCTAATCTTTTTTTTTAAAATGTCATCAAATATGTTAAGATAGTATTATGTTTTGATTTAATCTGGATTTGTTCCTCTATTAGTGTGTTCTTAATTTTATTTTTATATAACTCTAAGTTTTCTATTATATTCATTTTTAAGCCTTTTTGTACGTGTTTAACCAACTTCCTATTACTAATCTCTGGAAAATCATGATTTCTTTCTACACAATGTGTGGCAAGATTAGATTTATAAATATGTGGCTTTTTAAATGCATTTAAATGCTCTTTGTAGTGATCTTCTATTTTCTTTTTTGTTTGTCCTATATAACATTTTTGACATGTTGTACAGTTAATACTATATACGCCGTTTATATTAATTTTATTTACTTTAATGTTTGTATTTATTAAATTATTAATTGTGTTATTAGTGTAATAAGCTATTTTGATATTAGTGTCTTTAAATAATTTTATAATTGGTTTGATTTCATAACCGGTAAATAAGAATTTGGACCAAATAATTTCTTTAGTATTTGAATAATAATTTTTATTTATATTATTATCCATTCTTTTAAGGATTTTATTATTCAATTTATTAATGGCTTCTTTTTTATATCCATTTTATATTGCTATTTGTTGAATAATGTTTAGTTCTTTCAATTTATTTATCGGGTTTAATGGAATTCGGTTCATTCTGTATAATATATTATAGAAGCATGCCTTTTTTTGATTGTACGGGTGGTTTGAATGATTAGGTATTATTTTTACTATTTGAGTGGGTTTTCTAAATATTGTAAAATTTAATTTATTGTTTTCCTTATAAATGGTGATATCTAAGAAATTTATGGCAATAAGTTTTTCTATTTCGTAAGTAAACTGTATTTTATTGTGTATATTATTTATTTCGGTAATTATTAGGTTTAAATTTAATGCATTATTTGTAGAAATGTACAGACCGTCATCTACATATCTATACCATTGTCCATTGTTATCATATTTTTTAATAATTTTTATTATTTCTTCATCAATATATTGCAAAAATATTTCGGAAATGATACTGGATAGTGGTGAACCCATTACCAAGCCGTTTTCTTGTCTGTATATTTTGTTATTATAGCAAAAGTAATTTTGTTTTAATATTATTTTAAGTACATTAATTATCTCATCAATTTCTTTTTTATCATGTGTATACATATTTAATTTATTTTTTAATATTTTATATGTTTCCATTAAAGGTATATTGGTATACATGTCTTTTATATCGAATGATATTAATTTGCTATTATTGTCTATTTTTATATTTTTAATATTCTCTATAAGGTGATACGTTTTTTTTATATTATGATTTTTATTTATATTCATTTTGTCTTTTAACTGTTTGGCAAAAAGTTTAGATATTTTACAAAAAAGAAAATAAAAGATCGCTACAAAGAACATTTAAATGCATTTAAAAAGCCACATATTTATAAATCTAATCTTGCCACACATCGTATAGAAAGAAATCATGATTTTCCAGAGATTAGTAATATGAAGTTGGTTAAACACGTACAAAAAGGCTTAAAAATGAATATAATAGAAAACTTAGAGATATATAAAAATAAAATTAAGAACACACTAATAGAGTAACAAGTCCAGATTAAATCAAAACATAATACTATCTTTAGCATATTTGATGACATTTTAAAAATAAAAGATTAGGACAAATGGAAATATTAAAGTATATTTATCTAACAGATAAGATAACTGATACCGTTTACTGAGCATAGTACAATTACATTCAACAGTCTTACTCTAGTCACATAACTGGACAGTGATTTATAAATTTTGAAAATGCTAATAATGTAAATTAGCGAAAAGCTTCAATCAACTATAAAATGAAGTAATACTCGTATATTCTTGTTTATGAAAATTATTTTATTTCACCATATATATATATGTGTATATATATATATATATATATATATATATATATACTGTATTTAATAAAATTTACGAACTATATATACTATATGTATACTATACCTATATGTATATACTAATATACAAACTAATATATTTGTATGAGTGTGTCTATAAACAAATCTATACATATTCGTATCACATATATTATGTATGTATTCGTATGTTTTATTATTAATTTTACAAAATACAAAAATCACAATAGAAATTTTGTCATTCAAGGTTCCCTTACAATCCGATAAATAAACCCTTTATCTGGTTCTTACTTCAACCCAAGAGTATAGGGTTTTATTTGTGTGTGACGGATAGACACTAATGCATGGCCCCGTTGTTGAGTAGGGTGACCCTCAGCTTGTTAAAGAATAACCCTACCCAAAATTATACTCATAGACATTAATTTCCATACACCAGAATAATTATTTTGGTTCTTTACCTTGAACATATAATTATATTTATACCCTATTAAAGGGTTTATTTATCGGATTGTGTGGGAACCGTATTGAATGACAAAATATCTTACTGTAATGTTTTATTATGACAAGTAAGTAATGATTATGTAGAGATAATTTTAAACTTTATATATATATATATATATATATATATATATATATATATATATATATATACCCACACACCTATATACCTATTAAAGGGTTTATTTATCGGATTGTGTGGGAACCGTATTGAATGACAAAATATCTTACTGTAATGTTTTATTATGACAAGTAAGTAATGATTATGTAGAGACAATTTTAAACTTTATGTATATATATATATATATATATATACCCACACACCTATATACCTATTAAAGGGTTTATTTATCGGATTGTGTGGGAACCGTATTGAATGACAAAATATCTTACTGTAATGTTTTATTATGACAAGTAAGTAATGATTATGTAGAGACAATTTTAAACTTTATGTATATATATATATATATATATATATATATATATATATATATATATATATATATATATATATATATATATACCCACACACCTATATACCTATTAAAGGGTTTATTTATCGGATTGTGTGGGAACCGTATTGAATGACAAAATATCTTACTGTAATGTTTTATTATGACAAGTAAGTAATGAATATGTAGAGATAATTTTAAACTTTATGTATATATATATATATATATATATATATATATATATATATATATATATATACATATTCACTAGTTTGACAAGATCTCTGTCTTATTCCCTTATTACTACAAAACACGCCAGTATTTTTCTATTGTCTGGACAATTTTGCGTTTATAGGGTAATAAAAATACAATTTGTTCCAATAAATATATGGCTATTAAACAATCTTTAGTATGTAATCGGTTGGACGTTATTTGGTATCAAATCAATACATCCACTCGTCGGCAGCGCCATCTATTTACTTCGCCAGCCAAATAACATTCTATGGTTTTATTTACTTACCTATATTTACTTACCATATTGTGTAGTTTAAAATAACTCACAAACAATTACTAATAAATAATAAACATACGCACGCGCGCGCGCGCGCGCATACACACACACACACACACACACACACACACACACACATATATATATATATATATATATATATATAGTCTCGTTAAATATCACTTTATTCTCTACCACTTACTGTTTTCACTCAAACCTTCTTCAATTCGCACGCTCCTAATATTTTTCTTGTTTCTGTTATTTGACCTTGATTCCACTATGTTTTCGAAAGCTTTAGGCTCATAGATAATTGCTTGTTTCGCGTATTTTCAATTGTATTTTACTACACACACTATACATAAATTTCCTAATTAAATTAAACTTACACATTATAGATTCATTGAAGTCTCTAAGTAATATCACTACAGTACAACCCAAACCCATTTATAAAGCACTGTAAATACTTATTGAAATCACCAGTGGAAGATAAATGTTTTACAGATAATTACGTTATACTCATTAAGTTATAATTACGTAATGGCATTATAGTATTCGACTTGTTGTTGTGTAATACACGATACTAATTTTGTTTATTAATCACTTAAACAATAGTTTATGACTATCCGAAATTTATATTTAGTATATTTGTTCTCTAAAGAAGACACTGGTGAAGATCGGCACATAGCGATCGAAAACGTTCTGTCTCAGTAAGTGTTAACAAATTTACTAAATATAACGTTTGGATAGTCATAAACTATTGTTTAAGTGATTTATAAGATTTACCGAACTTAATAGACTACAAAGTTCAAGAACTAATTTTGTTCCTGACGCTAATATTATTATTATTACACATTTTTACACACGATTTACAAAAAGAAACCACAAATTCTTATAGTTTATACACTAAATATTACAATAATGTGTTGGATTAAAACGATTTAAAATATAGAAGACGAAGAAATATATTCATTGCAACACTATTTATTTCCCTGCTACACTTTGCGGCGTGGAAGCGATCAGTGGCGCACTCCCAAGGGAGAGATATACACTGAAGAGTGTTAAACTGTCTCTTGAGGGACGGAGCTTCGTTCTAAATTTAATGCTTCACTTAAAACTTGTCCTATAAACTTTAAAGGGTATTAAACGCTTAACTTTAACACCATGGACGAGGTCCAAAATGGAAAAAAATTATTTGCAACATCAGATAAATCCAGACAGTACAAATAACAGTTTATTTCTTAAAATTAAATGCATATTATTGAAATAGAAATAAACTAAAACACATTTAAACGTTATAAATTATCCACATAAAATATAAACAAGTAAATAACTGCACACGATATCACAAAACAATATACTTTATTATCAAACGCGTCTCAATGACTTATGGCATCATCATCAGTTACACCACTACAAATTTACAAGTATATATGTCAGCTCAATTATTATACATAAAATATAACTAACTATGAATTTAAAGGGTTAATAAAATTTAATTTACATAATATAGAGTAGGCTACACAATTATTTAAAGAGGAAATTGTTTGCCTCAACAGAAACATTGTAAAAAGGTACCTACTTGGGTTCACATTCAAATCGTGACGTTATAACACATCTATATAGCTATATATATGCTCTGTGTAAAACGTTTTGTGCCTGAATAAGTGATAACATATGATATCATACAACAGCTGATTTTATGTTATAAGTTAAGTTATAGAGCAGCTCCTTTAACACGCATTTTGTGTTACTTTATTTATTGTATATTATTACGTTAAAATGTTACTTTTATCAGTTAAGAAATATATTAGTTTATATTTAAATACATCTGGCTAAAATTATTTAAACATAGTTATAATAGCAGTAAGTTATATATTTGTAATTAAATGTTTGCAATGAAAACCTCTTTGGGCACATTTGACATTTTTTTAAACATGATTCAAATGATTCGTAAAGTGTTTTATTTAGTAAATGTTCCAACATCTAATAAAGCTTTCTATTAACTACGTTATTTGCTAACAAATAAACTAACTACAGTAACTGGATTCTAATAAAATCTTTATTAACTAATTTCTACAAATGAAATATCCACTTCTGTTATTCAGTCTTACTTTGTTTCACACTTTTTCACTTTACTCCACTTTTTGATATAATTGTGTGTATTTAGGGCCTTATGGATAGCTTAGTCCGAAGTTAAGGAACATTTATTTTGTAGACAGTTTTATGGAAATAGCTTTAAGGGTGATGATAATTAACAAAAATATTAATTTCCTATGATTTAACGCCACAGTAAGGTAGACCCGAGAGCCTTAGCTATCTGATAAACTCCAATTAATAAACTCCAGTCTTTCATTCAGAGCAATATCCTTGTCGATTGTTAAAATCTACTGAGTTACACTAATCAAATCTCTATGCTTAAACCGAAAGGAATTACAATCTTCTTAACTAACAACAAAGCTAGTGAACAATAGTCAAAAACCTCTAACAACAAATATTTTTATTTTAACCCGTGTACATTTCGGTTACCAAGTAACCATCTTCAGATTGTCCTGTTATTACTTCACAGATGGTTACTTGGTAACCGGAGTGTGCCTAAAGTTAATATAAAAATATTTGTGACTAGAGGTAATTGCGTATCATTTATTATTATTAAACTACAATTTATTACAAATATATAGTGGTAATAACAGAGATGTATAGTAATACAATCCGACCTATATATACTGCCTTTTATCTATTTCTAGGTAGGTTTTAAATATAGTCAAATATATAAGTTTGCAAGGTTTATATGCGGATAATTTGGAGATTATAATAATAATAAACTATATTTACGTTCGTTCTTATAAACTATTATTTCAAACTATTCTTTTGAGCTTTAGTAGGGTAGACAGATATTGAAACTTGTAAATACAAGATAACCATTTACAAGCGTATTTTTATAATTTGACTTAGGGCTATAGCGAAACCCCATAAAACATGGGGACAGATTAAAACGGAACCCCTACATTTATTCTTTCAAACAAAAAAAAAAGAATTTATTTTTTAAATACAAATTTGAACTACAATTGTATACTAACAAGCTTAAAGTTGATGTTTAAGTTTCTTATAAATATTTAAAACTATTTTCTTATGTTAGCCTGTATATGTTCGTCAAATTTTCAATCGTAAATAAAATACTCTTTAGTCATCTACTCAAGATTAAATACATTTTTTTATACTTCTAGTTGATGATACTTGATGTTAATATAGTTTTTCCAAAAATAATTCAATAAATAAATGTATTGAATTAATTTTGCTTAAATAAAAGCGGTTGACCTGTGAGTCGGGTACAACTATTTATTTATACAGGTTATAAATAGTATACACGATATCATATACAAGTTGAAATTATACACGTTGTGTATTATACAGGTTATTATAAAACCTACAAGGCTATTTAAACCTTGTAACGTTTTAATAATGGATACGCTACCGTCTTCAGCCCTTTGTCCATGTGTACTAGCGATAAACTCCAGAAGGCTTGAATGTGTGTCCTGAGAAGTAAATGTAATATCCTCAAGCCCCTTAGGGGTATCATTCGACTAATTTCCCTCTCCATGTATTTATCAATAGTTTCTGCGAGTGTAAACATGATTAGTAATGAATAGTTTTAGTTTTATACAACATAATACTTTTCAAAAAAAAACCAGGATATTTGCAATATAATTCGTCCTGTCTTTCTTATATATATACTGGAATAAAACCATTAAAATTCTTGTAATTTATGAAACAATTTTGAAACCTGAGCATTACAAAAATAGTATTTTTTTTTAAGTAGTAGAGATAAGGACCGCTCAAAGGTAACGAGTTAGTAGCAGTGATTGGGAACTTTCCAAAGCCATGCAGGGTATCGACAAATGCATTTAGGTTAAGTGGTGTAGATTTGTTATCCAGTGTTCGATTGATTAGAGGCTCGATCAGAGTCTCTTGGCGAATGCGTTTAAGTTAAGTGGTGTAGATTTGTTATCCAGTGCTTGAATGCTTAGTGGTTCGATCACAGTCTCTTGGCGAGTGCATTTGGGTTAAGTGGTGTAGATTTGTTATCCAGTGCTTGAATGCTTAGTGGCTCGATCACAGTCTCTTGGCGAATGCATTTGGGTTAAGTGGTGTAGATTTGTTATCCAGTGCTCGAATGCTTAATGGCTCGATCACAGTCTCTTGGCGAATGCATTTGGGTTAAGTGGTGTAGATTTGTTATCCAGTGCTTGAATGCTTAGTGGTTCGATCACAGTCTCTTGGCGAATGCATTTGGGTTAAGTGGTGTAGATTTGTTATCCAGTGCTTGAATGCTTAGTGGCTCGATCACAGTCTCTTGGCGAATGCATTTGGGTTAAGTGGTGTAGATTTGTTATCCAGTGCTTGAATGCTTAGTGGTTCGATCACAGTCTCTTGGCGAATGCATTTGGGTTAAGTGGTGTAGATTTGTTATCCAGTGCTCGAATGCTTAATGGCTCGATCACAGTCTCTTGGCGAATGCATTTGGGTTAAGTGGTGTAGATTTGTTATCCAGTGCTGGAATGCTTAGTGGCTCGATCACAGTTTCTCGACGAACAATTGTTGCAGGATATTGAGAAATAGTTTAGTCTATTAGTGCTCTATGAAAATGAAGTTAGGGTTTTGTACGCTAGCGCCCTCTATGTAGCTTATCGTGTACGCACAGTTAGGGAAAACATGACGAATAAGTCGTATTCAGCTCTTTCGGATGGTAAATATTTTTTTAAAGTTTACGTAACTAACATAAAATTAAGTTTGAAACAGATTAAACTTCATAATTTTTAAACTGAAAACACTGGCAAGGTATAAGCCTACATATATTTATTTCGTCACATTTACTTTAAAATAAGTGATAAAATATTATTTTATAAAACAGCTGATATTATGTTATAGGCTATAAACAGCTCTTTTAACACATAGGTTGTTATTCTTTATATGCATTGTAAAAGTATTAAAGTAATAAATAGTAATCAAACTAAGATTTGTCTTTGTTGAGGTAACTAGGAATTTACTTTAAAAATAGTTTGCTTAAAGTACTTGTTTTGCATCTTAAACTTCAGTACAGAATAATAATCCTTTCAAAAATAAATTATGAAAATTTAATTTTAATATTATAAAGAGAAAAGCAAGTAATATCTCGAATGCTTTTGTAGAATTATGCGCAATCAATAGTGCATTTTAGAATTACATTAAAATCTGTTCAACGCTTTATAACGTAATATTCCCAATTTACTTCAATATTAAAGTTGCATCGTTGAATTCTCGTGACATTTATTGACTAGTCTCATTTAGATACGACAAAGTAAACACAATAATAAATACTGAAGACGGTGATAGCTGCAGGTCAAGTGGGCTGAGCGAGGGAGGGAGTTTATCTCAATGCGCAGCTTCGCTTGTCTACATTGTCAATTGCCGGGAACAATTCGCCATCTCTCAGACGCTCCAGACTCCGGACGGATACGTAGTGCGGTGCGTGGTTTACTGTGCTCATGAATAGCGATCGTCCTTATACCTGTACGCCCATCGGAGACTGCATTACAGGCACGCAATGAAGGCTTGCTTCCTCTTCACCATTTTTATATTTACCATACATAAAGGTAAAACATAGCTTTATATTTTTGTCCAATTTAATATTAAAAAATGTTCTTAATATATTGTTATTTTAAAAAATTTTGAATAAAAGTTCCACTTAGTTATAAGTGTAAACATAATTTTAGTGTAATACTTCAAATTAGTGCAAAGTATATTTAATGTTTTCTTATAAATTTAAACGTTCAATTCTACTATCAATGTTATTCCATCTAATATAATTTCAATATTAAATTTAATTTATGTAATATATTTGTATATATATTTAATACATATATTGAATATAATATATTCAATAATTTATTTAAACTTCCTTGCTTACGAAATATAGTTCATATATAATGGTGAGTATTAAAATTTTATTAAGTTTATTACATACATACTAATTTCAAAGACGATGTAGCCTTCATCAGTGATTACTATTTATGAACTTCTAAACTAATAGGCCTATGTAGTGAGATAGTGAAGTATCTTAATTTGTATCGTTCTTACTAGTTAGGCTCGAATTATTAATAGTTTATTTATTTAACTTATGTTTAAACCAAATACACTTTTTTTACACTACTAATGTAACACATACACAGTGTACCCTATATATATATATATATATATATATATATATATATATATATATATATATATTTATTTATTTATTCATATATGCAACTAGTAAAATTCTAATGTTGGACACCCAGTACCATATCACATTACTCTATTAACACGTATATTTCTTGTTCAAGTAACTTGTTATATTCTATAAGCTGCCTAAATCAGAATTAAAAGATCATAATCAAAAGATCGGAATTAAGTTTTCCATCTTGGTTTCATCAGGAGATCAAATCAATATCTTATTTATTTATCTATGGAGTTTATTATTATTTTTTTTAAACTAAAACAACTAAAATAACGTTTTATTGAATGTTCAAATATTAGTCTGTTCATTGTAGAAAATAAATAAAAGTTCTAAGTTTTGAAAGTAATTTCAACGGCCGTAATAATAGATTCAATCCGTTTACATGAATTGTTTTTGTAGAGATTTCGTGATGGCATAAACAGAAACCGAAAATATTAAAACAGGTTTATAATTTATTTTTCCGTTTTAAGTATGAGGTATTACAAATTGCAATTTCCGATGACTAACTCAAATATTTGTTGGTGTTTCGTCATATAAGCGATGTCTACAGCACATGTTTAGTAAACAAGGTCAAGATATGGGCACTGTGCCATAACCTTGGTACACACATTACTGAAGCGGTCTGTTGCAAGTAATCAGGAAGTAATTTAGACGTTGCATTTCTTATATCGAAGATTTTACTACTGATTTTTATAATTTGTTTACAATTGGGTATTTTACTTTTATTTACTGAAAACCTAATTTGAAATATTGTAATTTTGATTGAACTCACCCTATCCAGGAAAAGGTCACTTATATTATTATTACTAAAAACGTAGCTCTCAGTTTATTATTTCTTTTATAGATTTTCATATTTGTTCGAGAGAGAGGTTGTGTGTGCGACCCTGAAGACTCATTTTCAAGTAGTTATGCCAAAATTGTTTATATTCACGTGAATTTTGCGTATATTAAATGTACATAGATTGCCCCAAAGATGAAACAAATTTATGCATATTCTATTAAGTTCTAACACAAATAGACCAAGTAACATATTTTAATAATAATAGTTTTTAGAAATAATTCAATATATAAAATACTTTAACAGATAAAAACTATTAAAATTTATTTTAGGGCAGTAACAAAAAATAAAAACCAGCAGCCATAGTAGCATCCATGATTACACATTTGATTATCCTATTATTTTACATATATATATATATATATATATATATATATATATATATATATATATATATATATATATATATATATATATCTATATATATTTATATATATATATATATATATATATATATATATATATATATATATATATATATTAATAATATATATATGTATTAAATATAATTATATTTATATTAATATTAGTATATATATATATATACATATTTTTATATTAAAATCTCTTTATAGTTGTACTATCTTATATTTTAATAGTCTTATAGTTTTGAATTTTATACTAACTTTTGAAAACATTATTCTTTAAAAATAGTGTATTATTAATTTATATAAATACACACACACACTCATATATATATATATATATATATATATATATATATATATATATATATATATATATATTTATATTAATAATATATATGTATTAAATATAATTATATTTATATTAATATTAGTATATATATATATATATATATATATATATATATATATATACATACATATTTTTATATTAAAATCTCTTTATAGTTGTACTATCGTATATTTTAATAGTCTTATAGTTTTGAATTTTATACTAACTTTTGAAAACATTATTCTTTAAAAATAGTGTATTATTAATTTATATAAATACACACACACACACACTCATATATATATATATATATTTATATTAATATTATATATGTATTAAATATAATTATATTTATATTAATATTAGTATATATATATATATATATATATATATATATATATATATATATATATATATACATACATATTTTTACATTAAAATCTCTTTATAGTTGTACTATCGTATATTTTAATAGTCTTATTGTTTTGAATTTTATACTAACTTTTTAAAACATTATTCTTTAAAAATAGTGTATTATTAATTTATATAAATACACAAACACACACACTCATATATATATATATATATATCAGTAAAAATGGAAATAATTATATAATGATTCAATACAAAAGAGACACAATGTGGCCACTTTAAATATATTATTTTCAAGCAATTAATTATTCAATTGCAATGTATTTTCATTTAAACATTGCACTAAATGGAATCCTGTCAACGGTACTTTTTCAATTTCAACTTTAAAGTTCATTTTAATTGGCATTCAAACCCAATTAGATGTATTAGCATAATATGTCTGCTAAATGGCTCTTCAAAAGCAAAATTGTGTTTAAACTATAAAACCGATTCCACAAACCTTTCATTTGAATAAAATATATTAATTTCAATTCGTATTCACGAGTATTCGGTGAACGTTTCTAAACTTTTCTCATAATGTGAAACATTTTTTCAATTTACTCACATTTTTTGCTATGTAATAAACGCACACTTTCTACAAGGTTCTGGATTATGAAAAGGTAATTTAATGTATACAGTGTGAAATAAACGACGCTTTAAACTTACCTTGCATATCCTACTCCTAACAACAATAAATTCTGCTCTCCTGTGTCTACTCAGCATTAATGTCTCTTATATTTGCCGTTTTCGCGGTTTACGAAATTTTATTAACAAACAATAACGTCAAATATTTTTCGGTTTTTTAAGGATATTAGTGGACAAAATATTCAACTTATACCATTATTGAAATTTTGTAAAAATATACGTTGCAATATTTTTGAAGAAATAATTACTTTTATAATTATTTTTAATTTATAAAATTAAAAACAATAGTTCTCAAGTGTTTTGTTGTTAGTCGGATCATCATGACTGACTATATATTAAAGTTGTTATTAAAGCTTTATCACCGAAACACAGATGCAATAATAAGGTATTGATTTTAAATTAGTATCTCTTGTTATTTCACATGATTGTTATATTTCCTGTTACGTTTAGCTCTAATATTGGAATAGTTTATATTTTATCTGCATTCTATAGCTTTATTGTAACATTCTGAAGACGAATAATTGACAATAGTTAAGTACATTAGTAGTAGAGTAGTTACATGGTACATTTGTGGCAATATGTTGCATTATTACTTATTATTATCAAGTTATATAACCTATATTTACAGTTTATAATTAATAATTTATTCATAAATATCCCATGGATCGGTTTAGGAAGTTTATATTTATGATAGTGTATTATTTTATAGATTTAATTACATGCTGGCAACGGATACTCATTCAATTTTCTAGTATTTATAAAATTTGTACAAATAAATTTATAGAATTACTGTTTGCTAATAATTCGGCACTTGTCAGTGTTAATTAACGAACTTGATATATTAAAATTACCTGTAATAGAGTGTTAGGAAAACGCTAGGAAAAATATATTTTTATATTTAGGCAACCAGGTGATAGGTATATTAGGAGCAAACTCACGTTTAACTCTTTTATCCTTGGAAATTTCCTAAGTAAATTCATAACTGTTTATAAAAACCTGAAGAGAAAACCTATGCCAAAATAAATGGGTATTTCACCCCACCACACCCACACGCACAAAGACACACTCTCACACACACGCACACACACACACACACACACATACACACACACACACACACACACACACACACAAATATATATATATCTTAAAATCACAACTGTTCGTCATAACCTATTTTTCTACGTAACTAAAGTAAATTCAAACATAAAGAGTTCAATTTAAGACATAAGAATAAATCAATAACCATACAATCCGGCGTTACCTAGAAGAAGTACTATAAATGCTTGTCCATTCAATTTGAAACCGCAAGCGGGCAACAATATATTTATACTGTATTGTATTACACATTTTTATGTATCGATTATTCAGGGATTGTTTAGCGGTGCAATGAACCATAATTTCTATGATATATATTTGTGTATGTATAAGCTAGTCATATATACAAGTTTGTGAAATCCAACCGCACTAAATATACTACACTACTTAAGGAAACTATTTGTTATTGTAATAAAATCCTACAATATATGTTATGATTATAATTAAGGTAGGTCATTATAATTAAAACAGAACTCAGAAAGCTTCTTAGAGATTCTATTATTCATAGGAAAGAACATTTAGATTTATTATATTTTAATTAAAAGCTCTTCTTAATTCTATATTCTCTATTCTTATTCTTATTCTTATTTTTGTTCTATATTCTTAATTAAGGAATAATCCTTCTTCTAATGAACCTAAATCATCGTAGTAAATTTAACTAAACACTCACAAGCAATAATAACATTCTTTAACTTTAAGCACATTGCGAACTCTTTTTGGTTATATATTTCTTTGCCTGTAAGGATTTTTGTTGTTTATTGTAAATTCATCACACATTTTTTTGCCAATTTCAAAATAATGATAAGTTATTCTTTCTGTAAAAAGCTGTGATAAAAATAAAAATATTAAAAACATTAATAAAATATATCTCCTTATTATATTTTTCAAATCTTTAGTACATTTTCAATATTAATATTTTGCAATAATTTAATAAAAGTGAAACTAGTGAACAAAATAGAATATAAGTCATATAGTGCATTAATAAATTGTTTAAATGTCATTGCTTTTTAAAAATATTCTGCTAGTGGACAATCCGATGAAGGTTAGTAATAGAATTCTGGTTATTGTTCAAAATAAAAGTTAGGATTGGTTTCCATCCACTCTATTGGTAAATCTTTCCATTTTTATATGTATACTAATTTTCCGATTTAATTTATCTTACAATAATCAGGTCTTTACCCCTTCATATTTGTAAATATAATATCGTCTCACTCTCGTAGACAGAACTTAGACACATTTCAGATGTAACAACGACTCATTTGACTTGTGGCAAAGTTAAACTGCATTCCACTTGACCGCAAGAGGCAACATTTTAACGTAGCCAGGGGATGATTGCTCAGGGAAAGAGCAACGACTTGGGGAATTGTTCCTAAGTGCAGGGGTGAAAGAGTTTAACGGGTGGGTGGGTGAGATGCGCAACATCTGTCTGTAACCGATACCTTAAATGTTCTTGGTTTTGTGGAATAGCATTTCTTTCTCACTCTACGTTTCCATTTGGCCTCTCCTTTCCTTGGATAAATATTACATGAATCTTTATGAAAATTTCAAGCATCAATGATTATTCTATCTTTTATGGATAGCGTTTGGTGAAGTGGAAAATTATTTTAAAGTTTTGTAATTATTAGTTTATAAACAATTACAAAATCTAGTCAAATATATTTTGTAAGGAATGAAAAGTTCAATAAAAAAAAATTCCACTTTAAACAAAAATAACACTTTTATCCCACACTAACAATAGTTTATATGTACCTTAAAAAAGTAATTATGATAATTTCATATTTTGTAATAATATTTACACATTTTACATGATCTGAATGGTCAGTTCCTATTGATTATTTTTACTTATTTTATTGTTATATTCTTCACATATTACACATGCATAATATATATATATATATATATATATATATATATATATATTTATTAAATTTGGTGATATGTTTTCTTGTAATATAGTTAATAAATTAAACATATTTCAAAAACAAGAATACTTTTAATGAATATATTTATTCAAATCTTTTCGCCGATAATATAGTACCAGCATCTTCAGGAAAATAATTATCTAATAAAATATTTTTACAAAATTAAATCATATGTGTTAATATGATTTAATTTTGTAAAAATATTTTATTAGATAATTATTTTCCTGAAGATGCTGTTACTATTTTATCGGCGAAAAGCTTTGAATAAATATATTCATTAAAAGTATTCTTGTTTTTGAAATATTTTTAATTTATTATATATATATATATATATATATATATATATATATATATATATATATATATATATATATATTACCTAGCTCTTTAAATTAAATGTAGAGCAAATAATTATCAATAACAAAAACTACTTTCAAAATACCAACTTAGTTATGATTTAATTAATTACTGGCAGCCATGCAACTTCCAATATGTTTGTATACCCCAAGCTTTCCTCCTTACACATGCTGAGAGCAAAGTACTTCGGCGAATTACTGCATAAGTCAAGCTTACCCACCTTGAAGTGAAATACATTTGCCGACGAGAAGCTTCTACAGAGACATACATCAGAATATCGTTAACTCATTCTCCTTGTCATTGCTAGAGTAATGATAGAAATACTATGAACAGAGTATTTTTTTAATTTATTATTTCAGGTATTTGCTAATATTTTGTGTTTTCAATTGGTAAATATAGGCTATATCGTAAACAGAGCTGGAGATTTGTTACAATTACCAAAAAATTTTTAAGTAAAATTAACTATTCCTTAAGAAATTATTGAAACAGACTTATTCACAAGTATTCATTCTTTAACTAAACATCTTCATCTTTACAAGATCAGTATAAAACCTACATCATTATACATGCGAGCCACCGGTTACTATAACGTTATAGATATTCTGCCGTGAGTTACTTCTAGAAACACGTCCCCCTGGAGATTCCTCTTGCTCTTCCTCTGCACGTTCCCCACTGAGGTCTTGCTTCTGGCTGTCTGATCCTTACCACAAGTTGTTTCCTTGTAATATTGTTCATGGTTATTCTCTAATAGCCGCCATTTTCATTCACATTCGTCTTTCGTTTTTGGTGACTGCGTGGCATCCTTTTAAGGTATTGATTGCGTTTGACATTATCTCTTAACCTCCCGTATGTTTTGGTTTTTCCTATATCTTACTTGAAGACCTCGCTCTTCAACTGTTGTTGGGTCCACCTGTTAAATGCTAGATGAGATTCGAGCGAAACGTCGGACCTTCGATTTTATGCACTGCAGAATGAACGGATGTACTCCAGATAATAACTATTCATCATATTTTTTCATCCGTGAAGGAATACTTATCAGCATATATATATATATATATATATATATATATATATATATATATATATATATTCACTCTTTTGACAAGATCTCTGTCTCTTTCCTTTATTACTACAAAACACACCATTATGTTCCTATTGTCTGGACAATCTTGCGTTTATAGGATAATAAAAATACTATTTGTCCCAATAAATATATGGCTACTTTTTCATCCGTGAAGGAATACTTATCAGCATATATATATAGATTATGTGTCCTGTGTTTTTGTAAGCAATGTTAATACACTTATTTTTTAGTCATTCCTTTTATTATATATATATATATATATATATATATATATATATATATATATATATATATATATATATATCACCTCATCTACTCTAACTCATCTACTTTACTCCATTCACCGCACCTTGTTAATCGGTCCTTGTCCGCAAGCCACTCTATGTAATATCAGGCCACTGATAGATCACCGATTCATTTTCATCTATCTTACATTATCCTTCCAGTTTCATCCTTCCCTTTTATCTTTTTCCTTTTTCCAATTTCTTTTTTCCCCTTAACTTTCCTGAATGTACGTTTTATGTTTTTTTTTTATTTTATCGGGTCGTGAATGGTGGATCTTCTGGTGGATGGTTTTTTTCTTATTTTAACTAACTTTTGAACCCTTGAACCAGTAAATGGGTTTCGATGTTTCCTTTCTTTTTTAATTTCTGACCTTTTGGTTATCTCTTCAAAATCTTGGTCATGGGCTGTTGAGCCACCTGATGGATACTCTTTTTTAATTCTTTGTCCCCCCTTTTATTTCTTTCGACATGATGTTTATATTTTGTATTTATATTTATTGTATACGCTAGTCGGTGCGTATCAGTATAAGTGGTTACACCTTTTTAGTGCTGTGTTCGATATGAGTTCTAAAAAACGTGAAGTTTTACATACGCAAGCAAGAACAATTATTGCTTCCGTACTTCATTATTTTGAAAAAGAGAAGAACAACGGAGGTTATGCCAATAAATAAAGTTAAAAAGTTAAATAAGGCCAAATACAATATTTTGTAACCACTAATTTTACTAATTGACATAACTCCGTCGTGTTTGGACTAGTTTTTCATGAAATCACACGTAGACATCAAAACTGTAATAAAAAATTAAAAAAATACGCTTACTTTTATGTGATAATATTTTGGAGTGGAGTGCTTTTTACGCCTCATTAGCGCGGGCGGCCGTCCGCCGAGCGCCTGACCCAAGCTATTGTTGGGAGCTCGGGCGGTGACTTAATCTTTTACCCGCCGTCCCAAAATGGATAGACTATACATTATTTCCCCGTTTGCTCTGTTTTGCATTTTCTTTGTTTTGCTCCTAATCTCAGCTGCAGCTCTTCTTTCCATATCCTTCGTTACTTTATCTCCAGTATTGATATTCTCCGGTCATATTTTAGTTTATTTATTTAAATTATTTTCCTTTTTGATTTTACTATTTTTTTCCTCTATTTTTCGTTCTGTTTTTATTTTTAATACTTCCCCTCTACTTGTTCCTGATTCATCACCTCCTTCACTTATTTCGTAGTATCTTGGCGTCTCGCACTGTTGCATTAACCCCTCCTTTTCGCTTTAATGCACTATTGTAATTTCATCATTGTTTCCATGAGTTATCTAGTTCTCCTTTATTTCCTTATTTTCTTTCATTTTAATTAGGACTTCTGCCTTTTCTTTATCTTTAGTTCCCTTTCTATCCCTGAAATGTTGTCTTTGCTGCTGGATCTCTAATGTAGATCTCCTATTTTCCTTCTTACCACTAAGAAATCTTTCTTTTAGTTTTTTGCTTTACCACTCTACTGTGGATTTTGTGGACTTTGTTCACTTATTTTTGGGCCTTCTTTTATTTGGCGTTGCTGGCTGTATTCCGGCCGTTCCTTTTGCTACTTCCAGCTTTTTTGGTAGGACCCTTACCTGGAGCTTCCTTTCCCTTCTCTCGGGTAAGGCTCTGGTCTCTAATTTCCCGTGTATCCGGGCCTTCGTGTTGGTTGTGTCCACCTTCTCCTCTTAGGCTTCCGTTCATCAGCCCGATTCAGGGTTCGGTTCCTGGTAGCTTTCTGTTCCATGCTCCGTCGGATACACTCTACCGCCTCTTCAATGTCAGTGGTCGCCATCCCGGAACATCCTATATACATGCGGTTTCAATAATGTTTTATTACTTTCATGATTATAATCCGCTTGATTGTAAGGCGGATTTAGTTGTCTCGCGGTGTTCACCTTTTTGAGGAAATAATTTACCATATTATTTAATCCTCGATTATATTCGTACATCCCATTCTCTATTCTTCCTCGTATTCTTTCCTGGGCATGTGGGCCCCAAAAGTGACTAAAGAATCTATCTTTACATTTTTCGTAACTTTTCTCTTCCATATTCATGGCCAACCACCATTCTTGTGTAGGTCCTTTGAGGAATCTCTCCATTATGTTTAATTTTTGCCCTTCCTCCTTTTCAGGATTAATTTCGACATCGTGCTTTGTATTCTTTTAATAAACTCCATAGGGCTTTCATCTTCCTTACCATAGAATTCCATTTTGCTTTTGTTTGCAATATCCAATATCTCAAACATTCATGTTTTGATCA
>JBAIZL010000004.1:13612751-13705251 GCA_036971475.1 Prosapia bicincta
CGCTTCAGGAGGTGGGGTTCCACCTGTCGGGGAACTTCAGCTGCGAGATCACGACCGACGCTCCTTACTTCTTGACGGCCATCGTGTCCCGGCCGCTGATGGTCGTAGGTGAGTGCATCAGTCATTGGGGACCTTTTCTATGACGTCACTGATCGAACCAAGTGATAAGTGGTGAATCCTGACAGACATGAATACATGTCTACACTTGATAAATATATTTCATTTAAAAAAAAAATTATGTTCATTTAAATCGAAATTAATGTTTTACTTTGTAGTTTTAAAATAGCTTGTGTTTCTGTATTTCATTTACCTCTCAAAACTAGAAATGAGACTAGCTTCTTGTAACTTAGCTTTTAACAAATTAATTTACAAAAATTTTCAAAAAAAAATCTATGAGCGTGACAGTTTTATTAAAAACAATTTGGTTCTTTGTTTCGAAACGTAATTCAATTCTTTAAAGATTTTAAAATAAGAGTAGAATGATTAGTTACAGGATAATTTGTAACTACATATTATTACATACATAATACAACACACACGTATGACATATATATACATAATATAACTACAGATTAATTTGTATACTATATTATTCGATTACTCATAGGTCAAATTATGTTATGAAATTGCTACTTTTAGAATTATACTGCTTACACCAGACATTTGACAAAACACTTCTTTTAGGTTCACACATGTTGTTAAAAGTACATTTTAAACAAATACAATTTATTTAAAATACGGTAGATTAGAAACAGTGGTTAAAACTAGCATTAACTATCGTCGTGCAAACATATGTTTACTGTTCGTAATCAAATAAAGCTTTAGGAATTGTTATATATTTCATTACTAAATAACTATAATAAAAAGTAGCTAAAATCATCATATTTGGTTATGTTTTGTTATATAGAAGTTAATCAAATTTCTTAGGAAAACTAATCGATTGCCGAATTGAACTAGATACCGCTATATTTCTTTGGCTTGCAACAAACATATTTTTAGTACGTGTTTCGTTAGTAAAGGTAAATATTTTTTTTTAACAAACAAAACTTGCCGGATACCTTATAGGTATATTGTTATATAGCATAGCGCTGTGTTTTAGAAAGAACTTCTAGTGAATAGAATATCGAGTGTGTTAGTAAATATTGGTTACGTTTCTATTGAAAGTTCAACCATTATTTACGGTTTACAACGTAATTTTTTCATTTTTATAATTTGTAAAAAATAAGTAAAAACGAAAGATGTCAGATTTTACGTAGGTTTTGATAAATATTAGCTAGATGTTTTTATTTACACATACTATTATTTAATATACATAGTGTAATATAGTTAACTACATACTATAACGAACAGAGAATATATATATATATATATATATATATATATATATATATATATCATTGACACTTTAATGTACCTAAACATAAATCTTACTTAGCATATTCTCCAGTCGATTTTCGAGAACTATTAGTGGCGTGTTCTTACTAATTAGAGTCCCCAAATAAACTAGATGAACAGTAATTAATAATTCTTGAAAATCTATTCCCAAATTTAGCAAATACTATTGTTTAAATACAATACAATACGATTGTTCTTATTCAAATACAATAAAATGTAAATGATGTAAAACGTCAATGCAAGAAGAAAGTATTGCAAAGTTCACTATACAGTAGAGTCTCGAAATTCCGAATCCCGATATTTTGGTCCGTTAAATTCTATCCTATCTTTATTTGAGTTTATTTTATCTATATAGAAGGAAACAATATGTCAGACTTCCAAAAAATGTTTATAACTATACGACATGCAAAAGAAATGTCGGGCTTCCAAAAAAGGTTTTTATATCAATACGAAATGGAAATAAAATGAGCTGGGCTTCTAGGAGATGTTCATATCATGCTCTATAAACCTAATTAGCTTATTTCTAAATATAGTATTGGGGTTAATTAAATGTAGTTATATATGAACCAATTATTTATTTAAAAATGAATAAAAAGAAAAAGGCAAATTACTCTTGGTTATAGGTTTCCTCAAACCGTGAGCTAAACATGAATAACTAACTGTTGACGTTCTTTCAGATTTCCCCAGCCATGGTCCAGTGATCACTGCGGAGAAGGAGCGGTACGAAGTAGGGGAAGTTTTGCGAGCCAACTGTACCTCAGCACCGTCGGCCCCGCCCGCGAGCCTGAGTTTCATGCTGAATAACATCCCGGTACTAATTCTACATATAGCTTTAGTTTTCAAATAATTATAAATTTAAACTCAAACGAAAAGTACGGATTAGACAAAACTTGTCTCATTAAAGGAAACTAAACTATATCATAATTAAAATATTATTATTATTTCCCAATTAACATAGGAATGACATTAATTTAAGTACACAATACATTTGTACTTGAAAGTTTTTATTGTTCAAAGATTTAAACATTCGGTCAGACATTAAAGTTTTAAGTATCCTTACTTTTTTAAGGTTTTAATTGTGTGCAGTTTAAGACAACCACCCTGTACGACTGTTATCGCCTACGAAGGATTGGAAAGGATTGTGAATATGAAAAGAATTAGAAAGATAAACCTCCTATTTATCAACGTAAGAAGTGGTTTTGCAAAAAAATGTTCAGGCTAGCATCCTTGTAATAATATTCCCTAACATGCTCATAAAGGATTGCCTTTCCTTACACTCCATTGATTTGTTGTAATGGAAATCTAAAGGAGGTTAGGACTAAGAAAGTATGAATTGTCTTTGGTATTACAATAGTAACAGTATAGAACAGCCTGATCAGGGTTGTTTCAAATAGGCAGACATGCTCTCAACTGAGCTGGAGTAAGAGGTATCCTTATTCTTGTAAGTTGGGTTTTATATTACGCTTAGCCTCAGTTCTTTGTCATGATTGTGTGTTCGCTAAAACGAAATACGCTTATGTTGTTTTTCATTTCCTTCTATTAGTTCACACTCTCTTTATACATATACATATAAATAAATAAATAAATTATTAGAAAAATAAATAAATAAATAAATATATATATATATATATATAACTAAGTCAAAATACAAATACAAGAATTATAATTGAATTTACAATTCAAAGCTTTTCGTTGGCTAACAGTACCAACATCATCAGGAGTATTAAACAATTAAAATTAACAGTGCAAATTAGATCAAATAATCTAATTTAATTTAATTTAATAAATCTAGATTTATTTGATCTAATTTGCACATATGTTAATTTTAATATTCCTGATGATGCTGGTACTGTCAGCCAACGAAAAGCTTTCAATTGTAAATTCAATTATAATTCTTGTATTTGTATTTTGACTTAGTTCTTTATTAATACACAAGAATACATATTGCGATATTTATATATATATATATATATATATATATATATATATATATATATATATATATACATATATATATAATACGTTTTCTTGTTTAATAATTTAAAACCACATAGGTTATTCAAATACAAGAATATTTATTAATCTATATCCAAAATATATAAATTGATAAATATTCTTGTATTTGAATTACCTATGCTGTTTTAATATATATATATATATATATATATATATATATATATATATATATATATATATATATATATATTTGTAAAAATTTCCAATTGTTAAAAAAACACTTTTTATCCATCCACTGTTCTTCAAATACATTTTATAAAACTTTTAAGGGATGACAGTTGTTGTTAATACAGGTATTTCAAATATTTACTAAATACATTTAATGAATTATTTCAGTTTTACATGTGAAAAAACATTTTACAAAAGAAACTACGTATGCAACATAGTGATTTCGTCTAATTTGTTTTAAAATAAGTGATAACAAACGATTTCATAAACACCTGATTTTATGTTATAGATTATGTGGTAGAACAGCTATTTTATCGTATAGGTTATTGCTTTCTTTATAATAATTGTAATTGTTTAATAAAAAGTAAGTAAAATGTTTTTTTTACCTATGTAGGAATTGAAGGTAACAATGTTTTTGATCGTATTACTTGTTTTTAATACGAGAATCTTGTCAGCTTTTCTTACCACGCGCTGTAGTTTCCGTAAACGTTTTATAAACGATGAATTGTTAATCAATAAACTCTTCTTTCTCCTTAGACTTGAAACACGTCGTCATTTCTAATGCATCGATCATTGCAATGTCAGCAACTGTCGATACTATTCCAATTGCCGGAAAAAGAATACATAAGGTTTGAATGAGAAAGGAACAATAGACGACTACGGAAGGATTTGGCAAACGAAAGTACATTAACTCTAAGTGGAAGCTTTTGCAGTTAAAATAAACGTGATATCGAGAACGAGATACAGTCGGCGCTTTGTATAAAGCAGAGGCAAACATGCGCGGAACGGAGACAAAAGGGGTTGCAGAATGTGGAAAATCTTTTGAAAGGGTTTGTTTTCTAGAGCTAAAGAGAAATTAAATGCTTCAAACTGTTTCAATAGAAGAGACGCGTATCTCTTCCTGGACATCTGTTGAAAAGAGATTATTAAAAAGATTTAGCACAAACGCTCTTATAATATATTTTTAACAGATAGTGAAAGGAAGTTACATAAATATAGCTATAAGGAATAATAACTTACAGAATGAATAAAAGAAATTAGAGCGATAGAAACAAAACAAGGCCAACTATGATGAAAAGAAAATACAATAAATGAATATTTATATTATTTTTTGAGATAATAAAATAGAACCCATTTTGAATATAGATGTTTTATATTGTCTGCTTAGTACGGCAACAAGAGTTCCCCCCAGGAATGTATTCGTCACCTAAAGACTCAGTTCTCCTTACTCACTACGTTTCGTGCCTCTTTCTCTCTTGGTAGTATAGGTATTACCTGTATAAGTAAAATCCATTATTTATTCCTTACTATATCTATGCGGGAGCAGCCCTCCTTCGTAATCAGCTGTTCCAGAACACATACAAGCAATGGGCAATATTAATGTTGGTAACCACCTGAGATATTAACTACCACCTCGGATAAAATAGAAAATTGTTCAAAAACACTTCCTAGGGCGATAAGCTCAAGAATTTTATTTATTTTTCTCTTAAATATTTTTGTCAATTTAAAGTTGGATAGAAAAATCAGTGCGGAGCATCAAGTTGTGCATCGTTCGCAGAGTGATACAGTGATGTCACGCATACCTTACGTGTTTAGATATTTGAGAAACAAAGTTTTGGCATAATTTTTATGGTTTTTGCATACATATATTTAAAAATACGAATAAGGCCTCCAATCGAGATAGATTTGGTTGTAATTTCATATATTACCTAATTATTAAATGTATAAATTTACAACCAAATCTATCCTGACTGGATACTTCTTAGGTATATTTCAATATAGATATATAAAATTAAACTTCCCTGGCAATAACAAGAATATTAGTTATCAAAATAGCTTTAGAAAATGTTGATTCATTTTATACGCGTTTCATTAGGGATAGGCAATCTGTATATTTACCCAAGTCTAGATAGGTAAATCACCACTACAGTTGTAACATCACTGTATCACTCCGAGGACGATGCACAACTTACAAATTGATAATTTTCACTAACCGCACATCGAACTGGCTTTAGGAAACGGCTCTGGGAAAACTTTTCCACCGGTTTTGGATAACGAACATTTTGCAAGTCTTTGGACAAGAATTAGAAAGAATTTATCTAATCTCCTTTATTTAGTTATTGCTTTCCTGAATATTTCTGTATATGAACCTAATATCTAGCTAAGTCGATGGATCACAAGTCCTAGTCCTTCCGGCCCAGTATCTTGTACTCCCCCTCTTTGTTATCATTAGCATTTAGTATTATGTTTAAAGTATAATGTATTTTATAATGTAAGCTAAAATAGTATATGACTATTCAACAGGACTTTGTAATTACTTAAATTTTATAAAACTGTAGGATATATAATGTCTTGTTGACATAACGGACCTATAGGTTCAGCAATGTAAATTTATTAGATGTTCACAATTATGCTAACCATTGATTATAAAACTGTTTAACCTGATTGGTGCCCACAACTAAACACCCAGTTATTTTACATTCATTTATAATGATGACTTCTTTTTATTCCCAGCATTAAAATTTAAGTCTACCTCTCCACATTCTAGTGACAACTTGCTTCCAATTCTTTTAATTTAATGATGAATTCTTTATATAATGATATGGGGTAACTAGTGTAAAACTTAAACCGTAGCGTTGTACTGCATTTTTCAATTGTTCAAGCTAGTTTTATAATCTGCGTAGTATATTTGTTATCTCGTTGCGTTGAATAAAACAAAAAATCTCAAGTTACCAAAGAACATGTCCATATCTCGTCATGAAATGTTTGCTTATTAAGTAGGATATACTTTTATAGTGTATAAATAATATCGTTGTATAATATACCTGTACAGTATTATACATTACGATTTCAGAACTGTTCCCAGAGAGAAAAATTTTGAATTAAACTCAACGTCATTCTAATTATTTTTATGTTAATTAAAAATGAAAACTGTCAGTCCGAGCTTATTTACAGAGCTTTGTTAAAGGTTCCACAGAAATATAGAGAAATAAACAATTTGTGATATATAAATAATAAGGGGTGTCTGTTACGCCATTTCGTAAAGTATTTTTTTATAAAAGAGATGGTGAATTAAATCTTCAGTATGGAAATGTGTTGCATGTTTTTTTTCATTTTCAGAAAACGTTTTTCCACACCAATTTCCAATTTAATTGATAAGTTATTACTTAATTAATCTTGGTATTTTGCAATAAATAGTAAACATTCAATACACTATAATCGTAGTTTGTAAAATAACTGTTATTAATTTAAATAAATAAAACCTTTATTCTATAGATAAATTTTTCATTTATTTGTTTGTTTGTAATATACCTCTAGGATGATTGCTACACAATTAAAATGTACATAATGTGATATATAAATGAAAACGTTATTTGTGGTATAGAGGTTTTATTTAATCAAATTAGCCATTACGTCACAGTTGATTTATGTAGCTATTACTGTTGTTTAAACAGATAGGCTATCCGGAACAAAGGCTTCACCCCAAGTCTGACTTCTTGCAGTCGACGAGCATATCGATGTCTGAGGTACTGGTTCCATCCTACTTTAACAACGGCCAGCTACTCCTGCGCTGCACGTCACTGGTTGCCAACCTACTGCGCGAATCCGCAGAGCTGCATCTGGGCTCGCCGCAAAGCGAACCCATCCCGGAGCGAGGTGATTCCCTCTTGCTTTCAAAATCACTAATTTTATTGGTTGCTTAAACTTGCTAACAGATCACTGATACTTGATATTTTGCTATGACCACACACATGAAGCGATTCATTTTAAATATAGTATAAATATGGGATAATTTACTGTGGTTACATAATACCCAAAATATCCTAATCATAACTATTTGTGTGGTAGCTTTAATATGTATACACACACACACACACACACACACACACACGTATATATATACATATACAAGCGCGCGCGCGAGGGTGAGTGTGTGTTTGTGCGCACGCGCGCGCGCGCGTGTGTGTGTATGTAGGTGTGTGTGTAGGTGTGTGTGTGTGGGTGTGTAGGTGTGTGTGTGTGTGTGTGTGTGTGTGTGTGTGTAGGTGTGTGTGTGTGTGTGTGTGTGTGTGTGTGTGTGTGTGTGTGTGTGTGTGTGTGTGTGTGTGTGTGTGTGTGTGTGTGTGTGTGTGTGTGTGTGTGTGTGTGTGTGTGTGTGTGTAGGTGTGTGTGTGTGTATTACGAATGGATTAAATGCAAAATACGAAATATTATTAATATTTTGGAAAATTTCACAGGTTAACATTAAAATAACATAATATCATACTTATGTATATATAGTGTTATAGTTATTATTATTGTTGATATTATTTTCACCATTACTGTTTTGAACACAGTTTCGCCTCTCTTTATTTCCTAATATCATATATACAAATATAAAAGTACTAGAAAATGTAGAAGATGTATGCTTGTATTGGAGGCCTCCACTTGTAGTACTCCATCTTGCTAATATTATTGTTAGAGACAGGAATATCATTGTAAATATTCTTTATAATCCTAAAAGGCCTCAGTATATCGGAAGGAGTAATCCTTCTCCGTTCCCCAAACAAGCGATAATGTTTATAAATTTCTCCTCAAATTATATATTTTTGCTCTACACATTCTGGGATTCATATTACTGTAGATAACCTAAAAAGCCTTATAAAATATATTAGGTACTATTGTATCTATACAATTATATGGTTTTATATGTTTTTATTATGTTGTCTTTTGTTTAAACATGTGGTTGTATTTAGTTCATGTAGGCAAAATAGAAAAAAAAATTTAAAAAACGTATTCTCGTTCTTGGTATTACCTTATGGTCTAAACTATCTTCATATCAATAATTGAGTATTTTTTAAAAAATCTCTAAACATTTTTTTGTCCTTTGTTTATATTAAATGGTGTATTAATTCTTATGTTTTATAGATTTTGGAAACATTTTTGACTCATTAAGTAACCACTATGGGTTTTGATGGCAATACAAAATATTATTATTCATGAATTTTATAGTACATTACGTTCGTATGAATCTTATTAATCACTTAAACAATAGTTTATGACCAAAGTTCGGATAGTCATAAACAATTGTTTAAGTGATTAATATTATTATTCATGTCGTTTCCATTTATAAATTGTCGTTACAATACTTTAATGTCTGCATAGCCTACTGCTACTAGTTTATACGAAGTACTTGCCTAGTATACCAACCTACACAGGGTTGAAATTTCTGCAACTATAACAACAAACCTATCATGTTAATATAGCTTGTTGAAGGTTTATTATAGTTCTAAAAATAGCATCGCCTCTTTCCCAAAGTGTAAAGTGCTTCATGTTTCCAGTCACATCGCCAAACGACAGCTTGCAGAGTTCATCCCCGTCACCCCTCGTCATGTTACTATTTGCCGTCTTCCACCTCTCCAGGTAGTACGTGAGTTGGGAGCATTCTATCTGAGCGTGTGGGACTGTACATTATGTGCCATGAGCGACTGTACTTTGTGCTAAAGGCGCTAGTTTCAAAGTGTCTCAATAATTTTATTGTAATATATTAATATATAATGTAAGTAATTGTCAAGATAAATAAATAAATGTATTTCGTAGTGTTAAACTTAACATCAGGGTAAAACAGCGTATGGAGACATTTTGTTGCAATATTAAACCTGTCAAAGACAATTCAATTAAACAAACGTACAAGTATAAAATAAATATTTGAAAAATACTTGTTATTTATAGTTCATTGATACTCTATGGAAGGTATTTTAGGGTTGTAAAAACATTCCTTTAAGAGAAATGTATACAAATATGTCCAAGACATAACCATATGGATATAACACATAAAAATAAAATATTTAAAAATCATTTACTTTAATATATGTTATACTATAATTTATAATATTCTATCTATAAAATGGTAATATATTTATAATAATAAATAACATTCTCAATAAACTATTATTTACTTTTGTTAATCATGTTTGTATAATTTTGAGTTCATTTTTCTCAATTTACTGACATCGAAATATTATTTGCTTACGCGTTTCTGAATAAATCAATTCTCTAAATTTGAAACAGTACTCATTTAAAGTTTTGAGGAGTTATTTCAAAACGTGTCGATAAAGAAACATATTTTAATATTAGAAAGGCAGAAAATTTACTCGAATACATGATTTTTATTATCTGTAATTCTGTAGCTATTAATATTTACACACTTGAAACGCATTTATACTTGCTAAAAGTAACAATTACTTTGGTTTTGAATTTAGAATTTACTAACATAATGAGGCATCATTCAAGAACAAAGTAGGCTTTTATAAAGTGCAAGTTCAATGTGGGAAAACTTCAACATAGGTATTACAATAATTGTACTATTTTATCGCTGTAAAAATTAAAAACCCAGTTACAAATTTTTAGACCTCATTTATATACGTTTCGCTAAAACATTTAGCATCTTAAAAATGCTACAAATATTCTGTACATTAGTACCCTCTGATGATGCTAACTGTTCTAGCAAAACGTACCTAAAGATTGTCTCAATGCTTGTACCTGGGTTCATAATGGTTTGTTAATTATAAATAAGATACTGTGCTCTCTAAAGTTTTTTATGTTTTTTTATATTATTTTTTAAAAATTATCTATAAATGAGAAAAAAGTTATGAATTTACCTTGTGAAACGTACTAAAAATTTATATATATATATATATATATATATATATATATATATATATATATATATATACGAAATTATCGCAAAAAGGTTTTCTCTGCTGATGAAGATGATGGCGACCTAGTCGTTGCCCATTAGGATTAAAAATAAATGTATAAATTATGAGTTTGTGTGCATCTTGTTATTAGATTATTAGTAACATATTGAGGGAATAGAATATTTTAAATAAGTTCAAATTGTTTTCTACATGTCAATATATTTTTAGTTGTTTCCATTATTTTGTAAAGGTTTTTAGTTTTTTGTACTATAAATATTGTATTTTAAAACTAGAAATGTATAAATATAATAAAGTCTAGTTTTAAAATGGAAAACATATAAACTTTTAGACCTTTTTTTAAAACAATTTCAAACTATATTTCTTTTTAACTATATATCAGTAAATAATTAAAATGTGTCTATATACCACGTTTCCCTTTTTTTAATCCCTTATTTAAATTATAATAAAACTATAATGCTTGTTTTAAAAGGAAATATATGTAACAAGAAATTCAATAAATAAACATTATCGAAAAATAATTAAAATGTTTCGATAAATCACGTTTTGATTTCTTTTAACGACCCTTAATTAATAATAATAAAATCACAATTTTTGAGTTCTAAAAGTAAACGCATATAAACAAAAATAAAATGAATATTGAAGAGAAATGTATGTATATATATATATATATACGTATATATATATATATATATATATATATATAAAGAACAAAAGTCAAAATACAAATACAAGAATTATATTTGAATTTACAATTCAAAGCTTTTCGTTGGCTAACAGTACCAACATCATCAGGAATATTAAACAATTGTGAATTGTTTAATATTCCTGATGATGTTGGTACTGTTAGCCAACGAAAAGCTTTGAATTGTAAATTCAAATATAATTCTTGTATTTGTATTTTGACTTTTGTTCTTTATTAATACACAAGAAAACATATTGCGATATATATATATATGTGTGTGTGTGTGTAAAGTAACATAATATTCCACTCGGTAGAGGCCTAACTTTGAATTGCAGTTTAAATAAATTTTGCCCTAACACATAGATAAAATATTTGATTCGTCCTTACATTGTTATATAAGTTATGCAGTAAATCCTCGTTATTCCCAGGGTCTACGTTCCATATTAAAAATCTTAACATTAATTACAGCTATACTGTACACTTATAATACAGTATGGAATATTTACGTACTACATAGTTACATGCATATGATTATTGTTTATTTACGTTTTCCTTCAACCCGAACTAAACAGTTCCACAAGTAGAAGCGATGTTTCCAAAACTAGCAGACTTGACAATCGATTGTGATACCTGTTTAATAATTGACGGGGTAAACAAAATCCGAGTTAGCTACGACATTGGATACGATTATCGAGATTTGGATTTCGAAAACAATTAAACCTGGACAATAACTATATTGTCTTTCTTGTTTATTTTTTTAAAATACGATACAATTTAGCCTGATATCCTGTAATTTTGGCAACCCTGAATACCGAACCCGCGAATAGCGAGGGAGTACTGTACTTAGCAGTTAAAATCTTTTAAAGTAAATTATGTGGCTAAATTTATTCACATAAAATTTACCTTTATTCTTAGGTTTGATCAATATTTTTATTAAATTGTATTAATATCAGTAGGTATTCTTTATAATTTAAAGTAAACGTTGTAACTCTTATTACAAAAATTGTTTGAATGATATATTTATAAACACGTATTTCATATTTATATATGAAAAAGAAATAAACTAACAATATATATATATATATATATTTCTTTTGGATCTTTGAAAACAAAATATTAAGATCTAAATTGAAGAAAATTTGGGATTTTTAGTAAAAAATAATATAGTTGTTTTTTTTATTGATTTTTAATCGATAAAACAATATGTATACATTTTTTAAATAAAACAAATTAAAAATTAAAATCTTACCAAGTTATGTTTATTGTATTGTAAATATACGTTAAAATATATTTGTATATATTTTGTAATTTGATTTCCGATTTATATTTGTATAAAAATAATTACAAGTGTTTATATAAATTCATGTTGCAAATAAATAAATGTGAATTGAATTTATTTAATTTCCGACCCTACGCCTGAAATGCTTTACCAACATGCTACTTCAAATGCTCGTTTCATCAGAATGCTGAATGTTATCTCCATCTAGAGCTTAAGAGGTGAACCAGTCAAACCAAAACGTATCGGCCTTCCAACCCACGCGGAGAATCAAAGCCCTAGAGTACTATGTTCTTTCTTCGACTGCTACTGTCAAAATTCTGTTATGATTTTAAAGCTACTATGACCGTTACAATCAACACTTATATCACTATATATGAACACTATCTAAAGGTCTAACGAGTAATCAACGTTATTTTACTTTGAAAAAAATATCTTCAATTATTGTTTTATTGTGTTTTATTCTTTTTAATTATTTTAGAATGGAAAACATATCTTAGTTTGTTAATATATTATTTTCTGATCATACTAAATTTTT
The DNA here is from genome assembly GCA_036971475.1 of Prosapia bicincta. NCBI lineage: Eukaryota > Metazoa > Arthropoda > Insecta > Hemiptera > Cercopidae > Prosapia > Prosapia bicincta. The sequence goes on from JBAIZL010000004.1 coordinate 13,625,528, forward strand.
AAAGTTATTATGTTTAAATTTACGTATTATTATTATTATTCTTATTAAATATAAACTATATTGTCAGTATTTTTACATTTTACATATTTTGTCAAACATTTTACTTACGTTTTTACCATACATTAATATTCCACGAATTGCCTCCTGTTCCCCATAATGGTGGTACCTATATTAACATACCAAATGATAAATTCAAATTGACACTATTATCGTTCAAACCACACCCAACAATATATTTGTATTATATTGCTTTAATACAGTTTTGTCGTGCTTCTTTACCCTGCAACCTATTTTATAGTGAAGCAAAAGCATCGATATGGAACAAATTACTTTATAATACTTGTTATAACTCTTGAAATAATATTAGAATACTTCTATTATATTATGTGCTTTGCAGACATACATATGACAGAATATAATCTGCAATATAATTCTAACCCTGTTTAATAGTAAGGTACGACTAGGCACACACTCACAGATTGGCTTAGTTCACTGATGCAACACATATATTAAGTTGGGCACAATATGAATACAAAAAGTCTCAAACGTTCTACTCTTTCCACTAAACTAAAATGGCCCAGGCGAGTCTCGACATTGACTCGTCACAAAGCTTTGGTTATACTCTGAGCAAATTACTTGATAACAATATTGACTCTGCATTTTCAATTCCTTAAGCACATTGATCCTTAAGCGCAATATCTCGAAGCAGTTTATTTTGGAATCGTTGGTATTTCTGTTAGTATGATCGGTTTAGTCCCAAAGGAGAACCATATTTCTACATTGGTTAAGGAACTTATTGATTATATATAGACAAAGAAGAGTATTTTCTTACTCAATACATTTTCCTGTATAGAATTGAGTTAAGCTGTTTCGTTTTTCAATTTCTTCCATTAGATAATACTCTTCCTATATATATATATATATATGTATAAATATAAAGAACGAAGTCAAAATACAAATACAAGAATTATAATTGAATTTACAATCTTTTGTAATTGAATTGTAAATTCAATTATAATTATTGTATTTGTATTTTGACTTAGTTCTATACAAAGAATACATATTGCGGTATATATATATATATATATATATATATATATATATATAAATTTTTGGCTTTGCAACACTGTTTTCTTGTATTCACCTATCACTCTCTCTATATGTACTTAAACAAGAATATTACTTGGTATTTATACGAGTTAACTTTCAAAGATTGGTAGTATCTCCATCATCAAGCATCACTGACCGAAGGTTGTAGTAGAGTCTACTACAACCCCCGGTCAGCGATGCTTGATGATGAAGATACTACTAATTTTTGAAAGTTAACTCGCGTAAATACCAAGTAAGATTCTTGGTTAAGTACATATAGCGAAAATGATATATATAAATATATATATATATATATATATATATATATATATATATATATATATTATATCATCTAGCATTGATGAGGTGAATCCAACAACAGTTGAAGAGCGATCGAAGAGTGCAGATAACTCTGCTCCTATATATAGAGGAATGCATCTGTATCCAGATCCAGGCTGTCGCTGACACGCTCTTCTCTTGGTCTCGCAAGTTAACGGACATCCATTCAAGGGACCATAAACTTATTGCTATGAGAGAGGTGCTTAGAAGCAATAGCTATAAGGAATATGCCATTAATAAAGCGTTACACTGCCAAAGTGTCCTTCCAGTTGACGTGGACGAGAAAGAGACTGAGAAAACTGGTACTGTTCTCCTGCCCTTTATTAGAGGAACCACTGACAGACTCTTTAGGAGGCATGGTATACATTCCATTTATAAACCTAACATCCCTTTCGACAAGGCTCTTGCTAACGCCAAAGATAAGATCTTCTTTTAAAACCATCGTAAATTGGCCAAACGAACACACGTATCTCAGCTAGTCTTGGGCCTTAAAAACAAGCAGAAAACGTCAGCACTGTACAAGCACCTCTACTGTACAGGGCGTACCATTGATTTCCAGTCTTGCCGACAGATTGCTCAAGTGGAAAACTACAGGACTAGAATTATTCGTGAAGCTATCGAAATAGAGAAGCGAGGGAGTCTTAACAAACGCGATGATACTTTGAATTTAACCGCAGTGGGGAAATGTGTCATCGATAGATTTTATCGGCAGAAAGGTGAACAAAAGGATAGCAATGTGAGTAATTGTTTGGCTCAGGTGTGTGTGGATTGACGTCAATGGGTGGATTGACGTCAATGGGCGTGACTTTATTCCTCTCTATATAGGAGCAACGTTATCTGCGCTCTTCACTCGCTCTTCAACTGTTGGGTTCACCTCGTCAATGCTAGATGAGATTCTAGCGAAACGTCGAAATTTTATACACTGCAGAATGAAAGGATGTACTCCAGATATTAACTATTCATCATATATATATATATATATATATATATATATATATATATATATATATATATATATATATATAGTTAAAATTTGCAATCTTTAATTAAATACTTTCTATTCATCTACTCAAGTTCAAAATATATATTTTTTTTTCTTCTTCTGGATGACGCTGTTAATAGAGTAGTTTCCAAATTTTAATTCAATAAATTACACTTTTTTGTAGTAATGTGGCAAAAAAACTACTTACTGATTTATTCAGCAGACGCGTTTCTCGATAGGTCAACGCATTATTCTTTGCTGAGGATTACTGGCAATACTGTTCCTCAGGTGTGTTGGTGTCAGTCTGTGGTGTATTTCTGTTTTGTGGTGTGGTATTGTTCATACGAGCACGTTGTTAATTATGTGCTCCAATATAGTATAGTGTATTTTCTACTGTGTTACGTTTGTTGCTTTTATTGATGTAATTTAGGATTATTAGATTGGTGTTCCCTATATATACTTAATATGTATTTGTTTTTTTTTGTTTTGTTATCATTAGGTCTAAGAAGTTGATTTTGTTCTGTTTCCAGTGTGACGTTTATGCTATTGTGTAATTTGTTTATGTAATTGTGGAAGGTGTTTATCTGCCATATGTTGCCGTTGAATAGGATTAAGATGTCATCTACGTATCTGTACAAATATATTATTTTGTCGGCGTTTTTGTTGTTGTTTATGTTTGTTTTTGTTCTAAACCGTGTATGAATATTTCTTACAATATACTTCAAATGGGGGATCCCATTGGTAAGTCTTTGTTTTGTGTATATTATATGCCGTTGTATGTTAAGTAATTCTGAGAAGTGATTGTGTCTGTTAGTGGAGGTATTGGTAAATAACTCATCAGCACCCTCACACAAAATCGGGAAACACCCCGACGAAATAATAAGAAAAACATCATATTTCATAACCACGCCAGCGCAAAAATAACATAGATCTTACACAAAAAATAAAAAACACACACATACCCACAACTTTGCACTAACATCAATTGACATCTCCAACCTATATAGAAAAATACCAGTCACAGAAACAATAGACATTCTCAAACAAATGTTAATAAAAACCACAACCAAAGAAATTATAACAAGGAAGATTATTTAAATAAATAAATATATACATATATATATATGTATATATATATATATATATGTATATATATATGTATGTATATATATATATGTATATATTATTTCGCTATTATAAAATCAAATAATTTTACATATGCTTGAACCTGCTAGCACATACACACACACAAACACACTTAAATTATTAGATTTTATTACACCCGAATGTTTGAAAACTAATTTTTCCTAGAAAAAATTTTGATAAAACTGTGCGAACATTCAAAATAGATACGTTTCACTAGTGAGTGCAAAACAAAAAAGTAGGAGAGTAAGGTTATTTTAAACCTTACCAGTTTTACTAAATATTTGAAACACAAAAATGTATATCAATATTTTTAATAATTTATGTACCAAATCTATGCATGTTTATTTATTTATTTATTTATACCTTGTATTATGTATCTATTTAATAACAAGTTATACATTTGTATCCGTCTAAGTTCGTTTAAAGAGTATAAATTGTTTCAACATTATAAACATGTTTTCCTGGCGTTGTTCCTCGTACGAGAGGAAGAAAACAAAAACATATTTCCTCAAAAGGGGCTGAATACGTTTCTACCCTTTCCTCGAATCGACTGAGTAAGGTTATTGTCTTCTCTCTCCTCGTTAACCCAGACAATATGCTAACATAATACGCAACATGAGAAAACATTCATATACTTTTCAAGGCGTTATTGAACATTAATAACTCATTATTTTTCAAACTATTTTCAGTAAATTACAATGTAAATTCACAAGTTCAATGTAAGGCCCCAACTTTAGTCTGTTTATAGAAAGATTTTGTTAATTAATTTGAATTAAATTAATTTGGTAAACAGTACCAACATCATCGGGAATGAATAATACAATATGATATGTATGGTTAATAAATATTCTTGTATTTTAATAACCTATGTTGTTATATATATATATATATATATATATATATATATATATATATATATATATAATTGGCGTTTAAACTAATAAAGGGAATTGACAAATTGTAATGAATATAAAGTAATTCATTATTTTACAGACACAGGTTTCTTGAGTTAAAACAAGCATCAAATTAAAATCACGTGTAGTATCGACGTCGAAGGAAACAAGTTGATGAACAATTGCATAAGTACACATTTTGATATTGCAGTTATGGGTCAGCAAAGTAGTACTCGGAAAATTGATAAATAAATAAAAGACAAACAGCTTAAGAATAAAAGTCTATAGCTACGTATGGATTATGTATAGAAAGGACATAAGAATTTGAGAAAAATACTACAGAGATAAAGTAGGAGGTGATAACAGTTTTAATTCATCGTTGAAGAAAGGTTTTTCTGATTCTAGGTAAATGTTGTATCTGTCTAGAATATTTATACACATCGAACGGAAAATTGCAACCGTAACTCCTAATTAACCGCTGTGTTTAGATTTCGTGCCAATAAAGTTATGGTATACATTATGCTGTAATGATCACGCCAATGGGGTGAGGAGAGGAATTTTAGATCTAATTTCAAGAACTTCATTAAGCAAGTTTAGAGACTGTTGAACTTCTAAAACATTGAGAAAGTTGTCTAATTAGTCCTTCAAAGCGAGTTTGAAGGTTGTAACCTAATAGAGTGCAAAACCGTACCGACTTCTGTTAATACCTTGGGGACATTTCATTATGTCATCTTTTATGTGATTGTCAGTTGCGTAGCCAAGGACACAAAGGATACCTGCCCCCCCAACCAATTAGTTTTACCAGAAAAATATAAAACAAATATATTCTCCTCTATCAATGCTCAGGAAGAAAATTATTTTTTACTATTATTTTTGTGAAGGGACCCTACGAACCACGGCTTTGCGACCGGCCTGACAGCAAGGCTAGCGTCTGAATGAGGCCCTCTTTTCGTGGCCTGCACAAAGACATCGTTCAGACAACGCCCCCTAGTGATTATTTTATTGGTTTAAAAGAATGCTTAATAACGAGCAGTATGTTATCTTGGTCTATAATTAGCATTTCACATAAAGCTTTTAGGGGGTATATTTAACCCCATTTATTGCTAAACTGTAGCAGATGCAAACGTTCCCTTGGCCTTGTAGAAAGCTGTCTATTCTGTTGAAGGCTGAAAGCATTGAGGTCTTCATTAACAAAGAATGTGAAGTTACTAAAAAGCTTCCTTGTATCTAATCATCAACATTTTAACCTAATTAAAAAGAACACGATGAAAGTCTAATCTTATGTAAAGACTGTATACGTTAAGTTCGTGCTAAGTAACATTATATACAAGGGTTTGGCAGCGTAGTGTCGAGGTTTGGGCTTTGGGCCAGGCACTTTATCATTGGTTTAGTAGAGCTTAAGTTCCAAAATAGGCTAATGATTCCGCGGCGGCTTCCGTAATCAGATGCATTTAGCGCTACACCCAGGGGCTTTTGATACATTTTCACCCAAAAACGTCTTTGTTTCCGTTGTGAAGTTATAATTATTTCTGGTTTCAAACGACCTTGATCATAAGTCTTTTGTTTTATTGTTTGAAAACACTTTTATAAAATAATTAAATTTTTGAGGCTACTATTTTGAATTACATAATTGAAGACTATATTAATAACTTGGAGCAACAATTAATGTAATTCTCAATTATAAATAAATTAAACCTCATACACTAGAATCACAATTTATTCACGAATTGACTTTTATTGCAAGCAATCATCTTCAGAGGAAATTCCTACAAGACTTACTAGTTAACTAATGGGTAGTAAATTCCTCTAGAGATGATTCCTTTACAATCTAAATGTACGTCAAGACAAAAATAAAAGAATTTTTTATATAAGAGCCTTTTTATATTTATATTTAATAAATAACACAAAACAACCAAAAACTCTGGCTCTCAGCTATTAATACATGCCGTCCTCAGATTATTCCAAATGCAATAAGAAATACAACATAACATTTTTTGACAATTTAGGTCTTCTTTTCATATATATATATATATATATATATATATATATATATATATATATATATATATATATGTGTGTGTGTGTGTGTGTGTGTGTGTATGTGTTTGTGTTGTGTGTGTGTTTATGTATGTGTGCGATTGTGTATGTGGATGTGTGTGTATTGGCGTGTGTGTGTGTGTAAAATTGCAATATTTATGTATTTTGGAGTATGTATGTAGTCTTATCTACAAACATACATACATATATGTATTTTACATCATTATAGCATAAACCTACTACTAATTTGATTTATTGTTACCATAAAAGATTTCTACTGCCATATACCGAGTAATTTATTCCAGATAGTTTGTTTTTTATATTCCAGTCCCCAGAGCAAAGGGTGGTAGTACTTGTTGCTATTTGTACCACTTTACAGTTGCAGTATAAAGTTAGTACACAGGAAAACTATTTCCATATAGGTTTGCAAGTCCGTGGTTTTGCCCAACTTCTACTGCGTGCTGCACAAGCTGAAACCTTTAGAGTTTGAGGGAGTTTTCTGAGATAAATTTATTTTTAATAAAAATGCTTCTTAGATAACTTTTGCGCCTGCACATTTAAAATTGTACAGATAAATAATGCATATTATTAACTTCATTTACGCTATAAATAAGCCTATCTAGTAAATAAAATATACATTTCTTCATTAAAACTATATTTGGATTTTATCTTTTTGCTCTAATATTTACGTTTCCGTATATTTTTGTTGTTTTTCCTTATTCGGCATCTGGAAGTGGTATAACGCAAACAATGGTTTTTTCAGTTTTTTTATTTACACAGAATTTACCTTTTTATATTTTTACTTTTTTTATTTTTTAATTACTTTTACAGCAGTTTCTGTACTGAGTAAGATTAAGAGTCAAAGCCTTACCTAAGTATTGATCGGTGTTCGTACCTAAGTGACATATTCTTTTCTTTTAGGTAAGCCTAGTATAGCCACCTGAAATAATTTCAGAAACCCTGGTTTATTACTCTATACTGTAATTGATATGAATATGCATGTGTAAATTTTTATACTCGTATTAGTAAATAAAAAAACAACGAATTTTAGCGACAAATCTGAAAATAAATCAAATTTGCTGTAAACATTCACGTGTAAATTTAAGAGGTGCAGGAATTAGCTCGTTACGTAGAATTTCCTTAGACAATTATAAATAAATTATAATTTTCCGATACAAGTTATAACAAATTAACAATAATATGCCTATTTTAACTGAAATTGTTTCCTCATGATTCATTGGGAAATTCAGTTGAAATGAAATTTCAAAGCCTTAGCTATTGTAGGAAATATATTACAAATTCAATAGTTATAACGTTTAACGTGGAAAATATGTAACTAAAAAATTTAATTTCAGAAATTTATAAAATTGTTTCCCAGCTGTGATGCAAATCTTCATTGCCGTAACTGTACAGGTAGTTTCGAAGGAGAACAAATGGCTTGAATAAATATATTGACAATAAACACTCAGATAAAAGAACTCAGCTTGTCACCGGTGTATGTTTTGTTGCCTGTATGAAAATAGGAGTATTATTTAGTTTTTTATCCAAAGTTGACAATATCAGAAAATAATGAAATACGTCTAGCCAATTATAAAACTGCCTCTTATGTGTGCCATCTCGAAGTCGGTTTCAACCTAAACTAGTCAATTGCTATTACCGTATTACTTTATCACTAATGTCGTCAATAAGTTATTGTAATATAACGGTTTGCAAAATTAAAGGTTTGTGAATAAGATTATTCTGTAATTTAGCATTTTTCAGTGACTTCTATAACGTCACACTCTCCTTATATATATATATATATATATATATATATATATATATATATATATATATATATATATATATATATGAAGTTAATATATTACTATTGTATGTAATTTTATCCACCATTAAGTGCAATGATTTACCTGGGTAAAATCATTGCACTTAATGGTGGATAAAATTACTTACAATAGTATATATTAACTTCATAATGTCAGTGCAACGGAAAAACAATGGATAACGTAAAATATCAAGAATATATATATATATATATATATATATATATATGCTAATACGTATTCCTTCACGGATGGAAAAAATATGATGAATAGTTATAATCTGGAGTACATCCGTTCATTCTTCAGTCCATAAATTCGCAGTTCCAACGTTTCGCTAGAATCTCATCCAGCATTGACGAGGTGAACCCAACAACAGTAAAAGAGCTAGTCTACTACTGTTGTTGGGTTCACCTCGTCAATGCTGGATGAGATTCTAGCGAAACGTTGGAACTGCGAATTTATGGACTGAAGAATGAACGGATGTACTCCAGATTATAACTATTCATCATATATATATATATATATATATATATATCACATCTGCAATTCTTAATAAAATACTTATACTCATTAACAAAAGCTCAAATATATTTTTTTTAACTTGTATTATATGACGCTTGAGGTTAATATAGTTTTTTTTCAAATATTAATCCATCAATGCAATTTATATTAATTATTTTCCGTATTATATAGAAGAAAAACATTTGAAAAAAGGGGCAAGGAATCAAATATAGTTGTTTCATCCAATTTGGATAAAAATAAGTGGTAGCATATGATTTCATAAAATGCTGATTTTTAGTTACAGGTTATGAGGTAGAATAACTGTTTTAACGAATAGGTTATATTACTTTATTCAATATGTTATAATTATAATAATTTAATAAAAATTCACACACAAAATTTCCCTCCTAACCTAAGTAAGAATTTACTTTAAAAAATGTTTGTTTAAAATTTAAAACTTAAAATTAAACCGATTAAACGAACAAACTGACAAATCACAAACGTTGGCTGCAGATTTCCACAGTAACTTGTATATTTTGCACTGCATACGAAGTATCTTTCTGCCTTTATGTTACAACAAGTAACCAATTTAAAATCCAATCTCGCGTCGTGGCCGGTGAGAATGCTCTGGAAATTATATTCCTGTCTGCAATTTATAAAAGCGGTAAAATATTGTTTTTATGCGTTTACAAAAGTCGAGAGAATTTGTTAAGACTACACAGTGTAAGGTATTTACAATGTAATCTTTAGAACAACGTTGGCTCTCCTATCTGGCCAGCCGATATTGTATCGACTCGAAACCCCATTTTAAGATTGCCAAAATATATTTTATTGTCTCCCGACCATATAGTCTTTACACAATATTATATTTTATCTGTTCTAAAATACAAAGTAAACACATACTACTGGACGTACTTGAAACTTCCCTTTGTATGCATCACATTTCTATTTAGGATCACATAGTTGCAGAAATGCTTATGTTAAAAGAATTTGTAATGTTTTTTGTTTCCAGTTTTTGTGTTGTACATATTCAGGTTTTTTTAAAATTGTTTTTATTCAAGTGATATAATTTTTGTGTCAATAGATAACAATAGAAAGCATTTTTTGTTTGTGATATTTCGTGTGATTTTTTTACGTCCATTATCGAAAATATGTCAGTGGTAATGTTTATGTATAATATTTGGTTGTAATGAATAATTTATGTAAAATGATTATAAGTGCATAGTTGTTAAATAGTTTTAAGCATACAGTTTTATTACCATTGTTTTGTATTTGAGATTTCAATGAATACAGCTGAACCATCAAATTATTGAATATTGCCAGAGGGAGGGTGAAATTGATTGTACTAAGTGATTACCAAGGTTAATCAGCTAAGTGGATTGCAACCCTTGAGCCGGTCGTCAGGTATCACGACCCTGAGTGCGTCTCTGTGATCTGCTAATGTCTCGTCCGCAATGGAGGATTAAAGAGTAGATGGATCTGTGTCAAACGAGAGCATATCATCTGGTTGGAGTGTAAAGGCCATTATAATTACATCCTGTGAAAATTTATGATTAGCAAACGTCCTCTGAATTAGAAATTATACCGCTTATAGGCTTTGGTGTATCTTCCTTGACAGGTTACATTTAAATTAGGGATTAGTCGATTGTAGTAAGGATTCCGAATCTCGATTCAAGCGATCGTCGATTGTAATGGTATCGATCAACCGTCGATACTTGTGTCTCCATTGGTTAAAGTGCCAATTCCGAATCTCGATTCCCGAGATAGTCGATTGTAATGGTATCGATCAACCGTCGATACTTGAATCTCCATTGATTAAAGTGCCGATTCCGATTGTTGTATTTTTAGCTGTTATATTAATGTTTAGGAGAGCGGTGTAATTTATTGGTAAAATAATTATTTATCAACTATGTCGTATGTATTAGTTGCTTTGATAAAGCAAAAGCCGATTCGAGAGACCGAAAATATTATTATTATTTATGTCGACAAAATAAAGAGGATCGGATAAATGTCAGGTATGTTTATTTGTCACCTTTATCCGATATTTTTGTCATGCTTTCAGATATTCCTATTCGTAAATCAAGGGCGAACATTTTTTGTAGCCTAATTCATTTAAACGGATTGTTCACGGCTTCTCCTTACTGACCAAAACGTTATCTATATGATTTTAAAGAATTCTAGAGTCAACTTGAAAATCGAGATTTGGAAGAATAATTTTAAAATCGAAATCGGAACTGGAATCGAAAATTGTAGGAGTCGGTCCATCCCTAGTTAACCCAAGAAATGTTTTGGTACGTAAATGGTCATGCGTATAGGGAACTTCTAACACTTACAAACTTACTATTAATAGCAAACGTTTTCATTTAAAACTAAATTTGTAAGTAAACAATTGTAAGGAAATATGTAATTTACAAATTGTAGAACAATTTAGTAAAAAGAAAATATTTAAAATTAATTTACCGGAGATGTTTAAATGAAGGGAACTGAAATGATGCGACCCTTACATCGTGCATATTGACACATTTCTATCTACTATGCTCTCGACAAACAGATCTTCTTACATCCATGACCCTTTTGTTTAGTGTAACGGTTCTTCCTTATTAACAGTACGCACATCGTAGGGCCTTTCCTCCAAGATTTTCTAAATTGAACCAAATTCTGTGTAAGTTCCGTTTCCAACAATTAGATTTTATATCAGTAGTAGGTTTTTATGAATAAATTTTAAAATAACAACTATTACTAGAAAAAAAAACATTATAATACCTTTCGTAATTTGATAACAAACTTACGCGGATTTTGAATCATTCTTGACCAGTTATATTTTTTATACTCTATTTGAGATATATAAACAAATTTTAAATTGAAACATTTTCAAAAGATGAGACTTGCAATTGCATTTGCTAACTAAGCGATGAACAATCTTTTAGCAATTTTCGTCACAGTGTTTTCCTTATAAATGATTTGCACCTTGATTGTTGTCACGTTCGCTTATTAATTGGCTATTTCTCTTTGGCTATCTCTGTTACACGCTCTTTTTACTGAGTTTTCCTTCTTCATTCTATCAACTATACCAACTCCTTCCTTTGGTTAGTTGTCGAACGAAATCACCTCTGGTTTGAATGAACCCCCTTGAATGATCGATTTAATAGGCTGAATATTGTGTTGATAACATTATGACATTTTTGTTTTACTTTATTTTTGGGAACCTATGAAAACAATAGTATTAGATTGTGATTGGCCCCAAAACCAAATATACTGCTAAAAACTGTAATACAAATGGTCACGCTGTTAGGACAGGTCTTACTGACCAGTGGCGCGACACTTTACCCCCACTCCACATCGCTGCAGAACCCTTAGTCATTGGATTAACACCAATAAAAAGTGTCAGATAAAGTCAATGACACATAGATAGCTCAACAAAACTGCAGTGCAAAAGGATAGAAAATTTCCTTCACAATAACTAATTTTGTGAGCGCTCCACTTACGGCGAGACCGATCGCGAGGGTAACTCTTTGATAGATTCATATAGGCTAGCTATATACTTCAAATACTTGCAAACATAGTATGAGGGGAAATAAAGGGTATTAACAGTTTGTTTTTGGTGTTTTTAAGGGTGTTATTTTTGCAATCGCAATGCACATAAATAAGGTTAGCAAGACATTGTGGCCGCTAATAGGGTGTTTTGTTCCGCTTGGCACTTTTTTACACGCTTGAAACTGTTATTATTTACACTTGCTTAACTTGTATCGTGTCTCAAATAGATAATTAGATAAACACGGAGACATTTGCGTGAAGAGAATATTTAAACAATTTATAATTATAAGTAATTTATTGTTGCTTTACTTTGGAACTTACTGTCGCGTTTCGAAACAATAGTTTGTGCAACACGTATGATTTAAGAGGATTGAAAGGAGTGTGGAAGAAGCGGGATGTTTACTATTTAACGGAATACAGTGTTAGATTTGTGTATGTGTTCAGATCAAGATATGCTGCTTTTGTGTTGTGTGATGTTAGAATATTTCAAATTTATCTGTAGTGAGTAGTTTTGTTATTATGATTATTCAACAGGTTGTTAGACTGTTACAACAACTATGGTTGTTAGACCAGAAAATTTAAGTTAGTATAGATGTTTGTGTATATGTGTTCTGTAGCTGGATTTTGAATTTATGTCTATGTAATATATTACTTGTATTTTAATCAGTGAATTCGAAATGATTAGAACGCGCAAGTTCAATTTTGTAATATTACGAATTTAATTATTTAATTTCTTTTCTTGATAGCATAGGTTTTACGTGTGTAATTTAAACACGCTTCTAAAGAATCTGGAATAAACTGACTACAGGAAGTGAAGTAAAGGGTTAAGCTGAATCGGATATAAAAACTGAACCTAAGCTAATTAATGCGTATCGCACAGTGGTTATGGGATTGTTATTATTGTATTTCTTACAATGGATAGCATAGCATAGCTATATTGTACATCTGATTGTTGACAAGAAGAAATTTTACGACACACTTTTGAATAACTACACATTTTCAAGTTTAATGCCGTACATGTTTTAATAGCACAGCTATCATCCTCAGTGGCAGAACAATAAGCGTAGGAGATGGTAAGCTACTCTCAAATGCATAGCTTCAGTTTATAATGTGAAATAGCATTTGTATTGATTTGTATTTAATATTTCCATGTTAAAAAAAATATTCATTAAACTTAAAATCAGATATAAATACGGTATAATAAAATTACAATAGCGTTCTAATAAAAAACTTCGGCCTCATGTTATTCTTATTAGTTCTTTTATAATCTCCATCAATTATTACAGTTGACTATTAACTCAACACTAAAAACAAATATTTATTCAATAAACTTATATATTCCAATATTATTTAAGATTGCCTATCGCATTATAACAGACACCAATATCTTACTCGCACGAGCCAATACACATTACGTTTTTATTTTGGAATTAACGTTTAGCGCCTATCAATAACCTTCAATAAAAAATAATATAGAGACTTTAATACCGTAGAAAAACTTAGCAACCAAAATAAATTAAAATCAAACACTGAATCTAATTCTGAAATAGACATTATTTGAGATGATTACTTTAGTACATGTATAAAATATTTATTTATATAACATATTATTTCATGACATGAAGTTATTATAAATTCTATAAAATGGAAACAAACATTTTATAGTTTTTAATAACAAAAAATGTGTATAAATAAACATACAATTTTAAAATAAAGTAAAGTATTATACAGTTAAGATTCCCTTTAAACATTGAAAATAAAAAACATAAATTTAAAGATAAAAATGTCAATAGTCTTTAAATACTTATAATTGCATAAGAATATGGAGATTCGTATTTATTTTGTATCAGTTAAAACAGAATCTACTTCTGTCAATATTTATTTGGTTGTCGGCTACTGATTTGATTGGTCCATTTTTTCACTGTGTTTCGTTGAGTGAATTCTGATTTATGAAAACACACTTCAATACCGCAAAATCAAATCCCATTCAATCAAAATTTTACTTCATTTTTTTATCTATGGTTTGAAGTTTTATATATTCAGTTCTTCAATAGAATATATTACGTAATTTATCCGTAAATATGATTTATTTTAAATTCGTTTCATTTGTTATTATATTATTATTATTAAAAATAAAATGTCAATCAAAATTTTACTTTATTTTTATATTTATGGTTTGAAGTTTTATATATTCAGTTCTGCAATAGAATATATTACGTAATTTATCCGTAAATATTATTTATTTTAAATTCGTTTCATTTGTTATTTTATTATTATTATTAAAAATAAAATGTCTCAAAAATATTGGTTCATTTATCATTATAGATGGTTGACTTGTTCTCAATGTTTGAGTAAAATTGTATAGCAAGTGATTTACCCGTTCACTTGATACTTGTTCCAACTTTTCACTTGTTCCTTGTTTTAACTGTTATGAGTAGAGTAACTCTTGGTAATTGCAAATTATTGCAATTATAATTATATAAATTGAAAAAAGCTTCAAGATTTGTATTTTAAAAGTTCAAGTTGGGAAATGTCTTTTAATATCATAAATATTATTGTTAATGAAATGTATTATAGAAATATATTTACAAAACATATGTATATAGCATACTATAGACCTATATACGTATTTAGACTATAGACTAATGTGCTATATAATAGTTTTATAGAATATTGTAAGTATTTTATTATTTATATATATATATATATATATATATATATATATATATATATATATATATATATACCTCTTTCGTTATAGTAATTAAACAAGAATCTTACTTGGTATTTATGCGAGTTAACTTTCAAAGATTGATAGTATCTACATTGTCGAGCATCAACTGAACGGGGTGTTGTAGTAGACTGCCAGGTGTATGGAATTTCCGTTGTGACGTGGTGTACCGTTATTGTTCTATTTTCGGATTCACTGCGCTGTGGGAATGTTCAAAGTTTGTCTTGGGGTTAATTTTGTCTATTAATTCCAATAATTTATCGATGTTTAATTTTATTTGTTCGCTTATGATATTACTTTTATGTTTATAAATTTGTAGTAGTTCCCAGATTGTCATTTTGAGGCCTTTTTGTACTTTTTTTATTATGTGTATGTTTTCTAATTTGGGGAATATATGTTTGTTTTTGATGGCGTGTGTAGCTACGTTTGATTTGTAAATGTGAGGTTTGATGTATGAATTGAGGTGTTCTTGATATCCGTCTTTTAATTTCTTTTTTTGTTTGGCTTATGTAAATTTTGTTACAGTCTTTGCATTCGATTTTATATATACCGTTTTTAAGTGTGGGAATAATTTTTTTTCCGTTTAGGTAATTTTATTGATTATGTTTCTTGTGTTTTTGTAAACAAAAAGTAATATTATTGCTTTTTAGTATTTTAGTTATTCTTTTTATGTTGTACCCTGTATATGTGAATGTGGAACATTTTTTGTCGTTTGTAGTTCGATTTTAGGTTGTTTTAATTTATTTAATATTTTAAATTCTAATTTATCTATAGTTTTTTATTTTATCCCTTTATTTGGCTATTTAATATATTATTTGTTTTTTCGCTTTTTCTTCATTTTTTAAAGGTAGTTTTAGCGTTTTGTATAAGAGTGAGTTGTAAGCAACCATTTACGTTGTGGGGGGTGGTTAGAGTAGATTGGTATTGTATTAATGATTTATGTGGGTTTCCTAAAAAACAATGTTATTGTATTTCTGGTTGTTGTTAGGTCTAGATAGTTTATTTTATTGTTTATTTCTTCTTCCATGGTGAATTTTATGAAAGGGTTTAGGTTGTTGATTTCATTTAGGATGATATTATTATTTAGTGGTTTATTTATGAGATGTTAATCAATCCTCAACATACCGTATCCAATGTTCTTTGGGGTCGTGTGTTTTTATGGTTTGTGTGATTAATTCGTCAAGGTTTTGGAGGGAAATTTCTGATATTATACTTTAGAGGGGTGATCCAATTGCTAATCCATCTATTTATTATTTACATATCTTATACAAAGCCAACCTATACATATATATGCTTATATATACTTATATACTTACATATATACTTTATATGTATATAATAAAAATATGTTGTTTGTTATATATTTAATATTCTAAAACTTTCATGAAGAAGACTAACATTTAACTTTACAATGGTCTAAGCTTTTAGTTTCCAACCAGCATTGTAAGCATTACTAGTAGCAAGTTAACATGGTGAGCGACAACACAGTCCCATATGTAGGGATCATAATAATTTATTAATTTTTATTCAAAGCTTTTAGTTGTTAAATGATAAACAGTACCAACATCATCAGGAATTTGTAATATATATATTAAAACAACATAGGTTATTCAAATACAAGAATATTTATTAATTTATATCCAAAGCTTTTCGTTAGTAAACAGTACCAACATCATCAGGAAAGAAAATTGAATTGTAAATTCAATTATAATTCTTGTATTTGTATTTTGACTTAATTCTTTATTAATACACAAGAATACATATTGCGATATATATATATATATATATATATCGTTCTATAATAGTATTTTATTATTTGCAACAGCAATTATAATAAAGAACACAACTGAGTTTCTCTGTACAAGTATGTATATTTATTCTAACTATCATGTTCCACAGATTTGTATGTTGTATAACTTATAATATAAATACCTGTGAACGGAGAAACGACATTTAATGTTCTTAATTATTTTAGCTTATATTATTGTGTCGCAACAGCGTTCACTCAATGTTATCTATTATTTTTAATAAATCAATATTTCACATATCAACCATATTTCAAATTTTCTGACAAGAAACAAAAACTGTTAAATTACCAACAGTTTAAAATCTTTCTAAAAATAACAAACAGCTGATGCTCGCAACGCGGCAAAATTCAAAACAAGAAAATTATATTTAATTATTATTAATTAATTATTATTAATTATATTTTTCTTACATATATATACAAGTATGTATGGGGAACATTTAGGCCATTTATATTGTCAAATTTAATTCATGTAGTTTAAACAATCATTTTTGGAACCGGTGAGTTACAAAAACATTCCATTTTGCCGGTAAGCCAGCACTACAAAAGCAATAGACAGAGGGAGTTTTCAGGTGGAAAACGTGATTGGGTGCTTTCCAGAGCCACGCAGGGTATCGACAAATACATTTAGGTTAAGTGGTGTAGATTTGTTATCCAGTGCTCGATTGCTTAGCGGCTCGATCACAGTCTCTCGTCGAACGATTGTTGCAGGATATTGAGAAATAGTTTAGTTTGTTAAGGTTCTATGAAAATGAGGCTAGGACCAGGGACCAATCACCATCTATGTAGGTTGTCTGTCATGTGTGCACAGTTTCGGAAAACATAGTAAACAAGCCATATTCAGTTCTTTCCGATGCTAATATATTTTTATAAATCTGTGAGCCTAATATACCATTAAGTTCGAAACACAATAAACCACGTAATGTTTGCACTAAAAATATTGGCCAGGTATGAAATTTAGTATTTTCGATAATTAGCATAAAGTAAGAAAAAACATATGATTTCGCCTGTAACGCCTGTATTTAAGGTTACTATGCACGAATGTAACGTATATTTACATAAGATTAGACTTCCGTCGTGTTCATTCTAATTACGTTTAAATGTTGATGGTTAGATTAAAGGAAGCTTATTTGAAACGTCACATTCTTTGTTAATGAAGACCTCAATGCTTCAAGTCCTCAACAGAATAGAATGCGTTGTATCGTGGTCAGAGGAACGTTTGGATCTGCTACAGTTTAGACATAAACTTATGTAACTATAACTTACCCCCTGATAGTTTTATGAGAGATGCAAAATATAACCAAGTTAACATACTGCTAGTTATTATTCATTTTTTTAAACCAATAAAAGAATCACCGGGGGCGTAGTCTGAACGACGTCTTTGTGCGTTCCACGACCAGAAGGCCACAATCAGACGCTAGCTTTGGTGTCACGCCGGTCGCAAAGCCGCGGTTCGTAGGGTCACTTCACAAAAATAATAGTAAATATTAGTTTTTTCCTGAGTATTGGTGGAGTAGAATAAATTTGTTTTATATTTAATTATTTTTCTGGTAAAATTATTTGGTTTGGGGGGACAGGTACCCCCGTGTCACTCTGGTTACGACACTGATATTCACATAAAAGATGCCATAAAGAAAAGTCCCTAAGGTAATGACAGAAGTCGCCACAGTTTTGCTCTCTATTAGACGAGCTTCGGTTGCAACCTTCAAACGCGCTTTGAAGGATTAATTAGTCAACGTTCTCAATGTTTTAGAAGTTCAACAGTCTCTAAACTTGCTTAATGAAGTTCTTGAAATTAGATCTGAAATTCCTCCCCTCGCCCCATTGGCGTGATCATTACAGCATAATGTATGCCGTAACTTTATTGGCACGAAATCTAAACACAGCGGTTAACTAGGAGTTACGGTTGCAATTTTCCGTTCGTTGTGTATAAATATTCTAGACTGTTACAACATTTACCTAGAATCAGAAAAGCCTTTCTTCAACGATGAATTACAACTGTTATCACCTCCTAGTGTATTTCTGTAGTATTTTCCTACCTCTTTCTTACATTCTCAAGTCCTGTTATACATCATCTATACGTAGCTATAGAGTTTTATTCTTCAGGTATTTGTTTTAAATTTATTTATCAATTTACTAAGTACTACTTCGTGACCCAAAAGTCTAATAGTAAAATGTGGACTTTTACCAAATGCTCAATAATTTGATTCCTTTATATGTTACATCGACATCAATACTACTCGTTATTTTATTTAAATGCTTGTTTTAAATCAAGAAACTAGTGTCTGTATAATTATTAATGACTTAATATGCATTAATATAATTAACATATGCATATATACGATATATATATACCATGTTCAAATTTTCAATAGGTAATCAAATACGTTTTATTCATCCAATCAAAATGAAATACATTTTTTTTGAAACGTATAGTGGATGACAATTGATGGTAATAATATTTTCAAATATTATTTCCGTATTTAAATTCAATATACAAATAATTTTAGTTTTACATGGGAGAAATAATATTCACAAAAGGGGCAAAGTTTTCAATATAGTTATTTCGTCCCATTTGGCTTAAAATAAGTGACAACATATGATCTCATAGAACAGCTGATTTTATGTTATATGTTACGTGATGGAAAAGCTCTTTTAACGCATATCTTGGTTGACCTAATAGGAATTTACTTTAAACAATTCTTGTTTATGTTACTTTCTTTGTATTAAATTGCTAAAATAATTTAGTTTAATTAAACAAAATTAGTTTACAGAAAGAATCAAATTGGAGCCTTACATTACAATTTTGGGGTTAGATTCTTATAATCACAAAATATCATTTGAATACTTGGCTATTAGTTAAACGAATATTTGTTGATTTGCAAGTTTATCATAGAGGGAATTATTTGCATAATATTTTAAATCAAAGAATTATAGTATATCTTTTACAAATATTTCAGGTCGTTAAGTAAAAAAATAATTCTTAATGAAAAATGTTAGAGAAATAATCAGTTATTCACGTTCAATAACGCTTTGAAGACATGAATGCTTTCTCATGTCGAGCAATATGTTAGCATTTTGACTGGGTGACGCGAGGAGGGCTGAGACAAAACTTTGCCCTGCAGATACGAGGAAAGGGTTGAAACGGATTCAGCCCCTTTTGAGAGACTATGTTTTTGTTTTCTTCTTCTCGTACGAGGAACAACGCCATGAAAACATGTTTATAATATTGCAACAATTTATACTCTTTAAACGAATACAATATATTGACGAATACAAATGTGTAACTTTTTATTAGCTACACAACACACAACGTAAAATAAATAAATAAATATAAATACATAGATTAGATACATAAATTATAAAATTTATTGATAATTGTTTTTGTGTTTCAAATATTTTAAATTTTTTAGTGTAAAACTATTTTAAATTTTGTGTAAAATAATCACTATGGGCGTAGTATGAACGACGTCTTTGTGCGGGCCTCATTCAGACGCTAGCCTTGCTGTCAGGCCGGTCGCAAAGCCGTGGTTCGTAGGGTCGCTTCACAAAAATAATAGTAAAAAATAATTTTCTTCCTGAGCATTGATAGAGGAGAATATATTTGTTTTATATTTTTCTGGTAAAACTAATTGGTTGGGGGGGCAGGTATCCTTTGTGTCCTTGGCTACGCAACTGACAATCACATAAAAAATGACATAATGAAAAGTCCACAAGGTAATAACAGAAGTCGGTACGGTTTTGCACTCTATTAGGTTACAACCTTCAAACGCGCTTTGAAGGACTAATTAGGCAACTTTCTCAATGTTTAAGTTCAACAGTCTCTAAACTTGCTTAATGAAGTTCTTGAAATTAGATCTAAAATTCCTCCCCTCACCCCATTTGCGTGATCATTACAGCATAATGTATGCCGTTACTTTATTGGCACGAAATCTAAACACAGCGGTTAATTAGGAGTTACGGTTGTAATTTTCCGTTCGATGTGTATAAATATTCTGGACAGATACAACATTTACCTAGAATCAGAAAAACCTTTCTTCAACGATGAATTAAAACTGTTATCACCTCCTACTTTATCTCTGTAGTATTTTTCTCACATTCTTATGTCCTTTCTATACATAATCCATACGTAGCTTTAGACATTTATTCTTCAGCTGTTTGTCTTTCATTGATTTATCAATTTTCTGAGTACTACTTTGCTGGCCCAAAACTGCAATATCAAAATGTATACTTATGCAATTGTTCATCAACTTGTTTCCTTCGACGTCGATACTACTCGTGATTTTAATTTGATGCTTGTTTTACTCAAGAAACCAGTGTCTGTAAAATAATGAATTACTTTATGTTTATTACAATTTGTCAATTCCCTTTCTTAGTTCAAACGCTAATTTTATATATATATATATATATATATATATATATATATATATATATATAACAACATAGATTATTCAAATACAAGAATATTTATTAACCACACATATCATATTGTATTATTCATTCCCGATGATGTTGGTACTGTTTACCAAATTAATTTTTTTTAGTTTAACAAAATCTTTCTTCAAACAGACTAAAGTTGGGGCCTTACATTGAACTTGTGAATTTACATTGTAATTTACTGAAAATAGTTAGAAATAATGAGTTATTCACGTTCAATAACGCTTTGAAAAGGATATGAATGCTTTCTCATGTCGAGCAATATGTTAGCATTTTGACTGGGTGACGCGAGGAGGGCAGCGACAAAACTTTGCCCTGCCTATACGAGGAAAGGGTTGAAACGTATTCAGCCCCTTTTGAGAGACTATGTTTTTGTTTTCTTCTTCTCGTACGAGGAACAACGCCATGAAAACATGTTTACAATATATCAACAATTTATACTCTTTAAACGAATACAATATATAGACGAATACAAATAGCTTGTTATTTAATAGTTACACAACACACAAAGTAAAATAAATAAATAAATATAAATACATAGATACATAAATTATAAAATCTATTGATAATTTTTTTGTGTTACAAATATTTAGTAAAACAATTTTAAATTTTGTTATCCATATATTTTTCTAAAAATTAACTTTTCTCATACTTTTTTGTTTTGCACTCACTCTTAAAACTTATCTCTTTTGAATGTTAACACAATTTGGTCAATATCTTTTCTATGGATAAAATTGTTCCTCAAATATTCTAGTATAATCAAATAAATTAATTCTACTTATGCGTGAACCTGCGAGCACAAACTTATTTATATATATATATATATATATATATATATATATATATATATATATATATATAACCCATCCTCAGAGATGTTTTTGTGGTAATTTCGTTTGTGTGTATATATATATACATATACACACACACACATATATATATATATATATATATATATATATATATATATATATATATATATATATAGAAAATTTTAGTTTCACAAGATAACTTCACAACTTGCTTCCTCATTCAGAGATTAAATTTTAAAAAATAATGATAAAACGAAAATAAAAAAAATAGAGACGACAGTAGCGTAATTAAAATTAACAAACCTATATAAACTCTGGGTACCGAAAGTTACCCAACCTTTATTTACGTTATGCTAGAACACGCATCATCATCATAAAGTTGCTAATATAATAAAGTAGAGAATATTTTTAACCTTCTAATAATATTGTAGTGGCTTCAAGTAAAGTACTTGAAGCAGTATGAGCCTTCCACCACGCACGTGGCAAGTAGGCTATGTAGGTGGTTTGGTTTTAGGCACGGCTGACAGTAGTAGCCTACTAAGAAGTATATTGCACTGTTTAGAGTACTGCATACAAAGTTGATCTACAGCATCATTGGTATGAAATACAGTTTGTATCATTTGTAGGTAGGAATCAGTAGTGGGAGAGAACCTTACACATTAACAAACATTCTTACACAGCATTTTGAAAAAAAAAATATAGCCACAGTGCACGGATAAGCCAGGAAACAAAAATCTGATGCCAAATGCAAATGAAATAAAACAAGCTCCAACCAACTGCAAAATAGATTTTACATTTTACATCCACAGCAAAACAACCCTTATGTGAGTTCTTGTCTAAATTAATTGTTGGACAAGTAAATAAAATGCTTCATATATTTTGGTTGCGTTACATTCTGAGAATTAATTTTGTTTAACAAATGTTCTCAATGAAAATATACTCAACATGTTTTAATATTTGTGCCGAGATTGTAAAGGGGGGATTATTTGTGTTGACTATTGATATTAAGGTAGAGATTGAATCAACAAGAAACAAATGAGCGGAATAAAGCACAAAACTATTCTTCTGCTTTCAAGAATAATTATATTTTTATTTACAATTTACGTTACATAATTTACAAATTGTATTATTGTTTTTTCAAGTTACGATTTGCGATCTAAACTTAGAAAATAGCGAAATCAAGGGGCACAAACTTACAAACATCTAGAGGACGATCTTTAATAAGAAAAACGATAGTATGGATTAAATCAGGTTTTTTTTTTTTTTTTTAATTAACTTGGGAGCGGGTTTGAATTGCCCGAAGCACTGCTACCTTAAGGTATATTGTACTTACCTCCCTGATCTAGTCAAATAACCCCTTCCCTCTTACCAGGTTTAGGAGTTTCCTGACTAGAGTTTTACCTTCAGCATCCACCAAAGCAGTTCCATCACCAAAGAGGTTGAAGCGCCTCTCAGCAAGTACTCCACATCTGTAAATAATGTGTGTGGCAGTCTCCTGCTCCTGCCCGCACAATCTGCACACTGGTTCATCCTTGTAGATACCCATTTTATGCAAATGTTTCCTTAGTCCACAGTGTCCCGTGAGTAGTCCTGTGGCTATCCTTAATTCCTGCCTAGACAGATAGATGAGACTCTTCTGCAGCCCCAAGGAAGGTCTCCTAAGGGTTAGCTTACTGTGTCTCATCCCTTCGGCCCTGATCCAGTGCTCACAGTGTCTTTCAGCCATCCACCTTCGCACTGTCATCCTGACCATGGATTTGGAAATACCCACCGCAGGTTCCGGTCCAATCAGGGGAGTCGAGGACCCCTCCCTGGCCAGCGCATCTGCGGCTTCATTTCCAAGTATTCCCCTATGCCCTGGCACCCAACCAATCTTGACTTGATTGTGCCTTGCCAGAGCTTGTAGGTTAATTAGGCACTCCCTGACTATGGCCGAGGTGACCACGTGTCCGTTTAGTGCCTTAATTGCTGCCTGACTGTCGGAGAAAATAGCAATCCGGGCCCCATGTGTTTCCCTTCTCGTTATCTCTCCCAGACAGGCATTTGTAGCATATACTTCGGCCTGAAAGACAGAGGTATGCCTCCCCAAGGAAAAAGCTAGTTCTACCCTTGGGTTTTTACAATACACCCCCGCTCCGGTGCCGAAGTCCATCTTGGAGCCATCTGTGTACCAGATCTGAGCTCCCGATGTTAATGTCCCTGACCATTCCATCATAGTTTGGTGGACCTGGTCAGGTGCAAACATTCGAGTAATGTCGTCGCTGCCCATTTCCAAGACGGGTTCTTTGACCACGCACTCGATACTCATATGTCCCGAGACATCTGGGAGGTTAGCCCAGTTGCTCGAGTTGCGCAATCTCCATGCCGCTAGCCTCGCCTCTCCCCTAAGGACAAGCTCAAGGGGAGGGAGGTTAAGCATTACTTCCATTGCTGCGCCTGGTGTAGTTGACATCGCTCCCAGTGTGCACAGACAGGCCAATCTCTGGATAGAGCTCAGTTTAGCTCTTGTCTGTGCCTGGTTGGCCTTTGTCCACCACACCAGAGCTCCGTAGGTAATCATAGGTCTTATCACCCTCAGATACATCCAGTGCATCATTGATGGCTTCAGTCCCCATTTCTTACCCACCATTCTTCTCACAGTCATCAGTGCCCTTTTGGCCCTGTTAACTGTCCTCTCAAGATGTGGATTCCAGGTGAGTTTCCTGTCCAGAATAACTCCCAGGTACTTCACCTCCCCCACAAACTCAAGGTATTCACCAAACAAGCGGGGCATCCTGGTCGTCAGATCTTTTCGCTGTCTGGTGAAGTTAATGAGAGCAGTCTTTTTTGGATTTACCCTAAGGTTCTCCTTTTTACACCACTCTTCAATCAGTCTTAGAGGATTTCTGATTACCTCAAGGACTGTATCAGGGAATCTGCCCAGGATCAGGACAACTATGTCATCCGCATATCCTAGACAGAAGTACCCCTGTTCATTCAGGAGTTCAATAAGGTTGTCAACCACTAGGCACCACAACAGAGGAGAGAGAACCCCCCCTGTGCACAGCCCAGACGTGTCTCCGCCCTTCTGACCTCCCCTGCCACCTCTACAGAAATGCTTCTGTTTGTTAACATGGAACTTATCCAACCACAAGTGGTCACATCCACTCCATGACGTCTTGCACCACTTACCATCGTCTCCACTGAGGGGTTATTGAAAGCCCCTTCAATGTCGAGGAAGGCACCTATGGCACAACCTTTCTTAGCGATCATTTGCTCAATCCTACCAACCACTTGATGGAGAGCTCCCTCGCAAGATTTCCCCGGTTGGTAAGCATACTGGTTCCAATGCAGTGGTTTGATAGCCAAAGCACCCCCCCCCCCTAATATGCCTATCAACCAGTTTTTCAAGTCCCTTGAGAACAAAGGACATGAGTGTGATAGGTCTGTATCCTTTCCCTTCCGATTGGTTACCGGTGGGCTTAGGTATAAAGACCACCTTACTAGATTTCCAGGCTGCCGGCACATGCCCTAGAGCAATGCTTAGCCTGTATAATTTAGTAAGTACCAGCACCAGCATATCCATTCCCTGCTGCAGCAGCACAGGATAGATCCCATCTGGACCTGGAGATTTGTAGGGTTTAAAAGTGCCAATAGCCCATCTTACCCTTTGTGGAGTTACTATCCTCCTTGCCACTTCCCAGTCCTCCCTCTTACCACGTCTTGTGGAGAGTTTGGTAACCGGTTCAGTGTCTGCTCCTCCAAGTTTCCTCAGGGTACTGGAAGGGAAATGTGTCCTGATTAATTCTTCCACAGTTTCCCCTGCCGTTTTTGTTATATTTCCCAGTTGGGTTCTTAGCATCCCCACCGGGTTAACTGGGTCCTTAGAGAGCACTTTATACAGTCGTGCCCCTTCCCGAGTTTTGTCAATCTCATGACAAAACTCCTTCCAGGACTTCCTGCGCGCTTCTCTAATTGCCCTGTTGTATTCGGTTAGTGTTTTCCTATACAGGTCCCACTCCCCGTTCTTTTTTGCTCTATTAAAGAGTCTCCTGGTGGTCTTCCGAAGTTTGGCTAGCTTCTTGTTCCACCATGACGGATCCCCTACTTTCCTCCCCTCACTGAGAGGGCAGTTATCGGTAAAGGATTCTATTATAGCCTCGCCAACCAATGTGGCAGAGTCTTCTAGCTCTCTCCTCCCACCATACTCCAATCCAGCCTCCTCAATCCGAACACCCAGGTCCCTCCTGTAGAAGTCCCAGTCTGTTCTTCTTGGATCCCTGGTTGGGCGAAGCATGGCTGGATTTAGAGAGATATCATACCTAATATGTCTGTGATCAGAAGAAGATGGTTCATCCGACACATGCCAATTTAGTACATACCTAGCCATCTGGTTCGATGCCACCGTAATGTCCAGGACCTCCTGTCTGGCCCTAGTGACAAACGTCGGCTCTTCCCCCTGATTTAAGACTAGTAAGTTCTTAGAGCTAAGATAAGCTAAAAGTTCCTCACCTCTAGTGTTTGTACCTGTACTACCCCACGAAGTGTGATGGGAGTTAGCATCCATCCCCACCAGCAGCTCCTCATCCACAGCCCCGCAGTGCTCGACCAGGCTCCTCAGCTCTTGTGTTGGTAGAGCCCCCGCGCAGTCAAAGGGGAGATATGCCGTGGCCAGGTTCAGCCTCTTCATCCCCCCCCTCCGCCCGCAGCTCCACTGTCACTGCTAACAAATCCCTGCAACAGAAGTTCGTTAGTACAAAAGCACACAACCCCCTTCTAACCAGGATACACGTCCTGGGAACACCGGAGTCTTTATCATACAACAACTTACCTCCAGATGTCGCCAGCCCGCATATTTTTCCTCCAGAAATCCATGGTTCCTGGATGAGCACCAAGTCCACCTCTCCCCTGTCCAGCATCCTACAAACGACAGCACTGGCCGCCCTGCTATGCTGTAGGTTCACTTGGAGGATCTTGATCATTTTTCCTGCTTATTCTGCAGTTGCCTGGGTTCGCAGAGCAGCCCCAGGACTAGAGAGCACCTTGAACGTGGCCTGTCTCAGCCCCACGTTCACCCTCAGGTTGTTGTTCCGCAGTGCCCTGAGGGAGCCCTCTCCTATATACAAGATCAGGGTAAGACCTGCATCCTCCCTTTTCCTGGCAATCACCTTCCAAGTATCCTGAACAACCCCAGGGTTCTGGTTTTGACCACCTTCAGAATCTCTTCCGGCTCCTTGTCATTGTAGGGTTTGGGCACCCACATTGACACCTTTGCGACGCAAAAGATCTCCTTGGGTGGCCCTGCCCTCAACTTTACCCCCTCGCTCAGGGTGAAGCTTGGCAGGACCCGAAGGACCCACTCCAGGCTCTCCCGTGAGGAGCATACGACATTTAGAGCTCCCCTCTCTAAGTATGCTGTCCTAAATCCTCTATCCCCACTCTCCGCCTCAGCGGACAGCAGTTCCGAGAAGAACAGCTCCTCCAGCTCCAACGCCATCTCTTCCGAGAGTTGTCTCTCAGGGTAACTAACTGGGACAATTGCTAGTTTTTGCCTGAGGGTATCGCCGTATGTGCCCGAAGACACTCCAGCGTCCCCCCCTTGTCCCAGTTTCACCTTCTTCATTCCTCCCTTCAGTGGAGAGGGGTTGGATGTCTCACTCCTAGGACTTTTTGACTTGCTGGGGTTTGGCGCTCTAGGTTGCTTTCTTCCCTGTTGCACCTCCCTCCTCACAACATCCAAGCCCTGGACTTTGGCAGACTCAGCTCGGTTTTGGCCTCCCCTCCGTTTTTTAAATCAGGTTAGGAATAAACAAATTCAGAGCAGTGACACTAACCTTAAAGTCTCTTATTTGGTAAAATACAATCACAAAATAAACAAAGAAACACATGTATATAAGTATTGTCAGAGCGTTACACTCTACGGTTCAGAGGTGTGGGATGTTACCAATGCTAATAATAGCAAACTAATTACAATGGAAATGAACTATTTACGACGAGGCTGAGGTAAATCGAGACCCTGAGAGGGTCAGAAATGAACAAATTTGTAATGAAGTGGAAATGGATACAAGTATAAAGTATGAGATATAAAGAAGGCAATTGGCATGGTTTGGCATGTAAAGAGGATGGCCGATGACAGGTGTCCCCTAAGGGAACTATAGTGTAAGCCCCTGAGAAAGGAAAGAGAGGACGACCACGAAAACGCGTGGTGACATCTACTAAGCAACGACTGCAAGACACCTAGAAGAGGCATTAACGCATGAACAAAGAAATTTTGAACTGGAGATGCAGAGGATAGATATAGGCCCTATATTATTGTTATTTTTATGTTATTGTTTTTTCAGAAATAATTTTCATAATTTGTCACATATATATGGCGATTATTCATAAATTCGTTAAGGTTTTTGATTTATCATCTCCTAATTATTTTTTTTATTTTTATAAAACATTTCCTTTCATGACAGTAATTCATTTTGCACACAAGTTACTATAAGTTTACTAAATAAATTTCCCAACGTTTGTATTTATTTAGTAGCTCAGATAAACCTTATTTAGTAGCAACTTCACAATTGAAATTAATTTTTGTCAAACAATAATTAAAAATTAAATTAGTTCCCTGGTTTTTATTTACTAACACTTTCAAGCCTAGCCCCTTAGTAGGTGCCGTCTCTGTCTGCCTGGGGGTTTTTAGGTAAAATATAAACCTGACTTATAATAAATACCATATTTACAAAAAAACATTATTCATTGTTGTAAAGTAAATGAAACAAGATTTCAGGAAATATATACATATGCATGGAATATTTATGTATAGATGGTGCTATGCTCGTTTGATAAATGTATAAAAGAGTCAAAAACATAAAATAGCAACACTGTACAATACTGCACTACACTATACATATTCTACGTTGAAAAGAAAATAAATATTACATGTTACGTATCATTTTAAAGTTAAAAGAAAATGTAATTAAGAATTATGTCTTTAAAATTTAGAAAACTTTAAATTCATGTCATTTACATTTCCATTCAGTTCATCAATGAAAGATATGGCGATTGTCCCTCGGCCAAGATAGGCTTCACTGTTCCTATTATTGTCTGAAATCAATATATCTCGTATTGAATGCTTTAGCCATTATCTCTCAAAGTGACTTAAGCCATTATATCTATAACGTAATATCTCTAAGAAAAAAATGTATATATAATAAATGACTGAATGATAAATTGAAAGCGAAAAACAAAGCACTCGGAAGCCTAGACAAGAACTATAAGAACTAGAAATTAAAGAACCGAATTAATGATAGATAAGATTTAGAAAAAAACAACAACAAGCTTGCTACGTAATTAACACGCACTTATCTGGCCAAGCCAACATCTGTCAAACAAATGTCTGATGCTCTCGATGGTGAATGGTCTAAGACATGTAAAGTAGAATAACCAATATAAAAAAGTGATATCGACGAAACTGGGAATACACGGGAACTACGTTGCTGTGGAAATAAATACGGGAACCCGAGCTATACACGGGCGTAGGCAACTAGCGTTCCCGATCTATATTCGGGCGTAGGCTTGAAAGTGTGAACTCAGAATGCGTAGGCATTCAGATATTAACAGTAGGTCTTAGGTTCTTAAAAGAAATCAAATTTACAAACAACTGTTTTAAATAATTGATTTTTTTTGTTACTCTAATACGGTTGTTTTATTTCGAATTCCTCCAAATGTGATGTTTGTAATTCCTTTATATGCCCCGCCCCTTTACGTTATATTTTGGTTCTGACCAATAATAAATTGAAAGCCGGGGTGAGTCGTACAATTTCCAGTGGAGGGGGGGGGACGCTCACCATATTCTGAGAGTTTACTAACATGGGCGCTTCAGAATGCCCCTCTTTACTATGTAGTGTCCAAGGTGCTCACAGATTTTTAGCCTTAAAGTCAGTGTGTAACCAAACAGTGAAATGGTTATATTGGTTTTACGCTACTATTAATAAACTGTAACCATAGATCATCTATTAATGTAAAGGATTCTTGGAAACACTAGAGTGGGGACGCCCCACTACACCCCTCATTGGAAGTAACTTTCGAGAAGGAAAGAAATTAGCTTTTTGTTTTCGGACCTGTTCATCTTATCTCTTGGTTTTCGATCATGTAGAGAAGTAAATAGAAACTTCACAAGCGAGGGGTGTATAATAGAAGTCCATCAATAATAGACGGAGGAGTAGGATGGTCGAAAGGAGACGGAGTTGGATTCTAATCCAATAAATTGATGAAATTCATGAAGATAAAAAATTTATTATTCTTAGTAACAAGCTTTATAAAACCTAGAAACTTTGTTATATGAATCTAGTCAACAAACAAACTTAGAGTCTTCTAGGTTCAATATTTATAAAAAATGTTTAAGTTAATTTTTTTTATCAAATACATTTTTTAAATAATTTTACAAACTTACTACAGACAGCGCTACTAGCGGAGATACAATGCATTGTTCTTTAACGTAATTCAAAGGTTGTAAGAGCCACAAGGGAAACTTCTGAAATGATTTGGATTTGTTTAAGGTTTCAGTACTTGAATAGAAGTTTGACTGTATCTTAGTCGCAACAAAGCGAAACTGGGAGATATTCACTGAGGGTATATAAGATCTGTGCCACCTTTTAAAGTTCCTAATTCATTTACTCGGGAACTTTTCTATGAAACGGAAAATACTCACTAAGAAATTCAATGCGGGCTTTGTTGGCAACTATGTTTGAAACGTTTTACCTTTATAAAGCAAAACCTCATTTTGTTATGTTATTCGTTACAAAGATTAATGAATACAATTTCATAAAATGTTTCTCATACGAAATTTCTGACATTGATATATATTCAACTCGGAATAATCCAATGGATTTTCACAGAACCAATGGTTAGGGTTTTCGTTGTACTCTCTTACAGGTTTCTTTGACAATGCCTACCTAATATACTATTTGGTGGGGAGGAGGGGTGTAATCTTAAATTTACTGAATTTTCGTGAAGGTCGAGACATATAGATCTATAGAATCCATTAAAAATAGATTCAATAAATCCTTGATTACTGGAAGCTGCCAAAAGACGTATGTGTTGGCTAATCCGATTTAAGGGCCAGGCTTTAGGCGTTTATGTTTTGGTTATCATCACATGACAAAGCTAATGGACCGATATGGATAATACTTGAAATATCCAAACTATATAAGGTGGAAAAATAGGTATTGGGAAAAGATCTTTCGTAATCACAGCCGCAATGGCCTTTGTACTCTATAGGCCTATCTGTGAGCTCTGTACAAAGCTGCGAGGCTTTTATCTGTGAGCTGAAAAGAAAATCAACAATTTGGAGATATACTTTTGTGTTTCGATGCTCGGTTCTCGCCTCCGCTATCCAGACCCTCTTCTCAAAACCTTCCACTTTCTGGTTCACCAGGACGTTATAGTAAGCTCACACCAGGGAGTATCCCTTCAGAGTTCCTTCCTTCTGCCATCTTCAGGAGGTTATGCCACCCTCAAAAGCTATAATAATATGTGAACACGTTCGGTATAACACTGTGTATAGTAAGAAAGGTTGACTTAGAAACACGAATTTCCTGGCCCTTTTTTCTCATCATTTTTAATAACGTTCACGTACAGCTGCAGCAACCGCTTTTCTCGGCCAACTACCTTCAACCGGTTGTACTTCCATTAAACTTGCACGTATGTATTTTAGATATATTAGACTGAAATCCATTTAATGTCTTAAGAGTTGGAATAAAAGCAATGTCATCGAATACCATGGAGCATTATACCATGGAGCATGTCAACGTGCAGCTACATTGCGTTCAGATTGTTTTGCAGCGAGTAGCTTGTGTAAGATTCACCAAGACGTTCAGCCAGTTTTATTTTTCGTTGTTTATAAGTGTCAGTGTTCCTCGAAACTCTACTATTCCATTTGATTGGTTTTACTGTTTTTGTATCACTTTCACTGCACGTCATTAATAATAATGAAAGCTAGCCTCAACACAGTAAAAAACAAAAGGACAAAACAGTCTTCGGTTTTCTAAAATTTATTGCCGAAACACTAATCTATAAATAAGTTATTATTATTCAAACAGATAGACTAAAAACCCAGCAAATACCCCTTGTCTGTACTAGGATCTTTATAAAAAGTATGGTGCCACCCCCGGAGCAGCAGCTCCAATTACTGCTTTCCAAGACTGCTTCCAGGAGCTCCCTGAGGCAGAGCTCCTCCTGACAGACCACCACTTGCCGAAATATGCATCTTCCGATCAGGAGATTATAAGTGAAGCCCTCCGAAACATCAATAAAAAATACCCTGCACCAGAATGGTTCCAAATTTACACTGATGGATCATCCATACCGGGATCAGGTGAAACAGGTGCTGCAAACTACTGCATATATTTTAGGGGTTGTCTGCTTTCGGAGCCCACCATAGCAACTATGGCGGTGAGGTAGCTGCCATATATGCTGCAGGAATTGAACTTAAGGACCTGACTGCTCCGGTTAAAGTAATTTTCCTTGTTGACTCGAAGACCGCCACCTTGAACCTCTATGAGAACTCACAGACTGACTGTAGTAAAGCCATAGACTGTAGAATAAAACTAAATTATCTCATAAATACAGAGTAGGTACTTAATTTCCAGTGGATTCCGAGCAATTTAACATCGCTGGCAATGAAAAGGCTGATCAACAAGCCTCCCTCAGCCCGAGTATCTGAATTCACTACAGTCCTCCAGGTCCCTAATAAAGACATTCACCAAGAAATATAATCACGTTCGGTTGAGGGAACTCTCTGCAGGAAAACGTTGCCAAAACTTGCCCCGAGGTGTTAACGTTGCAGCTTTCATATTTAAAACCGGTCATGATTACCTTGCTGCGCACCTCCACCGCATCCATGTGCTACCGACTATGGAGTGTCTGCCGTGTGGTGGTGAACACATGAATACCAAAGACTTTAATGATTTCACAGCCCTGAACTGGGCTCAGGATTACATCGGTGTAGTCTTTAAGGAGTCCCATTTCTACTGGTCAGCGCGTCACCAAATGGCTCCACTGCTAGTAAGTATTAGGTGACATTACTTCCTAATGAATTTATATATTTATATGTGTACACCCAAACATAAATCTCAAGGATTACTCTTTTGCGGTTTTATCTTTACAAAAACCTACTTTATATTCACTTTTACAATAATAGGATCCTTGCTGCTTCAGATATTTGATATGGACACAAAATATGTAATATGAACTTAATTAACTGCTTGGTAATTAATAATTATTATTTGTATGAAATTTTCATCCTATTTCTTTCTATTACTTTGGTTAAATTTAATTAATTATTTTACAAATGACTCGAAATATTCCATGTTTTAACTGTCTTGTAATAACTTTAACAATAATCTTGAAAATCAAAACTGGGATCCAATATATAACTTAAATTTCTCTTATTTGATTACCAGCACTTATGTCTCTGTTTTATGGTTTCAAAAGAGAGTCTTGTGGTTATATATTTTTTAATTATAATTAATCAATACGTTATCAAAATCTTACTTAAATAAATATCAATTTAATAACTATGCAAAATTTAACAAATTAATATATAGTTATGAAAATTCTGGTTTGCCCCATAAGCTTCACTGTGGTGCTCCTCCTTTCCCGTGCTTTTGGATCGAAAACTCCTCCGGTGTTCGCTGAGGATGGAATCTTGCTGTACTCGCTAGTGATCAGTTATAGAGCAGCATTTAAAACTTATTCTTAGTTATTACATTATAAAATTTCAACTCTTTAATTTAATACATTATAAAATTTCAAGTTCGAATCATGGACATTTGTAGATAGATATTCTTCACTTCCATCTTTGGCTAGATTTGGGTTTTAGTCACGGACCAGCATCTTAGAGTTTCCCGTTCTGCATATCCGTAAAAATAACCTTCTGGCTGTTACGACAGTTGCTTTCGTACTCCCCCCCCCCTTATATACTACTTTGGCCTTTGTATAGTTTTCGATATTTAAGTGGTCACTTATAGGTTGAACTTATTCGTTCCAACTTGCTTTCTCATCGATCTCCATTCCTTCTCGTTCTGGGATTTGTGATCGTGTTTTCACTTTTGCTATAACTGTCACTTGGCTTAGGAACTTAATATTTTATAGCAGCATGGCTTGTCTCACACTCTTAGAATTGATATAGGTACTAATATATAAATTTCTCTTCTCATTATTGCTTCTTTTTTAGTTTTTGTGTGAATTAAAATAAATATATTCTTTAATTAGTGTTCTCATTTATACCCAAACACTATGATTGATTCTAATATATTTATCATTATTATTGAAATCAATAATTTGTTATCACGTCTAAACAAAACCAAGTAATATAAATAACAAATTTGTATACTCAATTCCTACTTATTTTAACGAAGTAAAACCTATTGTATTTACTTTTTATTATACAATTATAAATTACATAAATAAAGTCGTATAACCTGATCACGCCGCCGTAGGAAGGTGTCACACCTCCATAGGAAGGTGTCACATCGCCGTAGGAAGGAGTCACACCACCGTAGGAAGGTGTCACATCGCCGTAGGAAGGTGTCACACCGCCGTAGGAAGGTGTCACATCGCCGTAGGAAGGTGTTATACCCCTGTAGGAAGGTGTCACATCGCCGTAGGAAGGTGTCACTCCGCCGTAGGAAAGTGTCACATCGCCGTAGGAAGGTGTCACACCTCCGTAGGAAGGTGTCACAACTCCGTAGGAAGGTGTCACATCGCCGTAGAAGACTAAATAACGAAGATATGCCCCAACATAAAATTCATGCAGTACCACCACTAAAAAGACATTTTGACAAATAACCTTCCTCAGGCCGTGGCAGGTGCACACAGCTGAAATACAGGTTGTATGTATAAATTTAAAACATTGAAAGCTTTCCTTTTTGTGTCGTTATATTAAGATATAAGGGTTACTATGTAGCTGGATTCCTTGGGGTAGGTCCGAACAATCAGAGATCGGTCCCTCAGTCTCCCGCTAGCACTGCCATTTTCCAGCCTGGTCCCTTACGATTATTACCCTTTGGCTTCTCCTATCCGACTCTCTACTTCGCTTGTTATTTAAATTAAAAAGGACCGGAAAAATCAGGTATGTAGTGCACAGCTGATTATAAACGTAGATTGAGGGGTACTGACCTCAAGCGGCGACAATTGAAACCTTTGCGTCGTTTATCGGTGGTTTGGCGATAATACAAAAGAAAAACCCCTTAAAACCTATACGTTAAAACATAACCTGTAACAAAAAATTAGCTGTTGTACGAAATCATATTGATAAATCATATAAGATTGCCCTAAGCGATCCTCGCCAATGTCTATCCGAAGACACAAACTTTTGTAGATGCTGAGAAAGATTGCTTAGGGCGGTCCAGAATGCCTTTATGTGCCTTTTATGTGCCTTTTTATGCGCCAGTTCTGTCTATCGACAAAGGCAACAAAATTTACTTTATTTTAATTTTATTACTTGGTAATATCTAAGAGTTAGATACACGTTTTAAAATTCCTTAATTTCGTACAATTAGATGATAGTTTTATTTTGTATAAAAAGAGTATTAATTGTTCGTCCATGTAACGGTGGATTACACACACACACACACTCACTCACACACACACACACACACACACACACACACACACACACACACACACACACACACACACACACACACAGGTTTGTATGAGGACCTCGGTGTGCCGGAGATTAAGACGATCCGGCTAACCGATGACTCCATAATTTTCCGAAACCGACTAATGAGGTCTCGCCTAATTATACCTACAAAAATTGAATAGTTCGACAATAAATTATGGTGATGTGTTATGTTTTAAATTCTGAATCAAATGGTATAAGTTTTTTATTTCGGAAATGAATTTTAAAAATTTGATTTTTTTGCACGCTAGCGAGGTCTTGCTGTTTTAGAACCTACTACTGGGGTCTCAGCTCCACTATATACTGTGAAATGTGTTATTATAATACAATACAAAATTTTTAAAAAAATAGATATTGTAATTATATTAGTCTATAAGTCGGGTTTCAATAAATTATGAATTTTGGCTAAAGTTTTTTCACTTTTAAAATTCGTAATTATTATTGGAATATAAAAACAAGTATTCTATTTGTTTTTACTGATAATTTAAATTTCCAGTATTTTGAAATTGTAAAATAGTACATACATTAAATTTTACAACTAGATGTATGATTTTGCTCTAGATGTAAAATTTTAGAATGATTTAAGTGCTACTTTTAATCCAGTAAAAAATGTTTGAAATATTTTGCAGTTTTTTATGGTATATATCAGATAATATAAAAAAATCTATAAATTCTAATGTTTGTACAATTTAAATAAAACCTCTGTTGACCGGATAATGAACCGCCTAAGACCTCGGTTGTATGTTAAGGAAATGTCGATTCCTCGCTAGGCCGTTACTGTACCGCACCAATTTCAGGTATATGAAACACATTAAAAAAATTTAAGACGTTACAACTAATATTAAAATAATGTCTCACAGCATCATTTTCAGAGCTATGTTATATACTCCATTAGCTCTAGTATGTATTATGTTCTGGTAATATAATTGTATTGGCATTTATTTAAAACATATTAACAAGCAAAATTTGTTTTATATTTGTTTAATATAAATTACAATATTTTGTCGATTGTTGTTAATTAAAAAATTAGACCACGGTTAGTTTGTGCAGTTTATCTAGGAATTAAGAGTTAATGTTGAAAACAGGATTCCTAAATGCTCGCGATATCTTTTATTTTTAATGCCGAATATGGAGGTTTATACATGTATACCAATGGGTCCTGACGAAATGACAATAACCGGTTACAGTTACAGATGACTTTTTTCACAAAATAACAATCCGTTCTAGGTGTCTAAATAATTTCCTGGGATATATCCGCATATTACAAGATCATTTTTCTTATAAACATAGGCTACTGTTACCTATTTTCTTTTGATTTCATACAAGTCGTCCTAGTATTATTCATTACAACCCTATAATATTATAGCACTTTATGAACAAGGTGGTTATTTAATCAAGGTGGTTTTGGAAACTCACTGTTCACTAAAAAATTTACTTTATATTCACACGAATTGTTAGTTCACTTGTTAGACACGGCACAGGACGGCACATTTTCACAATTAACTCTTTCCAACTAACCTGTTCTTGTTAACATTCTCAACCCCTACTAAAGATATTTTTGGCTAACGGAGAGACAGATGTTCAACCCTACCATAATCTTTACCTGGATTCTCTCTCTCTCTTGTCAAGTACAAGAAACCACCCTGTCTTATACATAAAAAATTAGTTAAGCAAATATATTCAAGACCTTATTTCTCTTTATAACTTAAACCTATTATTCTAAATTCCAATTATTTAATTTTAACGTCTATCACTATGCGGATGTTTTTTTTTAATGGCTATGGTCGACACTTCACTAGATTACAAAACAAATATTTCATTTAGAGCTCCAAATTGTAAACATGTAATTTAGTATTTCTTTACTTTCATATAGTCTTAAATAAATTATATAGAGTACTTGTAAACTTTGCTAGTACAAGTTTTATAACGATTGAATCCTGAATACTCAATATTTCAATGCTGGAATATTAAGCTCTTATTTCAGAGTTTATAAAATCAACAAAAATAAGTTTTATTGTTGAAAGTCATAGACGTCTTGCAGTATTTAATTTGATTAATACATGTATTGCATATTCTTCATAATAAAACAATATTTCTCCCTCATAGCGTAAAGTTTAACTACCAGTTCTCATTATGCATCTAAATTTCAAATTTCATTAGAAATTTGGTTAAGAGTTGAACCAAATACCACTTAGTCGATTATATAAAATGATTTTTATTTTGTACAGAATAAATTTCTTTTATTTTATAAAGAAGGAAGAAAATTTATTTGATGCTACTAATTAGATGAATTAGAAAATACTGTAAAAAACTATTAAAAATGCTACATGAATTATTTTAGGCTGTTAAAATTAATGATCAAAAATATTTATCCGCTTGATTATAAGAAACCTATTAATAATCAATAACCGTGTTAAACATATTATTACAATACTAAAATACATGATTACCGCTGTAAATGTAATTTTATGTCAAATGCGAGTTTTATTATTTTTTCAATATTCAGTCTGTTAAATCTAGATATATGTTACTTATAAGTTACTGTGGATTATTATAATAAATAACCTGCCCCCCTTTGCGTATTCAAAGCCTCCTAACAGATTAGTGATACCTTCTATATTCAAAACCTACTAATAACGCCACCTTCCTTGTATATTCAAAAGTTACTAATAGATTAGCTGCCCCCTTTGCGTATTCAAAGCCTCCTAACAGATTAGGCGATACCTTCTATATTCAAAGCCTACTAATAATGACCACCTTTCTTGTATATTCAAAAGTTACTAATAGATTCAAATCCTTTGCGTATTCAAAGCCTACTAACAGGTTACGTGATACCTTCTATATTCAAAGCCTACTAATAATGGCTACCTCCCTTGTATATTCAAAAGTTACTAATAGATTAGCTGTCCCCTTGTATATACAAAGCCTACTAATAAATTGTCTGCCTCCCTTGTATATTCAAAAGTTACTAATAGATTCAAATCCTTTGCGTATTCAAAGCCTACTAACAGGTTACGTGATACCTTCTATATTCAAAGCCTACTAATAATGGCTACCTCCCTTGTATATTCAAAAGTTACTAATAGATTAGCTGTCCCCTTGTATATACAAAGCCTACTAATAAATTGTCTGCCTCCCTTGTATATTCAAAAGTTACTAATAGATTAGCTGCCCCTTTGCGTATTCAAAGCCTACTAACAGATTACGTGATGCCTTCTATATTCAAAGCCTACTAATTATGGCCACATACCTTGTATATCAAAGGTTACTAATAGATTAGCTGCCCCCTTTGCGTATTCAAAGCCTACTAACAGGTTACGTGATCCCTTCTATATTTAAAGCCTACTAATAATGGGACCTCCCTTGTATATACAAAAGTTACTAATAGATTAGCTGCCCCCTTTGCATATTCAAGCCCTACTAACATATTGGCTGCCTCCTTTGTACATTCAAAAGTTACTAATAGATTAGCAGTCCCTTTGCAAATTCAAAGCCTACTAATAAATTGTCTGTCTCCCTTGTATATTCAAAGGTTACTAATAGATTAGCTGTTCCCCTGTATATTCAAAGCTTACTAATGGACTATGTGTCTCCTTGTATATATAAAGCTTACTAATATATTAGCTGGGACAAGGATTGCAATATGAGACTTGAAATAACTGATATCATATGATATAAAAAAAACAGCTGATTTTATGTTATAGGTTATGTGGTAGAACAGCTGTTTTAACGCAAAGTTTATGATACTTTATTTGATAATTTATGGTGATAATTTTTTTTGAAAAATTAATCCATTAAATATATTTAATAATAAATTAATTTCAGTTTTACATGGGATAAAATCGTTTCATAAAAGGGGTAAGGTTGATGATATAGGTAATACATTCTATTTGGCGTAATATAAGTGATAACATGATTAGATAAGAAAGCTGATTTTATGTTATAGGTTATGTGGCAGAAAAAAAATACAACAATCTGATATATAGGTTTATTTATTTTTAAATGAACATATAGATTATTCTAATGTACGAAAACATTGGTTATTCTAACGAAGATTAAAGCAGCTGTTTTAACTTATAGGTTTTTACTTTATTTATAAAAAGATAAATAAAGTAACATTTTGCGCTGGTTATCTAAGTAGGAATTGACCTTATCAAATAGGAATTTTTGTTTATATTACTTGTATTACAGAACAAATCAAACTAAAATAATAATGGCAAAAACGATTGAATGATACAAAGAAATTAAAATGTTCGAATAAATAATAAAAATAATAATATTTGAAACAAAGTAGCGAGATAATATCTCTGGCTCTCTATGTATGTGGATTGACCCATACATAAATAATTAGAGCTACTGAGAACTTTGGGGCAAGCTATTTCAGAACTAGCCAGTGCTTGTAGTACGAAGATATTCCGGTAGATCAGTACTTGTAAAATATCGCAAAGTATTGTTAAATATACCGTAATAAGAAAGTGATATCTTGGAAACAAACCTTCCCGAAAAAGTCGTAACGAACTTATTCTGAGAACTTATTTCGGATAAATCTGAGAAATGATGTGTACAAATTGGATGCAAGAAAGATATATTCAAAATAATTCAATGATCGGTGATAATACAAGAAATAAAAACTACCAAACAGTTCAAATAACGTGGAATTCGCTGTCTATTCACATTCAAAATATATGTCTACATAAACTAGTGGTCAAAAATACATTTAGCCATGGCTTAGTATAGCCGTAGTGAAGCATGACTGTATACATACAGCGCTTGTGTTAATTGCAAGTTTAGGTTATTTCAGCTGGAATAATGCCAAGACTACGGGAAGCATTAGTTTTCTGCTCTTATTGTGCCGGCATATAACATACTTGGCCCGGTCATTAGAACAGTCATGGTTTCATCTAAAGAGGGCATGGATGCCCTGAGTGGCTTATCCACTAATACATTCCCCGAAGGAAAAAGTGTTAATAGAACATTTGTGTATTACTTACGATTTGATGGAAAATTCCATTTACATATAATATTTTAAATAACCATATGAAACACGATATTAGTCATATGATAAGAAAACTACCGGAGGAATATGAGGCAGCAGGCTCAACAACGAACATTCTAAAATTTGATTATCTAATAGTAGGCAAAGACGAGATTTGGGACTGTAGCTTAGAAAACACTGTAATCAAGAGGGTACCAACCTCCAAATATCTAAGGGCGATTTTTAATAAGAATTGCGATAGTGAGGATGAAATCAGGGGACGACTAAACAAAGGCAGATCAGTGAAACTATTTTTAAACACTACAGTTCAGAGGTATGGGATGTTACGAATGCTAACAATAACAAACTCATGACGATGGAAATGGACTACTTAAGACGACGCTACGTAAATCGAGACTTGAAAGGGTCAGAAATAGGCAAATACGTAACGAAATGAAAATGGATAAAAGTATAAGGGAGGAGATAGAAAGAAGACAACTAAAATGGTTTGGACACGTAAAGACGACGGCAGAAGGTGGCCTCCAAAGTTAATAGAGTAGA
The DNA here is from genome assembly GCA_036971475.1 of Prosapia bicincta. Lineage (NCBI taxonomy): Eukaryota > Metazoa > Arthropoda > Insecta > Hemiptera > Cercopidae > Prosapia > Prosapia bicincta. Next base: position 13,666,849 of record JBAIZL010000004.1, read on the forward strand.
TTCAACCTGAGAGAAGAAAGAGACGACGGCCACGAAGAAGTTGGCGTGATGGCATCGACGAAGCAATGACCGGAAGAAACCTAAAAGAGGCATAATCTATGCCAAAAGAAATTGGAATTGGAAGCGGAGAAGTGGCAACAGCTGTAACAGATCCGTTATAAAAAAATAAGTAATAATCTCACCCACCCGTCTGTATGGACCCTGTAGAGAGCAGATCTTCTTCAGATATCTAATACACTTCCTTGTAGGAAGAGGGATAATCAAGGACCGATGAAATAAGGCAGTACTACGAACAGGGCAATGTTCCTTTAGGAAAGGGGAAAAAATGCTGCGTTGTCAGGTTAGGTTCACTCATACGTAGCCTTGCTTTCCGCCAGAATGAAGAGGTACCGACTACCGCTACACAGGGTTTTAACGGAGTTTTTGTCCTAAATATTCTTCAAAATGATTATTTATACCATTTATATAAAAATTAAAATTAACACATTTTCATTGAAAATTTTTAATAAGTAATAAAGTAATACATTTTTCAATTGGATGAATTTGAATTTAAATATTGTGCTTTGGTAAACTACAATTTTATGATTCATATAAGTAACGTCTTGAATTGTTACTCTCCAAATGTAAAATAACAAGTTACATTGTTTAGGTATACTATAATTTATTAATTTTGCTAATCATAATCACTTCCAGATTCATTTTGTAGTTGTATACGTGATTTCTTAAATTTCGTTCTTCAATCGTACAATATTTAGCTGGCTTGCTTTGGTAAAGTGTAATTTATATATTAATAAAATCGCACTTTAAATCAGAAGAGTGATCTGTAATGAGCAGCAGAGTTCGATTTTCAGAGGCTACTTCCAATTTTTAAAACACTCATAATTTTTGCTGTATTGGATAGGAAAATAAGTAGCATTATTTATCTTGAAATTTTTCCAATCATAATCACTTCCAGATTCACTTTATAGTTGTATAGGTGACATCTTAAATTTCGTTCTTCAATCTTACAATATTTAGCTGGCTTGCTTTGGTAAACTGTAATTTATATATTAATAATATCGTAGTTTAAATCAGAAGAGTGATCTGTAATGAGTAGCAGATTAAGAAATTTCAGAGGCTACTTCCAATTTTAAATACACTTACAATTTTTGCAGTATTGGATAGGAGAATAAGTCGCATTATATATCTCGAAATTTTGCCAATCATAATCACTTCCAGATTCATTTTGTAAATGTATACGTAATTTCTTAAATTTCGTTCTTCAATCGTACAATATTTAGCTGGCTTGATTTGGTAAAGTGTAATTTATATATTAATAAAATCGCACTTTAAATCAGAAGAGTGATCTGTAATGAGCAGCAGAGTTCGATTTTCAGTGGCTACTTCCAATTTTTAAAACACTCATAATTTTTGCTGTATTGGATAGGAAAATAAGTAGCATTATTTATCTTGAAATTTTGCCAATCATAATCATTTCCAGATTCACTTTATAGTTGTATAGGTGACATCTTAAATTTCGTTCTTCAATCGTACAATATTTAGCTGGCTTGATTTGTTAAACTGTAATTTATATATTAATAATATCGTAGTTTAAATCAGAAGGGTGATCTGTAATGAGTAGCAGAATAAGAATTTTCAGAGGCTACTTCCAATTTTAAATACACTTACAAATTTGCAGTATTGGATAGGAGAGTAAGTCGCATTATATATCTCGAAATTTTGCCAATCATAATCACTTCCAGATTCATTTTGTAAATGTATACGTAATTTTTTAAATTTCGTTCTTCAATCGTACAATATTTAGCTGGCTTGCTTTGGTAAACTGGAATTTATATATTAATAAAATCGCACTTTAATCCAGAAGAGTGATCTGTAATGAGCAGCAGAGTAAGAAGTTTCCGAGGCTACTTCCAATTTTAAATTCACTCACAATTTGTGCTGTAAAGAAGACAGTTATGATTTCATGTTATATTGTTAGGAACGTGCCTAGGTCTTGCATCTTATGTTTTATTGGAGTTGGAAAATCAGTTTATCTATCTTCAAATTTTGCTGGTGTAAAATGTAAGGTATACTGTTAAAATTCACTGTGTACTGATAAACATCACTGACCACCTTACTGTTAAAATTCACTATGTACTGCTAAACATCACTGTCCACCTTACTGTTAAAATTCACTATGTACTGCTAAACATCACTGTCCACCTTACTGTTAAAATTCACTATGTACTGCTAAACATCACTGTCCATCTTACTGTTAAAATTCACTATGTACTGCTAAACATCACTGACCACCTTACTGTTAAAATTCACTATGTACTGCTAAACATCACTGTCCACCTTACTGTTAAAATTCACTGTATACTGTTAAACATCACTGAGCACCATACTGTTAAAATTCACTATGTACTGCTAAACATCACTGACCACCTTACTGTTAAAATTCACTGTGTACTGTTTAACATCACTGAGCACCATACTTTTAAAATTCACTGTGTACTGTTAAACTGTTCTGATTTTATTTATTTACTGTACATTTAGATGTCATTTTTAGTTAATGCAAGACCTAGCCATGAATTTTGTTAGCTGATACAAATAAGAACCTTTACGTGAAAATTTTTAAGCCAAAATAATGGCCGTTGCTAAGCAATCCCATATACAACAATTATCAACTATTACTTTTATTGGGCGTTTTACTGCATTTTTTCTACTACGCTTTTTTTAATTTTAAGCTGAATAGTTAGTTATAAATTCGGCTCAAGTCAATAAGTCTAAACAATTCAAATATTACGAAAATAAATTATGGCGATGTATTATAATTTAAATTTTGAATCGAATGGTATAATTTTTTTATTTCAGAAATGAATTTTAAAAAGTTGATTTTTCTGCACGCAAGCGAGGTCTAATGAAATGTTTGATATCGACTACTGAGGTCTTTTTCTAATAAATTTGTAATAGATTTTTTGTGTTCATGAAATCTTTATATAATTGTAATGTTAATGAATTATTTTTGAATTAATAAAATTTGGTAGTAAAACTAGAATTTGTTTTTAAAACAAGACTGTTTTACAACACATGTAATGTGAAAGGTAATTTATTAAATGGATTAACCTATATTTTTCTGTGCGAAACTAACAGAATAATTAGAGTTTGGATTGTATGTAATTATATAAAATGCTCTTGAATATACAAATATTTTAAAATATATATAAGTATTCGATCACTTTAAATATTTACATTTTTAAGCCTAATAAAAATTATATAATAGCGATTTTTAAATTGTTTTCATATTTTATTTAACGGTGTAGTATTCGTGATAGAAATATACTGTAAAATATTTTATTATAATACAATATAATTTTTAATATTAAAAAATAGATATTGTAATTAATATTAGCCTATTAGCATGTTTCAATAAATTGGGAATCTTGGCTTTAGTTTTTTGAATTTAAAAATTCCTAATTAATGTTGGAATATAAATTCAAGTATTTTATTTGTTTCTACTGTTAATTTAAATAGTAGTAAATAGTACACATTAAACTTTACAACTGGACTAAATTTAAATATGTTTAAAGCGCTACTTTTACTCCTGTAAAAATTGTTTTAAATAATTTTTCAGTTTTTTATAGTATGTAACAGATTTAATAAAACAAGCATTATAAATCTTTCTGTTTGTACAATTTGAATACAGACCTCTGTTGACTGGATAATGAACTGCCTAGGACCTTGGTTGTATGTTAAGAAAATGTCGAGTCCTCGCTAGGCTGTTGTTGTACCGTACACATTTTAACATTAAATGTTAAGTTTAGTTTAGATTTAAGTACTAGGTTACAGTTCAGGCGTAATAATAACCGTCTGTCTGTAACGCTCTTCAAATCTTGAAGGTAGAACTACGTTACATTAAAATACTTTAAAATACAAAGTTAAATCATTTAAACTAGCAGAGTCTCATTAAATTAATTTTTAAGGCTTATTAACTTGAAAAGCATGGGATTGTATGCTGGTTAAATAATTACTCTTTTAAATTCAATTAAAGCAAATTACACTCATTTTATTTAACAAAAACATAATATAAATTATAATCATGATAAAAATTTCTAGACATTGCTTCAGTTACGGATTATTGAACATTTAATATTTGACTTATGAATTTTTACGTATAACCATCAATCAATGAATCAATTAATGGCTGAAAATGGATCTGTACTCGAGTTTACTTGCTTTTTTTATAATAAAATCTTACAATTCAAGGTGAACACAAGTGCACCAAATGATGCATAAATTACATTTATATACTTGTTGAAAAGTTCAAGGTTCATTAATTTGAGTTAAACTGTCTAACATTTTAAATTTTGTAATAAATCTCTAAAGTTTGAAATCGTCCACTTAGCTGTATTTACATGTCGTACCCTCGCATCCTTCTTGTGGAAATGTCTCACAAAATACCTTCAGCGTCCCATCTTTGTACTTGGCTACGTACGCTGTCTTCTACACCATGATTATAACATATTTAAGAAAAGGAATATTACATTAAATTTGGAAAACTAAAGACAATTTCCTAGCTCTCGGATATGTCCGTTGCCTTTCACATTTTGGCTAAAAGAGAGTTAAACTATCGTTGCAAGCAACCTTCCCAGTTACCGCGCATCAGGGGGTGCGCATACCTACTTTAATTTACTTGTTTTTAAACTCTTCCGACAGATGTCACTATCAACCAGAGATCTCATTAAAAATATTTCAAAAAATCACAATTTTTTTTGATATAGTTGTATGTTGTTACAATTTGAATACATTCTCGTTTGTTTTCTGAAATTTCCATTTAAATATGTAACACCATCTAAAGTGTGTTACAAGTATTTTAAGTTTTTTCAAATCTAAATAATAAACAGTAGCTGCTAATTTTAAAGCATATATGTCTAGTTGACAGAAGTTTTTTTAATAATAAAAATGTATAACAGAATTTGTTTATTCTTCGAATGTTCTGATTTAACTACAAATTAATTATTTCAAGCTGTTAGGTGTCTAATATTGACCTATTTATCTATTCAAAACTAAATTCTTTACATGTTTTGTCTAAAATTTAGCCTATACGTAGTCTATATATTAGTAATTTAATAAAGATATTCACTTCAAACCTAAAAGTGATTCGATTTTCGACTACAATCATAAATGTTTTCGTCAGATATCTTACAAGTTATAAGTAGAAGGGAAACGTTTTACTCAATTTTTGTGTTAATTAGGCTATACATAGAGCCCTCTTAATTTTTCAATTTATATTTGTTGATTCCAATTTGTTGTTTTCAATTTAGTATTTGAAAAAAACTGTGATGTGCAAAGAACTAGATTATAAATATTTGTATAAGCAATTTTTCACGAAAGTCTATAAAAAATAAGTAAATTAAAGAAGTAAACACTACAATCATTAAAACATTATGTCACAGCAACAACAAAAAATTTATCCTTAATCAAAACTTTTCGATAACCATGTTGCCCTCGTCAGTCAAACTACACTTAACATGAATAGTCAAACAATGTTCAACATTAAATAAAAATTCAAAATTAGATTAATAAAACATTTTTCTCAATTAATACAAATCTGTTTCTTATGAAAAATTATCTGTGCACTTATAAAAAATATAGGCTATATCCACATTTGACAACATTTTCATTTAAAACTAACAAAGTAGCATATTTATACAATGTAAACCTTGAATATAAATCGAGTTAAAAACAAGGAAAGTTATTTTATTGTTGTGTCAAGAAATATAAATCAGACTCTCATTCAAACTGTGAGGTCTTGAGGACCTAACGTCTGTCCTGGCTCTAAATAAAGCATGGCCTTGAAAAGTGTGCTAAAGTGTGTAACGTCTGTCAGCGATTACAGATCCATCTATTGGATGCACTCGAGAACTAAAACGCACTTTCATACGTGACAGTAAATGTATAGCGAGGACCGAAAACCGAGGTCCTGGACTAAGACCTCGGTGTGTGCGAGGACCGCTCTAGGCGGTACAGGGAGTGTGTCAAGACCTCGCTTGTCGGCCCATACAAACTCACACACACACACACACACACACACACACACACACACACAAACTCGCTCACACACACACACACACACACACACACACACACACACACACACACACACACACACACACACACACACACACACACACACACACATACACACACACACACACAAACACACACACACACACATAAACAAAAACACACTCACACACACACACACACACACACACACACACACACACACACACACACACACACACACACACACACACACACACACACACACACACACACACATACACACACACACACACACACACACATACACACACACACACACACACACACACACACACACACACACACAAATACACACACACACGCATACAGACACACACACATATACACAAACAAACAAATATACACACACACACTCACACACACACACACACACACACACACACATACACACACACACACACACACACACACACACACACAAATACACGCACACACACACACACACAAAAACACACACACACACACACACACACACACACAAATACACACACACACTCACACACACACACACACACACACCCCCACACACACACACACACACACATATATATATATATATATATATATATATATATATATATATATATATATATATATATATTAAAAACGTTTTAAATTACAGTACTTTGTGTATTTTGAGTTGTAAAATTTTGTCGAATCTTCAGGAATAATTTGCAGCATAAACTTCTTCGTATTGTGAGCTTTTATTTAGAAACACTCTTGTCATAATTTTTATCCTATCAATATTTATGTAATAGTAGAGAGATAGAGAGTTAGCGTTATTTATGCATAGATAATTGTGTAAAAAATAAATACTTTTGATAAACGGGGAAAAAAATTACCAATTTTAAATTAAAACAATTAAATATTTTTTTAATTTCACCTACTACAGTCTATATATAAACCAAAGGCGTTATGGTATAAATTATTATATTTATGTTTACGCCAAATGCGTTGAAATGCATAATATAAATGTTTTTCCTTTTTGCTACCAGGATATAAAAGATATTTTGATAACTATAAATTAAATTTAATAAAACATATTCGCCGATTATTCGTTAGCCGCACACATCCTGTAATTGTTTATTAAGAATGTCGCAATGTGAGGTTAGCTCCACAAGATGGTGTATATAAGCTGTCCCTGCCGCTTCGCACGGCAACAATGTGGCTCTCAGTGGCGTTAATCTTGGCGATCTTGCGCCGTGTTCCTGCCGAAGGAGATGCGCGGACAGAGGAAACAGGTGCAGTATTTCTCCGTTTGTTTGTTTATTTGTAAATAGATTGTTATAGAGACAATAAACTCGATCAGAACCGGCTTTAGGCTGTGTAAGAAGTCACAATGCCATCTACATTTGCCCTCTAGTTGCTTCATAATTATATACAACATTATAGTCTAGCTCAGAGAAATATATAATGTATATATAGATATATATGTGTATATATAAATATCACTTGTACGTTAATGTACTTAAGTAAGAGTCTTTAAGATTTAAAAAAAAGATTCTTGTTTAAGTACACTAAAGAGTATTTGAATACAAAAAACAGTGTTGAAAAGTTAAATATATAGCCTATATGAAAAACATAGGTTTTCAATATTTTTTTGTCTATCCTCCGATGATTCCAATGTTAGCTAAATGTAGATGATGGTTGTGTAAATATTTGTAGTAAGGGTTTCTAACGGTTTATTAATTAAAAAACCAAAATACGATACAAATAGTAAGAATTTTAATAAATTACTTTCACGCCTATCTATAGTTAAAGAAGACCTTCCCAGTAACTTATTTTGCAATTGGAGCCATCACAACATTTTATATATTTCATCAATTGAATCAGATGTCATGATGAAACATGCCGTATCATATTAATTCCATTTCAAGTTTCACCTACACAACCCCGTACTACTACTAGCTTAGTAAATATTCGTAAGTCCCCATTTGACAAGGTTAGGTATTGGAGAGATCCTATTTTATGTATAATGGCGAAAATATCCTTAAACTTGATTCTTATATTACCGAAATGTAAAACACTCTGAGCGATTTATTGATGATTATTTCTGCTAAAAATTTCCAAGACAATAAGTGTATATTTGTTGATAATTGTACTTAGAAACAAGTAATATAAATTTTTTTTAAAAGTAAGTTCCTACTGAGGTCAAGAAAAAAATTGTATCATTGGTTATTTCCAGTTTGTTTGTTTATTTTATTTGTTTCATTCATTTTTAACCTTACAGCTCTATATAGGATATTTTGAGATAGCCATGGCAACATTTTAAGGTCGTACAATAGAGGTTTAGTAGACAACCAAATGGGGGAAAAATTCATATACGTCTTTGAAAAATAATTTCTAGGTATTGGAAGGTTGGCGTACGCTAGTCTTTCAACATGAAGATTTACAGTTCGAATCCGTATAGACTTCCAAATTTTTATAATTTAATTATTGAATAAATATTTGAAAAACATAATTCACATCAATTGTCATACACTATAGGTTAAAAAAATGTATTTTATTAATGATTGAAAATGTGTACAAGATACTGTATATGTCAAGAGAGTGTGAGCTAATAGAAGGAATTGTATAAAAAGGACAGTGGCACAAATATAATTAATAAACATTTATAAATACATACTACAAATATTTACACAGCCTATATCTATACTTCATTACTTTTTATTTATTTTTTAACATTGTTTCTATTTATTTATTTTTGGTGTAACCTTTTGACGATGTTATCTGTGTTAGCGAAACGTGCATAAAGGCTGTGTAAACCTTTTTAGTTAGGGTTTAAGACTGTTTATTAATTAAAAAACTAAAATAGGTTACAAAAAAAACGAAATTCAAAATAATATTCATAATTTTAAAATGGTAAGAAAATGGTGGTGTGTAGCAAAAAACGTGTTATTTCACTTAATTTAAAAAAAGAAATTTTAGTGAAAATTCAAGTAGTGTTAATACATATTTATAAGCATTTTAAAATTTATATAAATATACAAGATTTCATAAAATTTATTAATTTTTTTAAATCAGAGAGTAAACATTGGGGGAATTATTTATTAGTAGTTTTAAGGCTAATTGCAAAAGGAAAAGATAACACAGTGAATATATGTAGCGTTAGGCTAGGAGCATAAACATTCTTGGTAGGGGATGTAGCAAACAACTAATGCAAGGGGACCCCCTGGTAGTAAAAGAGTGGTAAGGAAGGTTTTACAATTTTAGATCAAAATTATTTTGGTTTTTCCATAACTTCTCATTTTCTTGGTCGATTCTTTAAAATGAAATTTATGTTTTTTCTTTAACGGTTCAAAACTAAAATATTATTATTGGTTTGCTTTTTAGTATTTTCATATATTATTTTAATTTTTTACATTCATTCCTATTATTTTATATTCCAAAAATGTTATTTGTTTTTATGTTATAAGGTCTTTTTAATATTTTGTTATACATTAAAAATCAAATTAACATATAATTTTAACGTTGTCTTATATTTCCAATTTCTTTGTTAGAAAAAATTTTATTTTTAAATTCTCGGTAAAATGATCAAAATTATTTTCCTTTTATCATTAAAACAATAAATAATTTTCATTTAACTATTGGTCTTACACTGTACTTAGTTAAGGCTCTGACAAAATTATTAGTACAGTTACTAATAACAAACTTTTCACAAAAGGGGCAAAATATGCAATATAGATATTTCGTCCCATTTGGCTTAAAATAAATGATAATTAAGTGGTATTAGTTCGTAAAACTGCTGATTTTATGTTATAGGTTATGTGGTAGAACAGCTGTTTTAACGCATAGGTTATAATACTTTATTTAGATTAATTGTAATTAATAACAAGTAGCTAAAATAAAATTTTTCTTTGTTGACCTAGGTAGGAATTTGCTTTGAATTTTTGTTGTTTATATTACTTGATTTTAAAGAAACGTTGCTTAGTGCTAACATTTACAGAAAAGCCGAGAAATATATTAAAGCATTTGTCTCTCGGTTTATAATTGAATTAATTTGATTAAAAAGGAACAAATTTGTCATACATTCACGTTTAGAATAGAAAGCACATATTTGTGCAGTGTTTGTTTGTTTATTTTATATAATTAAATAAAATTAGATTAGATAAGAATAAGAAGATACCGTAAGGTCGGCATTATTTGGAATCATTTACTGTGGTTCAATAATAATAAACATTACACTTGTTTGTATTATCTTCGCAATAAAACCACTACTTACTGAACTATTCAGCAGACGCTTTTCGCGCTAGGTCAGCGCTGTTTCAATGCTGTGATTTACTGACAATACTGTTCCTCAGGTGTGTTGTGTTTGTGTCACAACACAAAAACTGCAAGAAAATAATAAACAAGTAATATAAAACAAAATTTTTTCAAGTCACTTCCTACTACAGTAACAAAGAAAACTTTTATTTTAGTTTTTTTTTATTACATATATATATATATATATATATATATATATATAACTAGTACAAATATGTTTATACATATGTCAGAACAACAATAACAAGTGGCAAAATAAAAGCGAATTTCCTTGCCATATTCCATTTTCCTTTCTATGTATGATGGACTATTATTTTCGTTTGTTACTATTTATAAGCTTCCTTTTTTTGTCACTTGGGTTTCTTTTTGCTTTCATTTTGCACTGTCCGTTTGTGAAACAAGGACCGATACCGTTAATCCAGTTTGGTTGTTTCTTTTATTCTTTTCATTTATTTTTAATTCTTGAGGATTATTTCTAATATTGTGTGGTATCCATGGCAGAAATTTAAGGTTGTACAAGGTTGTTGGAGGTTTCGACGACAAAAAGAAGGAGCAAAAGAAAAATTCATATACACTTTGAGATATTTACTCTTAAGTATGGGAAAGTTGACTCATTGGCAAAAGCACTAGAATTTGATGAAGAAGATAATCAGTTCGAATCCGGCCTAGATCCCCAAATTTTTATAGTTAAATTATTGAATAAATATTTGAAAAAACTATGTTAACATCAATTGCCATCCATTACAGGTTAAAGAAATGTATTTTAACGTGATTGGATGTATAAAAATATACTTTATTAACGATTGAAAATTTGTGGAAAAGATATGTAAAGAGAGTGTGAGCTAATAGAAGGAATTTTATAATACACAAAATTCTCCAACCAAAAAAATTGTTATTCTAACCTGATGTACATTTCGTTTACCAAGTTAACCATCTTCAGAAGCAACATACAACATTCAATGTGCGTCATGCCTCTGAGGATGGTTACTTGGTATCAACATGTAGGCCTAAATCAGGTTAGAATAAATATATTTGTGATAGAGGTTTTTGTGCATTGTTTATCCACTTTAACGATTTATATCGTATTAATTGCCGAAGACTGTTGCAGCTGAGTAGCACATTGCAGGATTTTTGTTATTGTTAATGTGTTTTTAATATGTTTCCAATCGAAGGTTTGCGATAACATATAAAGAATTATCTAAACGTTTGCCATGCATACCTTTACAAACATTCAGTAAAATTGAAACAGAATATTTTAATAACTGTTGGTCAGAATAATGTTTTATTTTTTATTAAATTTCAGACAAAATGCCGGACATTATCTCCGTGCGAATTCTCAGCATGAATGTTTCTTCTGATGACTCCCTGTCAGCGGTTCTTTTGGTCAACTCTACACAGCCATTTGGAGAGGTTAATTTAACATCAAACGCAAAGGTATTTCATTTAGATATTTATTACTGAAAAATACAAATTTTAATGAAAAGCTTTTACATATGAAATCGTAACCAAATGTTTTATCCTAATTACATTTTATATTTCTGGAACAAACCTTTTTCCTCTACTAACTGATAGATATTTGAATTTAGAATTATGTTATCTATTCTTATCAATTAAATATATTAATGTCAGTATGTTAAGTGAAGTCTAAACGTAATGCAGCTTGTAATGTAATGTCAGGAACAGTTATCTCAGCTAAACCTACTTTAACAGGTTTGACAGCCTTTATTAAAGACTAAACTAGTAATATAAACAAAAAATTTCAAGTCAATTCCTACTTAGGCCAATTTAGAAATATTTTATTTTAGATATTTTTTTGTTAAATAATTACAATTGATGTAAATAGTAACATAACCTCTTTGTTAAAACAGCTGTTCTACCACATAACCATAACATAAAATCAGATGTTTTATGAAATCACTTATGCTATCCCTTAGTCCATTCCTTCTTCCTTCTATTAGATCACACACTCCTGTTTTATATATATATATATATATATATATATATATATTATACAAATTTTATATACATTGTACAAATTTTCAATTATTAGTAAAATACATTTTATTCATCCACTCAAGTTCAAATACATTTCTTTTAACCTATAATGAATGACAATTGAAGTTAATACAGTTCTGTTTTTAAAAAATTGATTTAAATATAAATTATAAAAATTTGGAGAAACGTACATCTCAAAGTTATATATGAATTGACCTTTTGCCTCATCTGGTTGTCGTCGAACCTCCATTGCACAACTTTATATTGTTGCCATGGTTACCACACCCTATCATGAATAATTCTCTAGGATTAAAAATGAATGAAAAAAATAAACACACTTGATTAACGGTATCGAACTTTCCTTCACAAACGGAAAATGCGGAAGGAAAGCGAAAAGAAACTACAACACAATGCAAGTGACGAAACAAGAGAAAGCGTATATATAGTAACAAACAAACAAATTAGTCCAACACTAAAGTAAGGAAAATTGTAAAGGATATTCGCTTTCTATTTTACCACTTAATATTGTTATTTGGACATAATAATGTATATAGATATTTATATTAATAGTAATTATAAAATAAAAAGAAACTCAAATAAAATTTGTCTTTGTTAATTTAAGTAGGTATTGATTTTAAAAAATAATTATTTTACTTGTTCTAAGCCAAATAGGAAGAAATAACAATATTTCTTATCTTGCCCTTATTGTGAAACATTTTTCTCCCGAACAAAACTAAAATTAATTCTATAAATTTAATTAATAAATTAATATTTGAAAAAACTGAATTAACATGTTTCATCCAGTACGAGTTTAACAAATGAATTTAAACTTAATTGGATCGAACAAAAGTACTTTATTAAGATTAAAATTTTGAACAAGATAAGGAGAGTGTAAAAAAACAGAAGGTAATGAAAAATGTAAAAAATTACTCCAACTGTTGCAGACAATATTACGTACTGCTGCAACAATGTTCAACGAAGGTAGGGTGGAGTTTTACTGAACGTTTTTTCAATTATTTGAACAGGTTATCGACTTATTTTGATAGGCCTATCGTTATATAACTTTTTTTTAAATATTTTTTTTAGTTGATATAAAATATATCTAGTAAAATATGAAAAGCATTGCAGGAAAAACTCGAGCAGATATATTCAGGCGAAATCTCTCAAAAGAGGGGGTGTGTTTATCTTAAAGGTTCATGTTTTACATTTTGGTGATGGCGTTACATCTTTCCTATTTTGTAGTTACACATGGTTAGATAACTATAACATTATTTCCTGATATTATAACCGCGGTACAGGTACATTTAATGACGCAAACATTATAGTATATTATTATAATTATTTAATTAAGATTTAAACACTAATCACAACGCAATGAAAGTCGTGCAGAAAGTTGCATCCAGAAGTATGACAGGGAATCATCTGTAGGGAGAACGTTACTCGTCCAAGAAGGGAGATAGATGAAGAAGAGGAGGTTTCTCAAACAAAAAGAGGAAGGTGAAGGTTACTTGAGAGAGAAAGGGAAGGGGAGCTTACTCGAGCACATAGGATCATATGGAGAAGTAAAAACTGTTATTAGGCTGAGAATAAGAGAAAATAGAGAAGGAAGGAGGTTTCAGGAGCAAAATGAGGGGAAAGGAGTAGGTTTGTTAAGAAAGAAAGGGAGGAGGAGGTATTTCGAGCAAAAAGGATCGCACAGAGAAGTAAAAGGCGGCTACTCGAGCAATAGGAAGATATCTGGGAAGGAGGATACTTGAGGACGAAGCGGGATGAGGAGGATATTAATCAATCTTCATCAATGATCCTTCTACACCGAACAAGTTTACGTACTTGTTGAAACATGCATAGCTATTGCTAAATTGCATGTATTGTAACGACTGAGTGTTATATGTAAAAGTTATTTATAAATATGAGGCTATAGTTGAAATGTTATATTAGGCTAAACTAATGGTTTCACTTTTATAAGATTGGTTTTTGCATTTATGCACTGAAATAAAAATATAGAATTGTGTAGCCTCCAAACGCAGCATATTGTATAATTACTAGCATCAGGGGTTATAAATCTAAGGCATTAGGTCGTACTTGAATTGCATTTTTCAATAACAATCGCGTGTTGATTTTTTAACATAAATAAATAACTAGAATGAAAATATTGGAAAGAACCCAAATACTACAAAAATAATAAAAAAATAACAACTTGAGGTTGAACCCCAATGTTCATTTCGATGACCGTGTCATCATTATCATCAGAGAGTCTTATAACAAAATACAATCAAGCAAACAAGAAGTTACAAACTAGAGTGGCCTTTACTGTAGTAAGAAGACAAAGGTCAATCAAGATTGTAACTTCTTGTTTTCTAGATTGTAATTTTGTATCAGACCCTCTGGTGATGATGATGATGATGATGATGATGACTGGTAATCGAAACGTACATAAGGTTTAATCTCAAGTAACTTACTACTATATATATATATATATATATATATATATATATATATATATATTTATTTATTTATTATATTTGTGGTATTAGGTTTCCTTTCCAATATTTTCATTGTAATATATTGTACCACTGTGCTCTTTATATTGTATATAAATAAACAAAATATAAATCTGTCAAAGTGTAAATCTATAAAATGTTTCCTTTAGAATACGAATGTAAGAGTTTTTGCTTTTTTTAAGTGCAGACCATTTTTCTTTCTATAGGAGGTAGAGCAAGAAAGTCCACCGGCGATAGTTCGAGACAAGCGACATTTGGGCAAGGGTAAGATGATGGGTCAAATGGGTCAAATGGCTCAAATGGGTCAAAACATGTGGTCCATGGTAGAAGGGTTGATGGGAGGATGGACGGGGTGAGTATTAGTGAGAATTTCTTGAAACAAATTATTTGCTTTCAAGTATTTATAATCTTTGACTGTTTTTTTAATTCTGTTTTGAAAATCAGGAAATTGTTTGCGAAAAACCTATGGCAAAGTGCTGATAAAATAATAAATTTTGTTTACAAATAACATTCTGTCATTAATAAATTATAGATTGTAGCCTACCTTTTTTTAGAAATTACGTATAGAACAGTGGAGCCCTTTATTAACATAACCTTATTTAGTATTATAACTTTAAAATTTAAAATATTACAATTAATTATATGTATTGGAAAATCTATTGAAATATACTAATGTACTGTACGGAAAATGGTACTGACGAGGGCGAATCAGCTTCACGAACGTCAGCCGAAGTGGGCCTTTCGCATAAAAGGAGGTTATAAAGATTTAGCATGAGAAACTATATTGGAAAGTAATAAAAATTTCAAAAAATTTTCAATAGTTCTCCCTTAGATATTTATTATGATTCATAAAATAACTTTTTTAATTTACTTTTAAATTTTATTAAATTGTAAAAATAAATGTTTAATTATCAAAAACAGCTCAACATAGATAACAATGTGCCGCAAAGAACTAGAAATTATATAATGTCATTAGACTTGTATTTCAACTTACTGCTAACGTATAACGCAGAGAGTTACACGACCTACGAGCAATAAATACACCTGTTATGTGAATGCTTATGTTAATATTTAATCAAACTTACGACTTTTCTGAATATATAGATATTGTATCTAAAAATAATTTAAACATAACCTTTAAACAATCTCCAATTGAAAGCGAAAACATATTTTAGCATTAACCGTAAAATTTCCTTCAGGAAAAGTCGGGAAAATTTGTTAATCTCCGGATTGTTACGGATTCTCGTGTAAATTACATTGTGATGGCGTCATGTAGGCTACTACCGATTCATTCCCGTGAAAATGCCTCCTTTGTACTGTACTATGAGAACTATTGTTTCAAGGAAACTCACGTTAATCAAAATTCTGTGGTAGGTCCTTGAAGTCGTTTTTAGTGAATAGGCCATTTAAAGTTTGACCATTGTCGGTTTCTTCAAATAAATCGTTTTGAGACAATTTTTGTTCTAAACATGTAATTAATTCACCGCTAAATATATAGTCCTTTTAACAATATTATTGTGAGAAAACCTTTTGTTATTTAATATTAAATGTGTCGTGAAAAATTATATAAAATTGTAAACTTATTTACAGAGGAGGCTGTGGAGGAGGAAATCCTTGTGGCGGAGGAGGAGGTGGAGGTTACGGGGGCAAGAAAGGAGGTGGTGGAGGTTACGCTATGAACACTGGAGGCGGAGGAGGAAACTGTGGCGGAGGATATTGTGGAGGAGGAGGTTACCCTATGAACATGGGAGGTGGAGGAGGAAACTGTGGCGGAGGACATTGTGGAGGCGGAGGAGGTTACCCTATGAACATGGGAGGTGGAGGAGGAAATTCAGGATACACAACAGTACTGTATTGCAAAAAGGGCTAACTTTATTTTTATAATGAAATAAATGGATCTTTTAATCTCTTGGTATCATTAAATCCACCAATATTCCAAGTAATATATTGTGTTTATTTCAAATACTTGTTTACTGCTCTTAACAAATCCCGCCAATAGAAATTTCTTCACAGCGAATCAAATCTGATCGCGTCAGATTTTTTATATTTTCTCGTTTTAGATCATGGTGTTAATTAAATATGTGAACTACTTGCCATTACCTCCTTCCACGTGTAAAACTGTCGTTGGTGAAAGCTTTGTCTAGTGGCAGTGGCGTTGTTTCGTAAATTTAGTGATCTGATGTTAATTTTTGGTGTCATACTTAAGGGAATACTAAACCACACGATTACAAGTAACATATTTTATCGTACATAAAGGAAACATTTTTAGCTACATTTTCCTATGCTTGAAGTTTACTGACTACAATATTTAGGTTAATGTTTGTCTATTAGTTTTCCTCAAGTCACGGTTGCCTATTTCGTACCGGAGCACTGTTTCCTAATTCGTACCGGTACAATTAACGGTTGGGGCTACCATTTTTAGGTAACTAGTTGTATAGTAATATAGCCTTGTCCATTTGTGTACATTACTGACATCTTCTGCACTATTCTATCCCATAATAAGCAATGGTTTGTTGTGTGGGTGGTGCTAATGATCACATTAAAAAGAGTAAGAATGGCTACAGATTTAAAGGTAAGAGCCCCGTCTGGAGATGTGGTCAAAATATCCGAATCAGGGTACATAAATAGCGAACTCTTTGTTAAGTGGCTTAATCACTTCATCAATTATATTAAGCCAAATAAAGTTGACAACGACTGTTGATTTTAGATGACCATTCTACCTATTCAAAAAACATTGATGCGTTGAATCTTGCAAGACATATCGGCATAATTCTTTTGAAGCTACCAGCTCATACAACATATCGTTTACAGCCACTTGACAACACTTTTTCAAACCTTTACAAACCTTCTACGCGCAAGAAGTTCATACCTGGCTTCGTTCCGATCCTGGACTGGCAGTAACACAATTCCAAGTTTCAGCTTTGTTGAGTAATGCTTATTCAAATGCTTCCATCATCTCCAACGCCGTAAATGGTTTTTAAAAGAGCGGAAGTTTGGCCACCTAACAAAGACATTTACCCAGATTCAGCATTTAATACTGCTCAAAACCTTCTAGAAGAGCCCCAACAAACAGTGCCCACAACACAGTGGCCTAATGATTCCTGCGTGGCCGAGAACATCAAAGATGTTTGAACTAGTCCCTTGAATACGAGTGTGGAGATGGTTATGCAGAACTCAGCTGACGGAGATTCTTCTTATCCTGAGGCATCTATCAGCTGTTTAAATGTTACGATACTAGAACCCTAAAGCAAAACAAAATAACAAAAATATAAAATGGCTACTAAAGGTAGCTCTTACAACTATGAGCAGTAAAGGAGAGAAAACATTATCAAAGAAAAGAAAATGGTTTTAAATAAAGTAAAGAAAGATCTAATCCAAACACCATACAAAAAGAACCCTTCCTCAAATAAACCATTAAGAAAAAGACAAACAACACTGGTAAAATCTTCTTCTTCTTCGTATTGGATAGGAGAATAAGTCGCATTATATATCTCGAAATTTTGCCAATCATAATCACTTCCAGATTCATTTTGTAAATGTATACGTAATTTCTTAAATTTCGTTCTTCAATCGTACAATATTTAGCTGGCTTGATTTGGTAAAGTGTAATTTATATATTAATAAAATCGCACTTTAAATCAGAAGAGTGATCTGTAATGAGCAGCAGAGTTCGATTTTCAGTGGCTACTTCCAATTTTTAAAACACTCATAATTTTTGCTGTATTGGATAGGAAAATAAGTAGCATTATTTATCTTGAAATTTTGCCAATCATAATCATTTCCAGATTCACTTTATAGTTGTATAGGTGACATCTTAAATTTCGTTCTTCAATCGTACAATATTTAGCTGGCTTGATTTGTTAAACTGTAATTTATATATTAATAATATCGTAGTTTAAATCAGAAGGGTGATCTGTAATGAGTAGCAGAATAAGAATTTTCAGAGGCTACTTCCAATTTTAAATACACTTACAAATTTGCAGTATTGGATAGGAGAGTAAGTCGCATTATATATCTCGAAATTTTGCCAATCATAATCACTTCCAGATTCATTTTGTAAATGTATACGTAATTTTTTAAATTTCGTTCTTCAATCGTACAATATTTAGCTGGCTTGCTTTGGTAAACTGGAATTTATATATTAATAAAATCGCACTTTAATCCAGAAGAGTGATCTGTAATGAGCAGCAGAGTAAGAAGTTTCCGAGGCTACTTCCAATTTTAAATTCACTCACAATTTGTGCTGTAAAGAAGACAGTTATGATTTCATGTTATATTGTTAGGAACGTGCCTAGGTCTTGCATCTTATGTTTTATTGGAGTTGGAAAATCAGTTTATCTATCTTCAAATTTTGCTGGTGTAAAATGTAAGGTATACTGTTAAAATTCACTGTGTACTGATAAACATCACTGACCACCTTACTGTTAAAATTCACTATGTACTGCTAAACATCACTGTCCACCTTACTGTTAAAATTCACTATGTACTGCTAAACATCACTGTCCACCTTACTGTTAAAATTCACTATGTACTGCTAAACATCACTGTCCATCTTACTGTTAAAATTCACTATGTACTGCTAAACATCACTGACCACCTTACTGTTAAAATTCACTATGTACTGCTAAACATCACTGTCCACCTTACTGTTAAAATTCACTGTATACTGTTAAACATCACTGAGCACCATACTGTTAAAATTCACTATGTACTGCTAAACATCACTGACCACCTTACTGTTAAAATTCACTGTGTACTGTTTAACATCACTGAGCACCATACTTTTAAAATTCACTGTGTACTGTTAAACTGTTCTGATTTTATTTATTTACTGTACATTTAGATGTCATTTTTAGTTAATGCAAGACCTAGCCATGAATTTTGTTAGCTGATACAAATAAGAACCTTTACGTGAAAATTTTTAAGCCAAAATAATGGCCGTTGCTAAGCAATCCCATATACAACAATTATCAACTATTACTTTTATTGGGCGTTTTACTGCATTTTTTCTACTACGCTTTTTTTAATTTTAAGCTGAATAGTTAGTTATAAATTCGGCTCAAGTCAATAAGTCTAAACAATTCAAATATTACGAAAATAAATTATGGCGATGTATTATAATTTAAATTTTGAATCGAATGGTATAATTTTTTTATTTCAGAAATGAATTTTAAAAAGTTGATTTTTCTGCACGCAAGCGAGGTCTAATGAAATGTTTGATATCGACTACTGAGGTCTTTTTCTAATAAATTTGTAATAGATTTTTTGTGTTCATGAAATCTTTATATAATTGTAATGTTAATGAATTATTTTTGAATTAATAAAATTTGGTAGTAAAACTAGAATTTGTTTTTAAAACAAGACTGTTTTACAACACATGTAATGTGAAAGGTAATTTATTAAATGGATTAACCTATATTTTTCTGTGCGAAACTAACAGGATAATTAGAGTTTGGATTGTATGTAATTATATAAAATGCTCTTGAATATACAAATATTTTAAAATATATATAAGTATTCGATCACTTTAAATATTTACATTTTTAAGCCTAATAAAAATTATATAATAGCGATTTTTAAATTGTTTTCATATTTTATTTAACGGTGTAGTATTCGTGATAGAAATATACTGTAAAATATTTTATTATAATACAATATAATTTTTAATATTAAAAAATAGATATTGTAATTAATATTAGCCTATTAGCATGTTTCAATAAATTGGGAATCTTGGCTTTAGTTTTTTGAATTTAAAAATTCCTAATTAATGTTGGAATATAAATTCAAGTATTTTATTTGTTTCTACTGTTAATTTAAATAGTAGTAAATAGTACACATTAAACTTTACAACTGGACTAAATTTAAATATGTTTAAAGCGCTACTTTTACTCCTGTAAAAATTGTTTTAAATAATTTTTCAGTTTTTTATAGTATGTAACAGATTTAATAAAACAAGCATTATAAATCTTTCTGTTTGTACAATTTGAATACAGACCTCTGTTGACTGGATAATGAACTGCCTAGGACCTTGGTTGTATGTTAAGAAAATGTCGAGTCCTCGCTAGGCTGTTGTTGTACCGTACACATTTTAACATTAAATGTTAAGTTTAGTTTAGATTTAAGTACTAGGTTACAGTTCAGGCGTAATAATAACCGTCTGTCTGTAACGCTCTTCAAATCTTGAAGGTAGAACTACGTTACATTAAAATACTTTAAAATACAAAGTTAAATCATTTAAACTAGCAGAGTCTCATTAAATTAATTTTTAAGGCTTATTAACTTGAAAAGCATGGGATTGTATGCTGGTTAAATAATTACTCTTTTAAATTCAATTAAAGCAAATTACACTCATTTTATTTAACAAAAACATAATATAAATTATAATCATGATAAAAATTTCTAGACATTGCTTCAGTTACGGATTATTGAACATTTAATATTTGACTTATGAATTTTTACGTATAACCATCAATCAATGAATCAATTAATGGCTGAAAATGGATCTGTACTCGAGTTTACTTGCTTTTTTTATAATAAAATCTTACAATTCAAGGTGAACACAAGTGCACCAAATGATGCATAAATTACATTTATATACTTGTTGAAAAGTTCAAGGTTCATTAATTTGAGTTAAACTGTCTAACATTTTAAATTTTGTAATAAATCTCTAAAGTTTGAAATCGTCCACTTAGCTGTATTTACATGTCGTACCCTCGCATCCTTCTTGTGGAAATGTCTCACAAAATACCTTCAGCGTCCCATCTTTGTACTTGGCTACGTACGCTGTCTTCTACACCATGATTATAACATATTTAAGAAAAGGAATATTACATTAAATTTGGAAAACTAAAGACAATTTCCTAGCTCTCGGATATGTCCGTTGCCTTTCACATTTTGGCTAAAAGAGAGTTAAACTATCGTTGCAAGCAACCTTCCCAGTTACCGCGCATCAGGGGGTGCGCATACCTACTTTAATTTACTTGTTTTTAAACTCTTCCGACAGATGTCACTATCAACCAGAGATCTCATTAAAAATATTTCAAAAAATCACAATTTTTTTTGATATAGTTGTATGTTGTTACAATTTGAATACATTCTCGTTTGTTTTCTGAAATTTCCATTTAAATATGTAACACCATCTAAAGTGTGTTACAAGTATTTTAAGTTTTTTCAAATCTAAATAATAAACAGTAGCTGCTAATTTTAAAGCATATATGTCTAGTTGACAGAAGTTTTTTTAATAATAAAAATGTATAACAGAATTTGTTTATTCTTCGAATGTTCTGATTTAACTACAAATTAATTATTTCAAGCTGTTAGGTGTCTAATATTGACCTATTTATCTATTCAAAACTAAATTCTTTACATGTTTTGTCTAAAATTTAGCCTATACGTAGTCTATATATTAGTAATTTAATAAAGTTATTCACTTCAAACCTAAAAGTAATTCGATTTTCAACTACAATCTTAAAAGTTTTCGTCAGATATCTTACAAGTTATAAGTAGAAGGGAAACGTTTTACTCAATTTTTGTGTTAATTAGGCTATACATAGAGCCCTCTTAATTTTTCAATTTATATTTGTTGATTCCAATTTGTTGTTTTCAATTTAGTATTTGAAAAAAAACTGTGATGTGCAAAGAACTAGATTATAAATATTTGTATAAGCAATTTTTCACGAAAGTGTATAAAAAATAAGTAAATTAAAGAAGTAAACACTACAATCATTAAAACAATATGTTACAACAACAACAACAAATTTATCCTTAATCAAAACACATTTTCGATAACCATGTTGCCCTCGTCAGTCAATCTACAATTGACATGAATAGTCAAACAATGTTCAACATTAAATAAAAATTCAAAATTAGATTGATAAAACATTTTTCTCAGATAATACGAATCTGTTTCTTATGAAAAATTATCTGTGCACTTAAAAAATATAGGCTATATCCACATTTGACAACATTTTCATTTAAAACTAATAAAGTAGCATATTTATACAATGTAAACCTTGAATATAAATCGAGTTAAAAACAAGGAAAGTTATTTTATTGTTGTGTCAAGAAATATAAATCAGACTCTCATTCAAACTGTGCAAGACCTAACGTCTGTCCTGGCTCAAAATAAAGCATGGCCTTGAAAAGTGTGCTAAAGTGTGTAAAGTCTGTCAGCGATTGCAGATCCATCTATTTGATGCACTCGAGAACTAAAACGCACTTTCATACGTGACAGCAAGTGTATAGCGAGGACCGAAAACCGAGGTCCTGGACTAAGACCTCGGTGTGTGCGAGGGCCGCTCTAGGCGGTACAGGGAGTGTGTCAGGACCTCGCTTGTCGGCCCATACAAACTACAGTCACACACACACACACACACACACACACAACACACACACACACACACACAAACACACACACACACACACACACACACACACACATACAAGTAAATACATCGGTGAGTTTTATAATCAAAAAACATCGACGTGATTGGAAGGCGAAATTATTATCCTGGAATGAGAAAATCGACAAAAATCATTCAAACGGTATGATAAATGTTATATGGGTTTATCAATTAGACAGACGTATTTTTACCTAGAGGTATAAAGTCAGGTGCGTAAAAAAAAAAAAAAACATTTTAATATACAAGATTGTTTGTCACTTTACTTTACGCAATTATAAAGTGCTTTTTTATTTTTAAATCAATAGATTAATAGTGCGTATGTTTCTGTAAATTCTCGTATATTGGTAAATGTTTAAATTTTTCGATAATATCTAAGTTTTGCCAGGTGATAAAGTAAAAGTTCGAACTCTTCGACAATCATTTTTAAGTTTTCCTATCGGGAAACACGTTAAGACTTGGATTTGACCTCAGAGATACAATAAATGTTAACAAACCGATTGGTAAATATTACCCCAAAACAGATGGGTAAATGTTAAAAAAACAGATAGGAAACTGTTAATAAATAGATAGCTGAATGTTAACAAACAATGAGGTAAATATCAACAAACAGATGTGTAAATGTCAACAAACAAATAGGTAAATGTTAACAAACAGTTAGTAAATTGTTGACAAACAGATAGGTAACTGTTAACAAGAGATAAATAAATGTTAACAGGAGATAGACAAATGTTAACAAATAGATATGTATATGCTAAGAACAAACATATAGATATTAAAAACATATAGGTAAAAGTTAACAAACTGATAAGTTACTATTAAGATACAGATATGTATAATCAACAAACAGATATGTACATGTTAACAAAAAGATATATAAACGTTGTCAAACAGATATGTATATGAAAACCACAGATAGATAAATGTTAACAAACAGATAAGTAAAAGGTTTAAAATTCATAAGTTGTTTTAACAAATGGACAGGTAATTGTTAACAAATAAATAGGTAAATGTTAACAAACGGATGGGGAAATGTAAACAAACAGATATAGCAATAATAAGATAAATACTGATTCAGGTTGTGAGAAGTAAATAAAATACATGATATTGAAATGTAATTCAGGTAAATCATTGAGAAGTAATGATTGTTTTATTCTTGAAACCAACATTTATACAAAAGCATTAATAAAACCTATCACGTCCCAAACTCTGATGATAGAGGCCCGAAACAGTTTTTTTTTATTTATAAAATGCTTACATTTACCAATTCATATGGGTGAGATTTACCAATATAAGTTATCTATAGTATCATGTAATTATCTACAAATGAACGTTGAAAACGCAACCTGAGGTCAGTGTCTTTAGTGCATCAACTTCTGATTTATGATAACTGTATCAGGATGATGACGTAATTTATAGTTTGCGCAAAAATCTGCAACACAATTGTAGAATTACTTTTTATCTAACAGTAACAGTTTATATAAATATAAACATATTTTAAATTGTCGATACTCATTCTTTTTTGCCTCACTAATTTACAACTTGAAATCTATTAATCTGTTCTCCATTAATGAAATTAGATTCAAAATAGCTGATATTTCTTATTCAATGGAAAAATGAAATGTAATTTTAAAAAATTTATATTGTACATTTGTATATAAATTATTATTGTTTTTTATGTACAATATAAATTTTCTTAAATTACATTTCATTTTTCCGTTGAATAAGAAATATCAGCTATTTTGAATCTAATTTCATTAATGGAGAACAGATTAATAGATTTCACAAAAACAATAATTTATAAAATACATTCGAAGAAAATGTACCAAACTATTCTTCGTGAGAAACAAGTACAGTACAGTCTCAAAATTCCGAGTCTCGATATTTCAAGCTTCCGTTAACACCGAGCGTATTTCTATTAGATATAATATAATATATATTTAAAAGGAAATGGTTTATCGGTCTACAAGGAAATGTTTATAGGCATTCAGTATGCAATGGAAATGAGTCGAGCCTCCAAGAAATGTTTATATCAATGCGATATGCAAAACAAATGAAGTCAGGCTTCCAGGAAATCTTTTTATCAATACGGTAGGCAAACGAAATTAGTCGGGTATTCAAGAATGCATGAATTCGTTTTGCAAAAGAAAAGGAGTCGGGCTTTAAATATATCTTTATATAAATACTTTATGCAAAGGATATGAATCGGGCTTCCAAGATGTATTTATATAAATGCAGCATGCAAAGTTAATGAGTCGAGCTTCCAAGAAATGTTTTATCAATACGGTATGCAAAGGAAATGAGTCGTGCTTCCAAGAAATGTTTTATCAATACGGTATGCAAAGGAAATGAGTAGTGCTTCCAAGATATGTTTTTATCAATAAGTTGTGCAAAGTAAATGTCCAAAAAATATTTATATCAATACGGTTTGTAAGGGAAATGAGTCGGGCTATCAATATATGTTCTTATAAAAACGGTATGCATAGGAATTGATTAGGGCTCCTTGAAATGTTCACATATAGTTCTATAAACGTATTTAGTGCATTTTTAGTTATATTATTACCGTAATTAAAACTTAATTTCTTCTAATTCACAGGAACGTACTTCCGTGTAATCTGAGTCTTCGGTAACCCAAACGTGTCTCGGTCCCATTTGCTTGAACTATCGAGATTTTACTCTATTATCAGATGCAACGTTTGACTTACCTACTTGTGAAAAATCTTTGTTACATGGAATAATTTTTAAACACCACAAAGTTTATATTTTTTTAAGCATTCACAAAGATTGTTAGATAAAGTTAAAGTACACGAAATAATTATTTGTATGGTTTTACAAGAGTTTTAAAATTGTACAATGATTCCGATGTAAACCACTAGATACAAATGATGTATTCATCATATTTATATTAAAAGTATTTTTAAATTGTCTAACATTTTGATATTGTCTCCTTGGATTTCTTAAAACGAATTACAGTAAGATTAAACATAACTACATGAAAAAACTTAGTCTCCTCTCGAAGATACAATCAGCATAAATTTTATTTTTAACTTACAGATAAAAGCAAGTTTGGCTTTAAGCTGAAGCAAGGCGTGGCCACTGAGTGATGTTGCACCTCCAAGTGAAGAAGCGAGAGCTAGAAGAAACAAGTAAGTCTAAGAATAAAGTTAAATTCGTGTTAAATAGTACAATTATGAGTAAACGTGGCAATATATGAGTAAACATATACCGTAGAAGTGTAATTAAAGTTAATTAAGGAACAAGTCAAGCATAAATATAAACTTTGCTAAGATATTTATCTTATATAAAGTGAAACTTGCCTGGCTTTCGATAAATGGACAGGTCTGAAGTGTTCTTATTTTGTCTATTTGGTTGCTAAAACTATCTACCTGAAAAAAACACAATTATCCTCATAACAAATTGTAAGTTATTCATATATGAAATAGATTTTAAATTTCTATTTTTGGTATTATACCAATTTTTTTTTATATAAAAAAAGGAAACGTCTAAAAATTTAGTGATTTTTCAAGTAAAATTATATTTTAGCCAATTATATTTTTGAAGTAAAACCAGTGAATGTAAAAGTTGTCCAAATATTTCCTTTTGTATTATTTACAAAGTTATTGTTGATTTTCTGTTTTCTAATTTGTTATTATTTAATGTTATTATTTAATTTATCTATAGTTTTTCTTATATATATATATATATATATATATATATATATATATATATATATATGTATATATATATATATATATAAATATATATATATATATATATATATATATATATATATATATATATAAAGAACTAAGTCAAAATACAAATACAAGAATTATAATTGATTTTACCATTCAGTTATATTGTATTTTTGATTAATTCAATTGTAGTTTGACTTAGTTCTTTATTAATACACAAGAATACATATTGCGATATATATATATATATATATATATATTCTGTTGTTTTACTTTATATTTGTTAGTGCTAGTATTTATAATCGTTATAGATTATTTTTCAGTTAGGGTCTATATATAACAGTTTAACTAAAGTGTCCTCAACTTTCTCAATACTATTATTATATTAGTAATTAGTTGTAGTTTTTTTTTTTTAGTTACTTGTATTGTTTTTGTTATAATCAACGTTATAAATATCTGGAATATCAATTTACTATTCATATTTAATAGCAGTTGTAGATTTTGTTCTGTGTTTTCGAAGGAACCGGAAAGAGTAAAGGACTCAATCACTGCTAGACACTAAAGTTAAAATTATATCCTGGTTAGATATTTAATTTTTAGGTAATTAATTTTATAATTAAAAAACATTGTTAAAGGGAACATTATAACATGATTAATGTTGTGGAATATTACAGAGGGCGCATTACTGTCTATTAAGTGTCAAGTCCTGCAACGGTATTCAGAGATCTGTGTCTCAGTGAATGGTCGGCCCGCACTGCCATCTATGCCCAAGACTAGAAGAGTTGCATTCCTTACTATATTTGGAGTTAATCTCGACTATATTTGTGAGAGTTTCTTCTCCTATGGGCCGTGAACCTTGACAGAACAACAGAGGGCGCATTACTGTCTATTAAGTGTCAAGTCCTGCAACGGTATTCAGAGATCTGTGTCTCAGTGAATGGTCGGCCCGCACTGCCATCTATGCCCAAGACTAGAAGAGTTGCATTCCTTACTATATTTGGAGTTAATCTCGACTATATTTGTGAGAGTTTCTTCTCCTATGGGCCGTGCACCTTGACAGAACAAAACTTTCTGTGATAATTCAAGCAAAGTACTCAAATGTAATTATCGGCAAATAATAATAACCTGGTATGAATCAAATTTGCTTCAAGAATGAAAATAACTGATTTTATTCAATTTCGATGCCCTGAATTCAGATCTGTTTTTTAGTTTTTTTTTTCTATCACGTCAGGTTTTTACGTAATTTAAAAAAATGTATAATAATAATAATTTACACAATTACTGCACATATGGGTATCTATAAAGTATTTAAACCTCTATGTATGTTTATTTGTTTACCTGAATATATTTTATAAATAAACAAAGATGTTATAATTCAATGTAATTATAAGAGACAATTTAAAAGACTTACCTAGTGTTTACGTCACACTTGAGACCTTTTGCCGTTTTGACATTCTTCTATGGCGGTCGGGGGAATTTCTCTTTATGCACAAGCAGTAATCTGCCATCATTGTTTCATTCCAATTCCCCTGGTATCTTGATTACATGGTTTTGATGACCTGGTAGAATCTTCCACCCTATTCCTCACTCACGGCACCCAGATTTTCGGGGAAATATTCGATATGGCTATATAGAAAATGTACTTTCACACTCATTTTACACCCTAACGCTTTGAAATGTCCTAAAAATTCCTCCAAAATTTCCCTTTAATTTTCGGCTTTATTGTTCCCAAGAAAGTTTTCGGGGACCCTCTTAAACGCCAACCATGCAGAAGCTTCGAGTTCATTCATCGAGAAAGTAAAAGCACGGTCTCTCATGAGTTCTCGAATTTGTGGTCCATCAGATACACCAGCTTTCAGTTTCGCGTTACTTTTATTTGGAAATTTTGTTTAAAGTTACAAATGGATATTGCTTTCATTACTTAAGCTTGTCCCGAATTGCTTCATAGGTCCAAGTTTTATATGAAGAGGGGACAACAGAACTTTCTCTCTAGAAATTAGGGGTTCAGGCAGTACATGTTTTTCTCCTGGTGCAAGATTCCTTCTTAGGAGCCAGTTTTTTCTTTCTCAGTGCTCAGATCGTGTTCTGCTATCCCACTCACAGAGAAAACAGGGATACTTAGTGAAACCGAATTGTTGGCCAAGAAGTTTCGTCAGTACTTTAAAATCCCCACACACTGTCCAGGAATGCTTACGATACTCAATTTTATCTAACATCAGTTTGAGGTTATTATAAGTTTCTTTAAAATCAACAGAGTATGCAAGAGGCAATGAGGGGAGTAAATTTCCATTATGAAGCAATACTCCTATAAGATTTCTCAATGAACTATCTACAAAAAATCTCCAATCAGCAGGATTATATTGAACACCAAGTGCCATGAATAAACCTTCTATATTTTTGCAGTATACAAGTTGATCTGTTTTAGCAAAGAAAGGTATGAATTCCCTCTCTCTATGCCTGAACCATGACAATGTTGTGCCGGGGGATAGTAAATTCTTTCCTTTTAATCGTGATCGTAAAAGTTCTGCAGTAATTTTAAGGAGATCTAAGTCTCTGACTAAATCGTTGAGCTCACTCTGTGTGAACTGTTCGGGCGTATGAGAAGACTCACCTGTTTCAAAAGTGGGATCAGGATTTGGCAATGGCTCAGATTCAGATTCGGAGGAGTCTGTACTACCCATATTCTGAGAGGAGATGGAATTGGCACTTGAACACTATGGGGAATTGGTCGAATGGCTGATTTCAAATTAGGATATTTAACTGAATGTTTGTTTTTAGTATGTATGCCATGAATATTTGTCAAACAAAGTAATAGTCACTAACATGATCGTGAGGTTCGTCCCACAGGGGTATTTATACTGTAGATAAAGTGGGGAACTATTTATTACCTAAGAACCGCATGTTTATGAAGCCTATCAACTATAGTTTGTGTATAAAGAACCAAAATAAATATATGTTTATAATGTAGATCAATACTAGGAAGTCCATCAGATTTTTTCGTAAAAGTATGAGTTCGAGAAAATTTATTCTTATGATTAAAAACAAAATTGACGTGATAGAGGAAAAATAAAAACAGATCTGAATTCAGGGCATCTCAATTGAATAAAATCAGTTGTTTTCACTCTCGAAGCAGTTTTTTTTCAAAAAAATGCATACAACTGTATTAGTTATATTATAGGCCTATGCAAGATAGTAAAGAAGTAAACTACCGTCAGTCAGAAAGTTTATTAAACTCAAGTCTGCGTAGATTTTCAATGCACTATTATTAGCAATATTTAACAGCTTAACTCGTTTACCTATCTCTATAGTTTATCGCCTTAACTTAACTTCTATATCTATCGTAATTTTTCGCTTTAATCTATCTCCTAAGCTATTTCCCTATCTATCACTCTAATTTATAGTCGTAATCTCTCTTCTAACCTATTGTCCTACCATATCTCCTCAATTTATCACTTTAATCTATCTTCTCATCTATTGCCTTAATCTACTCTATTTCCTAGGTTCTTCACCATGAGATATCTCCTTAACTCAAGTCCTTAACCCACCGCTTTGACTTATCGTCTTGACGAATCACCTTAACCTGTCTTGTAATCTATTAAGTTAACCTAACCTGTCTCCTAAGTTTATCGCCTCAACATATATCCTTAACTATTGTATTGACCTACCTCGTTGATTCATTGTTTCGTTCTATCATCTTAATCAGTCTCGTAATCTATCACATTGACTTAACGACGTATCCTATCTACTATGTTTATCTCCTTACATATGTCTTTATCTGTTGGTTTTAACGTATCCCCTTGAATTCTCGTTTCAACATATATTCTTATTTTATTGCTTGACCTACCGTTTCATCCTGTCGCCCTAAACTACCTCGTAATTCATTTACTTGCCCCAACGCTTTAAATTATATCTTAAGTTTATCGCCTTACCATATATCCTTAGTTTATTGCCCTAACATATCTCCTTACCTTATCGTTTCGACATTCTGCTTTAGTCTGTCTTGTAATCTATCAACTTGGCCTTACGGCTTAACCTGTCTCCTAGGTTTATTTCCTTAAATTATCTCCTTATATTATCACCTTAAAGTATCTCCTCAACTTATCGCTTTGACTTAGTCTTAGCCTATCACAGAATTCAACCGCATAAATATATACTCTTAACCTATCCTCTTGACCTAAATCCAATCTATCTCCTAAGCCTATTGGCTTAACATAAACCCTTAACCTATTGCCTTGTACTAACGCCTTAAACTATCTCCTAAGTATATTGCCTTAACATATACCCTTGACCTATCGCCTTGTCCTAACCCCTTAACCTATCTCCTAAGTCTATCACCCTAACATAGGGCTTATCCTTAACTTATTGTCTTGTCAAAACGCCCTAAAATACCAATAAATCACAACAATACTTTCTTATAACAGAACTAAACATACTAACTCATGGAATGTACATTCTATACGTTTACCTTATCGTCAATATCCATGGCTACCTTGTACATGGTGGAGTAGAAGAGCATGAGGGTAACGTTGACCAAGAAGAGGATATCAGTTCCAGGTGTGTGGTTACGCCAAGATGAATAGAAAAAGTGTATGTTAAATAGTACAGCTGACCAAAACAGCACCACGCAATACACGGCGAAGTAGCCGTTGGCAATGCAGTGGTTCTGTCTGATGAGTCGATATACTCTGATGCAGTCGGACACTTGTTACCGGTCGATTCTTTGCAACTGTATTGGCACAGTGTTTCGGACGTCTTTACATAACAATGCAAGCATATTGGTAGCTTCTGTGTAGCGTTTCTTTAGCATCACCACTATGAAGAGGAAGTAGAATGGAACAACACTTCCGACACGGATCATCAGGAATTCCGCGAACTCCTGCCCTAATAGAATACTTTTATGGTTAGTAAAATGGTTTATCGTACGTATTATTTCCATTGTGATTTGTCGGATCATTACCGTGATAAGAGCGAACGTTTCAAAGGCGGCCACTTCTGGATCCGTAAGTCGGAGGATGGCGTCGATTTCGGTTTGGTTGTGAGCAAATCTTATAAGAGCCGACCGTTCCCAAATCTGGTAGTAGAACGCAATGTACGGAAGGCTAAGGGACCTGAAAAGTTTAAGAGGTAATAACGAGGCTTCTGTCAAAGTCATGTGATCAAATCTTGGCAGCGCTATTTGAGAAATACTTTGCAAGTATAAAAAAGCAACCAGACACCAAAAAATGACGTGCTTCGCAGATGGGCCACTTACGTTCGCCCACGGAGACTGTAGTAACAGCACGGAAAACACCAGGTTTTGTAGGTTAATTAGTACACTTTCACGTAACATCTTTGCTTGGGGAGCGCGAACTCGAAAGTGACGCTTAGTCGATAATATCGTGCCCAAATAAATGCATTAATTCAATTTGTGTCCTTTTCGAATGATATATTGACAGGTTTTAACATATAAATTATTTATAAGCCTATTTCAGTTCGCTTTTGGAGTATTTTGATATGCATGGTTGTCTTGGTAACGCTTTCCTTAATTATATACAAACATTTGGCTACACGTTTTCCGTAAGGTAAAGAGCAAAACATAGGGCATTGACAGGGTGATAAGTGTCTCAAGATCTATTCTCAAAGAGAAATCCTGTGTGGTCTCATCCTAAAGAGTTATCCTGAACCAGGACCGAATTTCTTCCGCAATTACGGATCAAATTCCCTTTCATTTACCACGATTTGTCGTGAACAATAACAAAAATGTGTCAGAGACCGCGAAGGAAGTTTTCATATAAAATTTAAGTAGAATAATTTTATATAATAATAATTCTGACTTATATGAATAAAACATCAAAATCAACGGCTATCTCCCCATCTCCTATTTACTCTCCCCCATCTTCAATTTACTCTTCCCCAGCTCCTATTTACTCTCCCCCATCTCCTATTTACTTTTTCCCATCTCCCATTTACTCTCCCACATCTCCTATTTACTCTCGTCATCTCCTATTTACTCTCCCCCATCTCCTATTTACTCTCCTCATCTCCAATTTACTCTCCCCCATCACATATTTACTCTCCCCCATCTCCTATTTATTCCCCTCCCATCTCCTATTTACTCTCCCCCATCTTCTATTTATTCTCCCCCATCTCCTATTTACTCTCCCCCATCTCCTATTTACTCTCCCCATCTCCTGTTTACTCTCCCCATCTGCTATTTACTCTCCCCCATCTCCTATTTACTCTCCCCATCTCCTATTTACTCTCCCCCATCTGCTATTTACTCTCCCCCATCTCATATTTACTCTCCCCATCTCCTATTTACTCTTTCCATCTCCTATTTACTCTCCCCCATCTCCTATTTACTCTCCCCATCTTCCCTTCACTCCATCCATCTCCAGTTACCACGAGAGTTTCATACCCCTCCCTTAGCCTTAGTTGATGAATATTCTCTTAGCAAACCTCCTTATCAGCTGATGCTCATCCATGTTAGCTCCCGCTTATAAATCCTGGAGTAATTGGAGTAATGAGGGATGGAAGAAAATACAAATAATCCCTGACCTTGGATTTAAGTATTAGAGGTTTGAATAGAATAGTTTTAATGCAGTTATTAACACCAAAACGTAGCTAATACAAATACCGTAGTTAGGTGTTGGAAAATTGATTAAATACAAATTTCATTTATTCCAATTTTATTAAAATAGATTCTTAAAAAATGTCAGGCAATTAGGAAAGATTTCATTCAAAATTGTTAATAACATTTACGACTCATTATTATTATATAGAATTAGTGTTAGTAAGATTTATTGACACACACACACACACACACACACATATATATATATATATATATATATGTATGTATTAAATATGGTGATATGTTTTCTTGTAATATAGTTAATAAATTTAAAATATTTCAAAAACAAGAATATATTTAATGAATATATTTATTCAAAGCTTTTCGCCGATAAAATAGTACCAGCATCTTCAGGAAAATAATTATCTAATAAAATATTTTTACAAAAATTAAATCATCTATTACAGAGGTTCCCAAACCGGGGGGCCGCCATCCTGGGGGGGCGTGGAGAAAGTCCAGGGGGGGCGTGGAGAAAGTCCAGGGGGGGCGTGACACCCAAATGAAATAAATAAAACAATTACACTAAATAATTTACTAAGATGTTTGAAATAAAGTCTTTCTACGTTTTCATAATTGTTTTTGTAAAGTTTCAATACAGTTGTGTGGTGTGTGTACCGATACCTCCGTTTGGCCTTTCCATTCTGCCTTTCCATGAACAAAAAAATCTACCTACTCACCGTATAGAGTAGGCACATACTTGTACGAGTTCTTGTCCTTGTACAAGTAGGAGTTGGTATGTACGGCACCGTGGAAATAGGGTATTGCAAAATGGAAAGCTGATATGTGTAGGGGGGGCGTGGGGGTCTCCAAATAACCAGAGAGGGCGTGGTACAAAAACGTTTGGGAACCCCTGATCTAGGATGATTTAATTTTGTAAAAATATTTGATTAGATAATTATTTTCCTTAAGACGCTGGTATTATTTTATCGGAGAAAAGCTTTGAATAAATATATTCATTAAATGTATTCTTGTTTTTAAAATATTTTAAATTTATTAACTATATTACAATAAACATATCACCATATTTATTATATTATATTGCCTTACTAGGCTACTGGTGTTGTGAATATGTGCTCTACAGAGGTTAGTTCTATTAGTAATCCATCTTTAACAAAATATTTAAATTTATATCATGTAACACTCTTAAAAATAAGGTGTTACATATAAATTCATTTATATATTTGTTTTTTATTTAATAATTATATCGTTCCAATATAAAAGAAAATTTTTGTTTTCTGGATGAACATTGTGAAGCTAGCATAGATAGTAGCGCCCCTAGCGGGTAAAAATTTATAATATCGTACGAGTGGTAACTTGGGGTAATTAACCCACATCACCTCATGTGACGTAAGCATGGTCTGATATCGCATGATCTGACGGACCAATCAGAATATTCAAAATAATAAGTAAGGGTGGGAAATTTGAGTTAGCGCGTCCTTGCAGAAACCCCAGTTCTCCAAAAGTCTTTGAACGAGACGGACGTAATGGCACTTTCGGACATAACCTAGAAATTTATAATCTTCCAGTATTTGAAATTTAAGATGTCAAGGCCGGTACCAAATTTTATTAACGAGCTAAAGAAGAAGTCAGAAGCGATTATTTACGTGTATCAAATAAATAAAAGTGTATATAATTTTTGTGTAAGAGCGCTGTGATTCCAGGAGCGATGTGCAGTGGTTAGTGATTCCAAAAGCCATGGGTAATGTTTAATATGTTTTAAAGTGTTTTAAAAAAAGTAATGTGCACAATCAGGTACGTTTTAGATAACAATAAAGAAAATGTATTTTAATGTTAACTAAGTTGTAGAATTTTTAATTGATAAACGGTTAACACATGAGCGGTAGAAATTGTCCTTTGAATAAAAATTCAAAATTAATTTGGAAAAACTTAAGTTACTAACTTGTCGATATAAATATAATTTCAAAGGTTAATAAGTAATTAAAATGTATGGAATAACTAGCAGTAATTAAAAGTAAATTACTCGACACATTTCTGTCTTTTGTTCTTTTGTGATTTGTCACTGATTAATAAATTGTATGACTTTGTAATTTAAAAATTTAAATTCTTATTTCGCAAGTAAACTAGAACGTTACAAACTTTCAATTTTCATTTCAAGTAACCTAGTTCTATCTTCCGAAGATATCAGAAGATCGTTTACAGAAAGACATTATTAGGCCTGGCTGAAAACGGAAAACTAGGAGCCCCTGGTAAGTAAGGTTAATTAATTCGTTAATTAGTAATTAACACACATTTTTAATAAAGCCCTGATAAATACTTACCCCAGGAAAAAGGCTTAACTGCTACAATCAGAAACGTAAAATTCAATTAATGAAAACTAATTGTAATATATTTTTTACCAAACAACGTATTATTAATAATATTGTTCCTAAATGTGCACGAAATCATATTAAAAATAAAAGTAATGTAGCACAAAAAACATGTAAATAAGCAGAAATTCTGTGAGTTAGAAATGCAATCAAATTTTTATATAAAAAACAAAATGAAATAACTTTTGAAATTTATAAATTACATTTAAAACAAGCAATTTTAATGGATAAAACAAAGTGGGAAGAAAAATTTAATAAAATTAATATCTTTTTGTTTAAATATAGACAAAGAAAAATGAACACTCTAACCAAAAAACTAGATATATTAAAAATGAATAAAGGTAAAAATAATGAAGTAATATACAACATCATAAGTTTCACCCCAATTTTGTTAATTTAACAAATACAAAATTCAGCGAAAATGAAATAAAAATTTTTGAAAATAATAAAGTCAACTTTTAAAAAGATATAAAAAGAAATATTGATACAATAATGATAGATACTGAATTGGCGATCAATAAATTAAAAGTAGAGGAACAAGAAAATATGCGAATAAAAACATCACATGAAATAATAAAGTTAATTAAAAATAAAAAAACTAATCATACACACATAAAACAATACTCGCAAATTCATCAAATTAAACAAAAATTACAAACTAATGATCTTATTATGACAAGAGCTGATAAAGGTAATGCTGTAGTTATTATTGATAAACAAGAACATATAAATAGAACCTAAAATTATATATCTAAAAACCAATATACAGAAATAAATAAAGATCCCACAGACAAATATCAAAATGAAATAAAAAATATAATAAAAACATCATCTAAATTATTTAATCAAAAACATACTAATAATTACATAAATGAGAATCCTAAAATTCCAAGATTAAATGCACTAAATAAATTCCACAAAGAAGATAAACCAATTAGGCCATTAGTTAATTCTACAACTGCTCCTTCTTATAAAAAATGATTTAATTTTGTAAAAATATTTTATTAGATAATTATTTTCCTGAAGATGCTGGTACTATTTTATCGGCGAAAAGCTTTGAATAAATATATTCATTAAATGTATTCTTGTTTTGTAAATATTTTAAATTTATTATATATATATATATATGTTTAAAAGAAATGATAAAAAATACAAATACAAGAAAAATTTATAGAACGTACAATTCAATTATTATTATTACTCATTACATTTATTAATTTATTATTAATATTATATGCGAATTTCATGTTGCTACCTTTAAACAATTTTGTGATATTTTTCATTTCATTACCAAAAAATGTAAATGAACTTCATATGATATTATCATAATTATGTTTGTAAATTAAATTAATATGTTGTGTCTTTAAAATATTATAATTAAGTTTATCAACAGTTTTAATTTTATAGCCATTCTCAATTGCAATTTGATAAATAATGTTTTTCTCTCTCATTTTATTTTCATTATTCATAGATAATTTATGTAATCTATATAATAATTTGTATAAGGCTGCCATTTTCTGATTATACGGATGATTAGAATTATTAGGTAATATTTGGTTACTTTGTGTCGGTTTACGATATATGTTATATTCAAATTCATTATTATGTCTTATAATTGTTATATCTAGAAAGTTTATCTTATTATTGTTTTTCATTTCATAAGTAAAATTAATATTTTTATTTATTTCATTTATTTTATTTATTAAGTTTACACCATTATTATTAGATAAACACAAACCATCATCTATATATCTAAACCGATAACAGTTTTTATCAAATTTCTGTATAATTTTATTTATTTTATCATCTATACATTGTAAAATTATTTCAGATATTATATTCGATAAAGGGGAACCCATGGCTAGACCATCTTCCTGTTTGTAAATTTTATTATTATATGAAAAATAATTTTGATTTAATAGTATTTTTTAATGTATTTATAATGTCTAATATTAATTTTTCATCTTTCTCATATTGCTCTTATTTAGATACAAATTTTTAGAATAATGGGATTTAGAA
The DNA here is from genome assembly GCA_036971475.1 of Prosapia bicincta. Lineage (NCBI taxonomy): Eukaryota > Metazoa > Arthropoda > Insecta > Hemiptera > Cercopidae > Prosapia > Prosapia bicincta. The sequence goes on from JBAIZL010000004.1 coordinate 13,704,772, forward strand.
AAATGTTTAAAACATTTTAGTAATTTTTTTCGATTATAGTTTTTAGATATGGTTGATTTTAGTTCTTTAGTATTCCTGATGATGTTGGTACTGTTTGCCAACGAAAAGCTTTGAAATGTACATTCAATAAATTATTCTTGTATTTTTATTTTGTCTTATTTCTTTATTAATACACAAGAATACATATTATTGTATATATACTGATAAATGATATTGAACAATAACATTCTAACTTAATGATGTACAATATCTAAAATAACATAAACTTCATGTTAAAAACAGCGGTTTTATAACATAACCTATAACATTAATCAGCTGTTGTATGGAACCATATGTTATCACTTAATTTAAGCTAAAATAGTTCTATGCCTCGCGTATATACAACTATATAGATGTGTTGGAGCGTGAAGCCGACTGGGAAGTATGTTTGACGCAATTTGTCTGTACAGGCGCCCCAAAAATTATTAACCTAACTTTTTT
>JBAIZL010000004.1:13710251-13725251 GCA_036971475.1 Prosapia bicincta
TAAAATTATTAGAATACTTGAATGGGAAAAGTTATACAAATCAACAACCTAGCATAAAAAGTTGCAAGTGAAGCTGGTTTGAAAATAATAATTTAAAATTATTATACAAAAATGTCAGACGATATAATAATTAGTGATGAATTAATTATAAAATTATAGAAATTAAATAAATATTGTTCGATAACAAGCAACCGTCAAAAAGTATATTTTCAACATTAATTGATAAATTAAAATATGTATGATTTCTCTCTATCTATATAAATGCTGATTTTACAAGTGGTGGGTTATTAATAGGATCTAAAAATGGTGTTTAAAATTAGGCTAATGTTTCTAAAGACATTACTTGCACAATGGGTTACATTCTCAGTAAGATATATTGATCAAAATGGGTGGGGTTTATTTGTCGATTTTAAATGTTTAATATGAGAATTGTCTTTATTAATTGTTACATGGTAATTTTTTCTTTCATAATTTGTTTTTTATATATAAATAATGGGAAAATGTTCGAAATTTTTAATGCTAAACCAGGAAGAAATGTTTAATGCTAAACCAGGAAGAAATGTTTAATGCTAAACCAGGAAGAAATGTTTATTGCTAAACCAGGAAGAAATGTTTATTGCTAAACCAGGAAAAAATGTGTAATGCTAAATCAGGAAGAAATGTTTATTGCTAAACCAGGAAGAAATGTTTATTGCTAAACCAGGAAGAAATGTTTATTGCTAAACCAGGAAGAAATGTTTATTGCTAAACCAGAAAGAAATGTTTATTGCTAAACCAGGAAGAAGGTTTATTGCTAAACCAGGAAGAAATGTTTATTGCTAAACCAGGAAGAAATGTTTATTGCTAAACCAGGAAGAAATGTTTATTGCTAAACCAGGAAGAAATGTTTATTGCTAAACCAGGAATAAATGTTTATTACTAAACCAGGAAGAAATGTTTAATGCTAAGTCAGGAAGAAAATTTTTGCTATGTTGTTTTTTGATCATATGGGGTTGTCTTGAGGGACGGGAAATCTTAAACATGCATAGATTTTGTATAAATTGTGAATATTCATATGGGAAAATTGGGGTACAATTTTATATCTTGAATAGGTGAAACATTCTGGTGAAATGTGATTTATTTGCGTAGGTGATTTTTCTTATGAAATTATAAATGTTAATATGTTTCTCTTTTCAGGAATAATTTTGTGTAATTTTCTATAATATAAATTCAACTGTAAATCGTAAGTTTTCAGGATATAAGTGTATGCTAGAATTAAGTATATTTTTCAAAGAGCTACATTTCAAACCAATGGGTTTAAAGGGTTAAAAAGACATTAAAATATTCAATAACTAAGCTAGGGCAAAGTAATAACGAAATAAGTAATATTTTAAACTGCAAAGGTTTTGTTGTGTTTTAGAAATTCTGTAAATGGAAGGAAGTAGTTTTGTAAGAGGTTAAATTTTGTAAAATTGAGTAGTCGGTGCTAGAGCTTAAATTGATACAAATATAAAAAGAGTGTTTTTTACTAACTTCCAAAAAGGGTTGAAATTTATTTAATAAACAATTTTGTTATACCCTCCAACACCTTGGTCATTGGGGTAAGATGCCTAAAAAAAATCATTCCTATTGGAACAGTATCCAAAAGCTTAAATTCCCACGAGTTAGCGGGATTTTTTAAAATAAAGTCCAGTGACTGGTTCTTTGGCAGATTTTGGCTAGAGTTAGCACACGGCTGACTTCGGTCGGCGATGCTTGTTATCTGCGTGACGGTTGGCAGGGCCAACACACACACATACACATACACACACACACACACAATTACACACTCTTAGCATAAACACACACACAAACACACGCGCAAAAACACACACAGACATTTAAAATTACACTTTCACAAATAATATGAACCTAAAACAGGATTAATTGAACATTTAACCATAAATAGTTACAAATACTTGCGACTGTGAGTTTTTTACACAAAACGTAACCTACCACAATTTTTTAAATAAGAATCATTACCTATTATTAAATATTGGGGTTCTGTAGTAATTCCTTGTAGCATGTTGCGCTTTACGCGAGTAAGAACTAGGTTAATCTGCAAATTCCGCGTCACAGGAGGTTGATAAGGAACTTTATTAGGGAAGTTGATTAATTGATGATTGGTCTCCCGTCACTGTGAAACTTGCTTAATTAATATCCAGAGCATAAAACCTTCCTTGGTTTCTAATAATTTTGCGAAACATTGGCCACCAAGTTCGTGATTTATAGGGTGGATGGAAACTCGTTTCTTATTAACCCTTTCCGATTATTCCTATTGTGATGGCAAGTGTAAATTAATAGGGAAGTACCTCAAGTATGGGTATTTTTACTTAACGTTTAGTAGTATTGTTCTCATATATATAGTTAGGCTCGTCTGAATGTTTCTCAGTACTTTCTTAACCTCCCGTCTCTTCCATATTAAGGCAACGTCTAATGATTATACAAAGACCACAAGAAGGGTAAGTGGAAACAGCGATATAATAATATAATGTTTATAGCCCACCTTGGACTGGAGCCAACTATAACTTACCACTGCTTTTGTTATTTTACGAAGTATAATGAAGTTTAAAAAATAATAATTTTATTTATTCTCAAATGTTCCTCTGTTATTCACCATTAGCTAGTTTATTTGTAAATAAAATAAATTTATTTGTTTTGGCGCCAAATTTGTATTTTTAACCGTTGAATTTTAGTGAAAGGTTATATTTATATAAATAATTTTGAAACTATAAAAAAACCATTAACAAGAATATATCTAGTCAGCTTGTTTTCATTGTGACAAGAAACGTGACAATAAAAACCTTAACGATTATAAGAGTTAAAAGCCAATGTAACTTTTCATTTCAGAAACTTTAATTCCTGAGATAATTTCATGATTTATGAGGGGCGAAATTGAAGTACGTGTGAAAAGGGTAATTTACGCATCCCTCAGGAGCACATTTTGCTAATGGCTGAAACTTTGGCAGTTAGAAGTTGGGTTGTTGTTGAAAGCAATGCTCGAAATTTATCGTGATATTTTTAAGACTAAGAATTTTATGAGAGGTTTTTTAATTATTAGCGTTTGAATTATTGATTTCTGCTTAAAGAGATTGCGTTGTAAAGGAGAACTGAATTATTAATCTAAGCTTTAGATTAAGGTTATTAAATTGTAATTTTTTAAAGGTTTATAATTTTTACATTACAAACATTGTTCAAAGTATCCAACACAGACATCTATGTTTTATATGTACGAAAAACGTTTACTGATAAATACTATTGTGTTACCTATTTTTGTCGAAAACATTTTTCTGAATGTGCTTAAAGGATATGTTTAAATAAAAATATTTAGCAACAAACACTTTCCTTCATTAATGTTTTTTTTTAATTCCCAAAATTTACAACATTCTTTATCCACAAATTATCAATTTATTAGGTATATTTAGGGTTAAAATATCGACACATCGTACATTCAATAATAATTCTTTAACTTTCTAAAACTAGCTTATGGCAGTTGGAAAAAATTGTAGTTGGAGACGAGAAAGCTGGAAACCGTCAGTAAGCGTTTTTGCGTAACAGCTGTTGCAAAGTGAAGGGCGGCAAAATTCTCGCGCTATATATCACGTCTCAACAACAAGCAATTTCGCCATACATTATTCTCTGACCGACATAAGGGCTTGTTAACTCACGTGACGCTCTATAAGCTCTAAACCTTTCGCCAAAGTTACGACGAACAAAAACTAAAAGATATAATAACTGTCGAAGTTTTTTTGTCATTTTATGTCATAACGAATTTTATTTTGAACATTTTTTTTATGATTTCTCATCATATGATACCTGTAAGATTTAAAACAATATCTTACTCATGTTTAATTGCAAGCCTTGGTTTTTTGTAATAGTGCTAAGTTGTTTAAAAATAAACGTTTGTTCACATATAAAATATTATTTACACTTTAAAAGACTTACCGGAGCAGTTGTTTACATTATACATTCTATCTAACAATTTGACTTAGACAGACTGGTTGTCTATTGATATCGTTCTGAAGAACGATAGCTTGCATTAAAGTTCACGTTTAAATTTTCAAAAAGATACTTAATTTAAACAATTTAAACAAATTATGCTTAAAAGTCTTTTTGACAATATTAACCTAGACAAAAATTAATTTACATCCTCTACAAATTATTAGATAACGCTAGGTTAAGGTGCATACTGGCTACTTTCGTATGTTTACTGATTGGAATTACTTTAAAAATAATTAATCAAGAACATACTTTGTCAGACACTTGTCTCATTGAACATACCTTGGATTAGTTATAAAATCGAAACAATTACCGGCTTTACTCCTTTAGCATAATTACATTTTGAAAGCTATAAATACCAAACTGTTTCTTAAATATTACAAAACACCTTTTTACTTGTTAATAAATTTTTGAAATGTACATAATTAAAAATTTAAATAAGCCGTTTAACTAACAACCCACGGCCGTCTTCGCTGAAGGCTAGACCAGAACAGAAGCATCGGATGCTATAACATTCAAAATAGACAGCTTTGATTGTTTACTAATATTTACCATATGTCAATCTTCAAAGCTTTCTAATAACAGTTTTGGAAACAAATTTTTTTAAAGCTAAAGAGATTTTACGATCGCTGAAAAAAAAATATTTATGCAACATGCTAAATTAAGTACAAAAAGTTTGCATTTTACTTAATATAAATAAAACCTGATGAGGTTTTCACGTTCTTAAATGTAAAAATAATACTGCAATTTTGATAATTAATACATAAAACTGTATGTGCTTACATTTTCCATTTTTGTTTAAAAGGCCATTAAGATCGTAATTATATGTAATACTTCACCAAATGGTATTCCACTTCGATTTTTCTCTTCACTGGAACATACGCCGTGAAGAAGGAACAAGTGAGACCCCTAGCGAAACATAAATACAGTTTAAAACTTAAAAATGTGTAACGTAACCTTTACGTAACCACAGACGCGAAACAGAGTAAATTAAACGTTTGGTTCACATTGCTACATGAATATACAACTAGATTACAATACAATAAAAATATCCAGTTAGGTTAAATTCGGTTATAATAAAATAATATAACTCCACTAAAGATGACACTGAAATCGGAAACGGTTAAATAATCGTGCAATATTAGACGGACGTCCAGCTTAACAAATGTGACAAAAAGACTGTACAAGTTTTCTTCACTGCTACATTGACACTACGAGATTTTATAAATTACATCTTTATCCGTATACAGTCATTGGAGTGCAAACGCTAAATTTATTAAGTTCAACAGTTTTACACTTTTTAGTTAGTTTTTTATAACTAAATCTCTCCTAACCAGCACTTAATAGGTGTGTTGTATTACAATATAGGTACAATATACCTATAATATTTAGGTATGTAGTAATGTAGTGTAAAATTTTTCGTTTTTACTTAAATAACTCTAATAACTCAGGATGATATTTGTAAATTGTTGCCATGTTTCTAACGCCATAGGTGAAGTAAATTTTTATGAATGGTTTATGTTATGTGGCACTCCAAATCATATGTTTCATATTTAGAACACGTGAATGGAAGTGATTTGAGTTGATCAAGTTTTTAGAAAGATCTTTTATAATGAAGCTATTCCTTTTAGACCAACTATTAAATTTCCTTGCATAATTCTTACAAGCACTTATAGGTTTGCCCTTTAGCGCTTTAGTCTCCGCCTCCCCAAACAATAACGCTAGGTCCAACTATCGGTTTAGCTCTCTTTAAACTTCTCACTGTACTGATTATAGATCAGGTAAAGGATCTATGGGTTGAATAGTGTTTGGGTAACTATTACCTATGTGGATTTTTATAAAAAGTAGGGTCTTATATCGGATGATTGTGAAGTAGAAATTGGTAAAGGGGGCGGTTATATGAATAAAAGTTTGTTCATAAATAAAACGTTAACTTCAGTGTCGTTGAAAATATTGTTTGTGAAATTTATAAAAAAAGGGTAAAAAGGGTAGTAATAAAGTGTTCAGGTAGTAATTAACACAAGCACCCCTACGAGGCATTAGTTATAACAGTTTACAACAATACCGTTCCCGCGAAAACACTGGCGATGGGAGTATTATGAGCTCTCCTACTCAAAGGTTCTACAGAAAGTCCAATTACAGCCCAGTATCGCAGCTTCATTCCACGTTTAGTGGCTTTAAGCGTAACCTCTTAACTATGCAATGATGTTTTGATTGGCGCGTAAAATCCGTGCGTTATATTATGCAATGCAATCAGGACGACCGTTTGAAAGTTATTGTTAGTAACTAGTGTGGACTAGGATGTAGGTTTTAATCCTTAAAATAAAGGATTGGTCCTTACACGAGTAGAGATAGCTCATGGACGTCCTTCTGTGTCAACTGGTGACTCGTAGGTTGGCCAAATCAGGTCCTGGAGAGACTCAAACAAATAACCGAAGTGGGTCGTTGAGCCACCAACACAAGAGTCCTAAGGCTGCTGTCATTGGCCCGGTGCTGTACCTTCTATGTACAAGAGATCGGTAATCGGGGGAGGCAATTATAGTGACCATCACAGACGTCTCTATTAATGAATGAGCAACTCCTCCCTTATAGCAAAGAGGTGAATTGCCAAGGTCTAACGTTTGGCGCTAAACTGAACTGGAAATCCTCTGTGAAGAAAAAAAGATAAACTGGAGATCCGGTACACAGTACTAGCGTGACTCACAGGTCGGTATTCCGAGTTGAGCCCCTACAATAAATGACTGGTGTACAAGCAAGTACTCAAACACGTATGCAGATACGGGTTACCTCTCTGGAGATGCTCCACGACCATCAATATGCAAGTTATAAAGTGTTGAGAGCCATAGTAAGGGATTCATAGTCCGTTCCAAAGCTCTGCTGTCATAGGGAGCTCAAGATGGTAAGCGTGAGAGAGGATGCCACCGTCGCTGCAGTGAATTACTTCAAGCGGCTATATTACCCCAAGCTCCGTAAGGCTGGCTTACAGGGTGGCATTTTGCAGACTTAAGAGCCCTAAGCCTTTGTACCTAATTCCAAAGCAACACATTAACTGATGTGCAACTAAAATAGATACGGCGCCGTTCACTGGAACAAGCTTGGCATCTAAGAAACAATCATGAAAAAATTTAGTTTTGGCATTTACATTACTAATTATTTTTAACACCGTTTTGAATGACTACCATTACATGTAACAGGGCATACTTGAGTTTGCATGCAAAGCCATGTTGTGTATTCAATGTAAAAGATTGTAAATTTTAATGTAAAAAGATTTACATATTCTGTATTGAATTAGGCATATACAACTTTAAAAGCCAACATTGAAAAGAAAAGAAAAAGAAGTAAAGAATAAAACACAATATTCTTTATTTGTCATTACATTATTTGTCATTTAATCACCAGTCATATATTAGTAACGGTACAAGCTAGAGGGAGTCCAGCTAATGCTTTGACTTAATCATAAAATATTATAATAAGGTCACGTCGTCTATACTACCACTAGGAATGTAAACTATGGGATGATACACAGAGAAGAAATTGTTTAATTATATTTGTTAAATATTTTGCCATGTAACGGCAGCATTGATTTCCGGAGGACCTTAAATAATTAAATGAATGAAGTTGACGTTTTGTACATACCTCACTGGGCGAAGTACCACCACTTGTCGGACAGTTATTCGGGTGCACCCTTTCCCGCACTTATCAATTACCTGTTGAACTTAAAGAAATCACTTATATTCAAAATGTCACTATTAATGTCAAGAGTACCTTCGCCACACGACAGGAGAAACAAAGAGAGAGAAATGGTCTAAACCGAGCCTCGTTTAGAACACACAAAAACTACGTCACGTCGAGAGTGACGGGAGAGATGTCGTTTAACCGACGATTCGAAAGGAACTGGGCCGTACCGAACCTTGTAAGAGACAAAGGTTGGCCGATAAGGAGTCCCTCTCTGAAGCAGTTACACTGTCTTTTAAATTATCTTTAATTTAAAGAAAAGTACGTAACATACCGGGGGGCCTTGAATCCTCCTAGGATTCAAAGAAGAATACAATATAAGCTACCCCAGCATGAGAGAAAAGAAAACAATAATTATCAATAAACAAACTGAGAGTTCTTCACAAAAACAAATATACACTAAATAAAATAAAAATTCCTTTTCTAGAAACATGAGAAAAATAATAAGTTTATACTGCACTAATGGGCAAGGGGAAAACCTTATGAGAAGGTCGAGTTATAAGTTCTTGCTGTGTCTTGAGCTGAACAACTCGCACCACACTGTCTGTGCCAGGGAACACTTGTGTCACTCTTGCCAATGGCCAAGAGAGAGGCGGAGTAGGTTGATGCACTAGCACTAGGTCGCCCACACGCAGGTTGTCTGTCGTGTCCGTCCATTTGGTCCGCTGCTGTAGAGTGTGAAGATATTCCAGCTGCTACCTTTTCCACACTCGTTGGTGAAAAGCATGGACGAGGTGCCAATGATTAAGTCGATTAGTAGGGACTTCTGCAAAATTTCTTTCGGGTACGGCGACGAGTGGAGCTCCAATTAAAAAGTGTCCTGGGGTTAGAGCAGTGAGATCGGAAGGATCGTTAGATAAAGGTGTGAGTGGTCGAGAGTTGAGGATTGACTCGACTTGAGTTGTCAGAGTCATGAATTCGGAGAGAGTTAGAACGTGTTCACCTATGACGCGACGCAAGTGATGTTTAGCGCTTTTAATTGCGCTTTCCCATAGCCCTCCTTGATGAGGTGCAGCAGGAGGATTGAAATGAAAATTAACTCCACGTTGAAATGAAAATTTACAAACGAGATTTTGTCCTGAGGTCCTGATTATAGATCGTAGAGCATTGTCAGCTCCCACAAAGTTTGTTCCGCAGTCGGAATAGACGTGTTGACAAAGACCTCGTCTAGACACAAATCGAGTCAATGCTGCGATGAACGCGTCCGTCGAGAGATCAGTGACCACCTCAATGTGAACAGCTTTGGTGACAAAGCAAACAAAGACACAGATGTATGCCTTGATGGTTCGAATAGAGCGTAGATTATGTACTTTTAGAGTGAAAGGACCACCATAATCAATGCCTGTGTTGAGAAATGGGCGAGTAGGGGTCAGTCGAGGTTGAGGTAAGTTTCCCATAAGGGGATTTTTATTTTTAGGTCGGTGCTTAAAGCACACAATACACTTGAAGACGCGTGCACGGATTACATTCCGAGCACACAATATCCACGCCTCTTGTGCGAGAAGTGATTGAGTGAGTTGAACTCCAGAATGAAGGTACTTCCGATGATATAGGTCAATCAAGGAGTCAACAACAGGGTGTTTCTTAGGCAAAATCACCGGATGTTGCGTCTCATAACGAATCTGTGCTGCTTCGAGCCGTCCACCAACTCGAAGGACGCCATCACTATCGAGAAATGGTGTTAATCGTCGAAGCCTAGAAGATACCCTGTTAGGAGGGGTGTGTCCTAATGCCTTTAAATCTTCGATGAAGGAGGATGCCTGAAGTAATTTGAACATTCGGATTCTGGCTGAGTTCAACTCCCCCGTAGTGAGAGGTCCAACAGTTCTTCCTAAGTGACGAGAGTTGTGTATGAAACGCTACAAGTACGCCATTACACGCTGTAGCCGACTAAAGCTAGAATATTTTCGCAGCTCGAAGCCACCTCGAAGTAAAAGAGAAATGAGCTGAGTTTTCAAATGAAAGGCCTCATCAATGGAATCACCACCCGCAATAATGTCGTCGACAAACGTTTGTGTGCGGAGTACTTCGGCAGCCTGAGGGAATAAAGCACCTTCATCGGAGGCGAGCTGATGAAGAGTTCTTATCGCCAGGTAAGGTGAACAACTAAGTCCATAGGTTACTGTGGTCAATTGATAAGTGGAAATAGGTTGATCGACATGGTCCCTCCATAGGATCAGCTGATAAGGTTGATCATCAGGGTGGACTTTGATCTGACGATACATCTGACGTATATCGCAAGTAAAAACCACATTATGATAGCGAAACATGAGTAACAGATCACAAATGTTGGTCTGCATTTTCTGTCCTGTCCACAGGGTGTCGTTGAGAGAGAAACCGTTGGATGTTTTTGCACTGGCATCAAAGACTGTTCGAAGGCGAGTAGTGGTGCTGGATTCCTTTAGAACCCCATGATGAGGTAAAAAGTAGTGAGGTGAGCTGAGCTGAGTGTTTTGGGCAAGTATCATGTGTCCAGAAGTCAAATACTCAGACATGAATTCTGCATAAAGTTGCTTGAAGCGAGGCTTAGAGTTGAACCTTGGTTCGAGAGATTTTAATCGTACTTCCGCGTTCTCGCGAGAAGTTCCGAGGAGGTTTATCTTCTTTGAAAGGAAGTCGGACACAGTAACGACCTGAACTGTCGCGTGTATGAGTAGCGACATAATGAGCTTCACATGCTTGATCATGTGGTGAGAGTTTTGAGGTGAAGGGCACTTCTTCATGTTGCCAGAATTTTTGTAGAGAATTGTGCAGTTCCAAGTCATTCACCGTGAGTAATGTGGTGGACATACTAGCACTAGATTCCCTTTCACAGGTAGGCAGACATGGAGCTTCTCCCATAACCATGAATCCAAAGTGAGTGCCTATCAGGCACGGCATATTAGAGCCGAGAGAATGCGTAGTTGGAGTCAATATTAAAGGAAAAAGAGCGCCGCCCAGAAGAATATCAATGCTACTTGGCAAATGAAAAGTAGGGTTGGCAAGCGTATAAGATTGTACCTTATTTAGTACTTTAACGTCAATGTGAGTAAGAGGTAAATCGACGCAAATTTTGTCGAGAATGAGAAAATTATGTTTGGCAGCTATTACTGTGCCATCGAGAGTGTGCACGCCTAAAGAGATCATGCCCCTTGAGCGAGTAAGAGTTTGAGAAAGTCCAACAATGTTGTGATTACTTCTCGTTCGAGTTACACACATTAGTTGAGCTACTTGCTCTGAAATAAATGAGGATTGGCTTCCTGAGTCTACCAGATCCCGGAAAACATAAGTCGTCCCGGTAGGAGAGGAGAGTTTTACTAAAAGTGTGCCCAGGAGCACAGTTGTACTTTGAGAGGCAGGATTAGTCGCCTGAGAAGTCATACTAATAGGTGACTGAACAACTTCTGTTACACCTTGGTCCTGGGAAATAGAGGACTTTAATGGTGTATGCTGAGGCAGGTGATCGTTATCGAAATGGAGAAGAGTGTGATGTTCCTTTTACATTGAAAACAAGTCGATTTGGATTTACAAAACTTCACACTGTGAGGGCCCAAACATGAAATACATCTACTATACGACTTCGCGATCTTCAAACGCTCTGTCGGAGATTTGGCCTTAAACGTAAGGCAGGAGTAGATTTTATGGTCTGTTCCTTTACACAGAAAACATAAAGGATGCTTTGTTTCAGACGCTGTGTCATTGACAGAGTTACAAGTCATCAGCGAAGTCCCCTTTCGGTTAACCTGAGTCTTATACATTAACTGTTTTCCCTTTGAACTTTGAGGTGAGTTTGAAGGTAATGAGTTAGCGTTGAGAGTTGAAAAGGAATGTAGTGTCGCGTGTTCAAGTTCACTACATTTTTGTGAGAGGAAGTTGATAATTTCCGCAGGTGTTGCCAGGGTCGACGTGTTATCCCGTGATTGTTCAAGCTTCTTCAGTATAGTAGAATCCAGCTTGCGTAAAATCATCGCTGACAATAAGGGATTGTTACTCGCGATATCAATTTGTAGCCCCTTCAAGGCTTGGGTGTTCTCTGTGTAACTTGTAACAAAGTTACGCATTTGGTTAGAAGTGTAATTGATATTCGGCAAGTCGAGAATTCTATTGAGATGAATTGACATTAATCGTCTTGGAGAATGATATCTCTCAATAAGAAGGTCATACGCGACTTGATAATTAACTTCCGAAATAGGTAAAGAGTTAATTAATTTTAATGGTTCACCTGAGAGTTAACTGAGCAAATACTGTAGTTTGGTGACAGCATTGAGAGATGTATTTTTATGTATGGTAGAGTCAAAGAGATTTTTTGAAAGAAATCCATTCAAATGGATCACCCGTGAAATGTTTGAGTTCCAATTTTGGAAGTCGCAGTTGGATTTGCGACGGGAGTGAAGAGCTAGCTTCGGTTTTTTGCCTAGCATCTTGTTTCGCTTCTATTGAAGCAACAGTGTAATTTATGCGAGAAACAAGATCATTAACCACAGCCGAAGTTGAGAAATTGGGAATAAAATCGTTATCTTTTTCCAACGAGAGTTCATTGAATAAGTCCAATGTGTCTAAAAATTCTTGTTTAATGCTAGCGACAGAGGGAGCTCAGATCATTAATTTCTGCATGATCGCTTTATCAGAAATATTTTGCGTGAGATCATAAATAGATTGGATCTGGGAAAATGGAGCTTCCTTCTTAGCAGTGATTACCCTTAGTGATTCGGCCATTTTTTAGAATTGAATTATATCTACAATAACAATAAGGCTCTTTAAATACACTAACAAAATATGCTATACTAATAGCAAGAGCGATAGAGAAAGCATAAACTAGTTTCTCACAAAGAAATGTAAATATTGAATGTTTGAACTTATGAACGGACCTAAACAGTTGAAGTAAACAAATGTCTTTTATTCAAGGTTACAATAACAAGATATCTTCCAATAATTGCAGTCAAAAAAACGTTCAATACAAATTATGAAAAAATGTAAATATTTTAAAAGGAAATATTACAATTACATTGGACAGCATGTAACTGAATGATCTGCTTCAAAACAATAAGCATTAATAAATATAAATTTGCAATTTACAAGCAGTGAAATCATAGGTGACTTCTTTTACCATACTAAATAGCAGAAAATATTTATAAATATATTAGCCTATTAACATAGTATGAGTGAGAAACATAAACTTTGAATCATACGAAATGTTTACAAATAGACAAGCGTAGTTAATTATAAAGATATGCTTTCAGAGAGGGTTTGTTATAATCTACTGTATTTGAACAGCTGATAGATAAGAAATTGAGTGAGGTAAGCCTTGTAACAAGGACAAGATATTGCGTGCGGTTGGAAATATGTACGTCACACTTGTGGACATGTTTTAACATAGGACCTTTTCAAAAGATCCGGGCCGTAGGACCAAAAATGTTAAATATTTTGCCATGTAACGGCAACATTGATTTCCGGAGGACCTTAAATAATTAAATGAATGAAGTTGACGTTTTGTACATACCTCACTGGGCGAAGTACCACCACTTGTCGGACAGTTATTCGGGTGCACCCTTTCCCGCACTTATCAATTACCTGTTGAACTTAAAGAAATCACTTATATTCAAAATGTCACTATTAATGTCAAGAGTACCTTCGCCACACGACAGGAGAAACAAAGAGAGAGAAATGGTCTAAACCGAGCCTCGTTTAGAACACACAAAAACTACGTCACGTCGAGAGTGACGGGAGAGATGTCGTTTAACCGACGATTCGAAAGGAACTGGGCCGTACCGAACCTTGTAAGAGACAAAGGTTGGCCGATAAGGAGTCCCTCTCTGAAGCAGTTACACTGTCTTTTAAATTATCTTTAATTTAAAGAAAAGTACGTAACAATATTACTATGTCAGAAGTACTTAATATAAGAAAGCGATTTCCGGGATAGAGATCATATAAACTTTAAACACACTACAAGTGGTGCGTGTGTGTGCTTGCGTGAGCCCGCGTGATTGTGTAGGTATCTGTGTACGCACGCGGTTGTGTGTGTGTGTGTGTGTGTGTGTGGGAGTGTGTGTGTGTATGCTTGCGGGCGCCCGCGTGTTTGTGTAGGTATATGTGTGGAGCTCGCGCGCGAGTGTGAGTGTGTGTGAGTGTGTGTGTGTGTGTGTGTGTATGTGTGTGTGTGTGTGTGTGTGTGTGTGTGTGTGTGTGTGTGTGTGTGTGTGTGTGTGTATGTGTGTGTGTGTGTATTGGTGTGTGTGTGTGTGTGTGTGTGTGTATGTACATGTCAAATATAGATCCAAATTTAAAAGTATTAACATTAAAATAGCCATAATCATCACATTATTCCTTTATTTATCTTACTTTTACAAAACCTAAAGCATTAATAAAAGTTTTTTTTAAAGAGCCCAAATATATATATTTTTTTACTAAGAAGTAAAACGTAATTTTCCGATGACAAAAACATAATTTGTCATAACCTTATTACCCACAAAGCTTTAGAGTCGGCGCTGAATTTCATACTTGGACTAATTTTTAGCACACTGAAAGTAAAAAATAAAGGAATTTTACATGATGTAGAGCTCTTTGGCATGTAGATTAACAAACTATGATATACAGACAGGTTATGCAATCACTTAATCCAATACAAAAAGATTAAGAAGATATGATCAATTAAATTTTGTTTTGGGAGAAGACTCTATGGTTCGCTGTAATTACACATGGGAAAATAAGCAAAAATAAAAGTAGATTGCTTAGGAAATTTTTTGTATAGGTTAGACGGATTTGCAATACTCAGGTAAGTTTGCGACGTCGAATTCAAAATTTTGTGGTTATAAAGCTCATGATAAATTATGTTTTCGTTATCGGAAAACACTTTTTACTTTTTAGTATGTAAAAATTATAAATTCGGGTTCTTTTTTTTAAGTCAGATTGTTTTTTTTTAAAGTTGCTTCTTCAGTTTTAGATCTTTTATTTCTATTTACATTGTAATTGAATTTTGTTTCATTCAGTTGATTCTGTTGGCAAAATTGCCCATAATTATCTACACAAATTCCCGATGTGTATATTCCTCTAATCATTTTGCTTGATCGTTGGTCAAATAATTGACCCACCCTTGAAGAATAAGCTAAACATATCACATGCCACAGGAATACATTGAGTAAATTATGTTTGAAATTTCCTTGAGGAATTTTCCTAAAATCCTTTATATATTTTTTTGTCTTGAAATTATTCTTTTCCATTTCATTTTAAACACTGTTAATAATCGTGTAATGAAATATCTCAGGTAAATAG